>NC_069497.1:10983886-11014072 GCF_026875155.1 Cherax quadricarinatus | reverse complement strand
TTTGTAGAGCTTGTTATGAAAAAAAAACAGTTGAAATTAACAAGTTCAATTAAAGTCAACAAAATCTCCGGGAGGTAGAGGAAGATTAAGGTCTGATTGACTTTACGTCGTAGAAACCTCGATGGCTTTTTGGTAGGTACTTTTGTGAAGAGGAAGTCACATCCAAACTGCTTAGTTTCTTGTTACGGATGGAGAGGTTACGGATGCGGTTTGAGAAGGTCACCTGAGGTTAAAGATGAGCGGGCTGATGGTCCCCAGAAGGCAGGAAAGATGTTTGGCAAGAACTCCGGCTAGTTTGTGTGGAGCACTGCCTATTCCTGACGTGATTGGTCTGAGTGGAATATTGTGTTTATGGGTCTTCGTGCTCACAGCTATCGCAACAGACACAACTTCCTACAAAATTGCCTGGCAGAGAAGGTGATCCCTAAGTCTACTCCTGCACAACTCTCCAACTCCAAGCACCCCTTCTCTCCAGCTACCCAAGCGTACTTAACTGAATGTGCCGAAGAACTTTCTAACATCGCTAAGGAAACCTTTGAAACTGCAAGGAATATGAGGGCCAATCTTCAGATTGACCAACACACTGCTCAGCATATTCTCAGCACAGTCACCACAGCTAACCTCCAACAGAAGATCAAACTCAATCGCAAACTTCAGTACCTCTGCACTAACAGTCGATGGAAGGAAATGGGACGTGGAATCCCTGATAAAGAACTTATCGTCACGCACCTTAACCGACTACGAAAAACAGAGCATGAGTCTGGGACTCAAATTTACCACCAACATACGCAAAACCTAACTATCAACTCAATCTAGTTACCAGGAACCATAGACACAGTGACAGCAACTTCCAGAAGGGTTATATACAGGGCCTTCTCACTGCAGCTTTATGTGAATCTTCTTCTTCTAATCTTCCTGGACGATACATCACATGCCCTTAAGAACCTCGCAAACGACCCCAACATTATCGTCACCACCGCCGACAAAGGAGGTGGAGTCGTCATCCTCAACACCAGGACTACAACACTAAAATGATGGACCTTTTGAATGATCAATCTACATACGAACCCATCAGCACTCAACAGTGGGAGACGCTCACCAAAGATTTTCTATACAAAACCAGACAAATACTCAAACGCACTAGAGAAGGTAAGAAACTTCTGTACTTGTTACCAAGCAACCCTAAACCAGCACACATGTATGGTTACCAAGACCCATAAACACAATATTCCACTCAGACCAATCACGTCAGGAATAGGCAGGCTCCACACAAACTAGCCGGAGTTCTTGCCAAACATCTTTCCTGCCTTCTGGGGACCATCAGCCCCGCTCATCTTAAACACTCAGGTGACCTTCTCAACCACATCCGTAACCTCTCCATCCGTAACAAGAAACTAAGCAGTTTGGATGTGACTTCCTCTTCACAAAAGTACTACCATAAAAGCCATCGAGGTTCTACGACGTAAAGTCAATCAGGACCTTTATCTTCCTCTACCTCCCGGAGATTTTGTTGACTTAATTGAACTCTGTGTTAATTTCAACTGTTTTTCTTTCAATAACAAGCTTTACAAACAAACCTACGGCATGGGAATGGGGTCCCCCATAAGTGCCGTCCTAGCCAACTTATACATGGAACACCTAGAGTCCGAACACTTCGCCAACATCATCCCTTCAAGCGTCACTTGGTTACGTTACGTGGGACGATGTCCTCGTAATAACTCCAAAACGTTTTGATGTACGGGATCTTCAGGCAAGGCTCAACGCAGTTGAACCGGCGATCCAGTTTACACTAGAAGAAGAGTCCAATGACAAGCTACCTTTCCTCGATGTCCTCATTCACAAAGTAGACAACAACCTAAGATTTCAAGTTTATCGAAAACCCACCAATAAAAATGATCTCACACACTCTATTCCAGTCAAGATACCAAGACCAAAAGAGGCATCATCATCGGGTTTTTTCCTAAGAGCATACCGAATTTGTAGTCCTGAGTTTCTTGACGAGGAGTGTACATACATTCACCAAACATTCACTGAGTTACATTTTCCTTCTTTTTTCATCAAAGACTGCAAGAAAAGAGCTCTTCAGATCATAAATTCTCCACGCATCAACACCACTCCAGCAAAGTTATAATTCTTCCCAACAGCCAGGTTGCACTGAACGTCTCAAAAGTACTTCCACAAGCTAACACCAGAGTCGCCATCGCTTCTAGCACTTCAATAAAGGATCTAACCAGGACAAAATCCAAGCACCACGAACCAGTCAATGCAGGAGTTTACACTATACCCTGTGGAGGCTGTGACAAGATTTACGTAGGTGAAACAGCCAGAAACCTCGACACCCGCTCAATGAACACATATACGCATGTACGGTGTACAACACCGAAATTCCACCAATCATCTCATGAAATTCAGAGACGCCCAATTAGTGATCAAAGAAACTAATTTCCGTAGACGCAAGTGCCTTGGAATCAGCACTCATCGCTGTTTCGAATACAATTAAACAAAACAACGGCAGCTTCACCATCTCCGAAGTCTTTAGCAAGAATCCTCCTGAAAAACAGTAAACCCTGCCATCACATAGTCTCTCCTGTTATACTACACAAAGCACAGAGAGTGAACACTGAAAAACGCCCCTTTTCCCAGTCAATATTTGCCCAAACCCTATTTTATGTTACCCAAGTAATAGCTTTTATATCCTTTTACTCATGTACGAATTAATGCTCTACCATATTGAAATTACTTTTGTCACTACCACTACTACTACTACAAATACTACTCCCTACTACTACTACCACTAGTAAACATCGAAATGGTACCTCACTAGTATTTACCCCCTCACTCTGAGCTTATATACACTCTGTGTCCATGTATTGTTTGTAATGGCTTGATAAAGCTCCTGGAGAGCGAAAGGTCCCACAATAAATGTAAAACATTAGTTGCATTGTGTCCTTTTACTATACATCATTGATATATATTAAAAACCAAAAACGGGCCCAAGACTGATCCCGTGGAACGCCACTTGTTACTAAACCCCACTCGGTTTTAACCCCTTTTAAAGGACACTCTCTGCTTCCTGTCTGTGAGCCATGATTCGACCCACGAGAGCACCCTTTCCCCAATCCCATGAGCTGCTACTTTCTTCAACAGTCTTTGGTGCGGAACTCTATCAAATGCCTTACTAAAATCTAATTTAAATAATATCAAATTTTTTATCGTGGTCAACAGCCTCAAAAGCTTTACTGAAGAAAGTTAATAAATTAGTTAGACAAGACCGGCCTCTTGTGAATCCATGCTGAGTATCATTAATCAAGCTATGCTTATCGAGATGGCTTCTTATAAATTTAAGCTATAATTGACTCTAGTAATGTTGCCTACAATTGAGGTCAGGCTTATTGGGCGGTAATTTGACGGTAACGACTTGTCCCCTGTTTAAAAATAGGAATTACATTAGCCATCTTCCACATGTCAGACACTACACCTGTTTGAAGAGATAAGTTAAAAATATTAGTTAAGGGTTTTCACAGACTTCCATTTTGCATTCCTTTAGAACCCTTGAAAAAACCTAAATCAGGACCCGTGACTTATTTTGCTTCAGTTCGGTCTATCTGCTTCAAAAACAATTTCACTGTGACTCTGATGTTACATAATTTTTCTTCTTCTGGCCCATATAGTAAGATGCCATAGTTATTTTTAGGGGCTATCTTATCTCTGACTTTTGTTCTATATACCTGGAAAAACTTTTTGGGTTAGTTTTAGAATCCCTAGCAACTTTAATTCATAGTCCCTTTTAGCTTTTTTTAAATCCCTTTTTAATGTCCCTCTAAATGTCAATATACTGATTAATAAGATGCCCCGCCTCTTTTGATACGCCTATAAATTCCTTTCTTATGCCCTAGTAGATATTTCAGCCTATTATTCATCCATTTGGGTCATTTCTATTTGATCTAATTTCTTTATAAGGGATAAACGTTTTTGAGCAGCATGTATTGTTTTCAGAAAATGTCATATTGATAGCTCTCTTCGTTACCCCAGTCAACAGATGATAAGTGTTCTCTAAGCCCATCGTAATTGCAAGCGAAAATCTGGGACTGTTACTGAGTTATCCCTACTATCATACTTCCATTGAATTCTAAATGTAATTGATTTGTGGTCGTTAGCACCCAGTTCCTCTGAAACTTCTAATTTTTTTTATATTTTATTTAAAACTCAGGTACAAAAATATATGGGTACATTATCTATATGTAACAAGATATAGGCAGTGAAAAATTAATCAACTGTGACTACACAGAAATGAAGAAGCACATATATAATGACAGAACTGACTGCTGCACTCAAATCAAAACCGCTTGTACGTACTGTGCTTCACACGAAGAGAGGGTTTCATATATATATATATTATATAAAAAAAAAAAAAAAAAAAAAACCCTACCCAGTAAAGCTTGCACTCCCCCCCCCATGAAAAACGTGCCACATTCCCCCTTAGATCCCACAGTGACAAATCTCTTATACATTACACATTTGTAAAAGCATTAAAAACTTCAATGACAATATATTATAAAAAACAATCCAGCCAGCAAAACGGCTGACACTATAATACAAGGAATGTCTGAACCTGATGGCTCACATCCACCATAGACAACCAACCCAAACCCAACCCTCATTTTACCCTATGGTAAAATTAATATCGTGCACGGTGGTGGGTTTAAGACACTACCGCTGACACTTCAACCCCCCCCCCATGCCTAGTAACTGTCTGCCGTCACCACTCATAACCACCAACGTCCTTGATAGTAATTAGCGTCTTAAAATAATCCCCCAAAAACACGCTACACACATAAACCTACCACAATAATAAATAAATTTACACATTGTTCCCTCCAGCAGACAGATTATTTACACTGTCGGGAGATAATCATACATCACATCCTACAGAGAATGGACAACATTAGACATCTAAAATATGACATGTGTATCACATGACCTGCTATTGCAGAGATTACTTACACTCCTACCCCCCCCAATGAAAAAACTGACCAGTTTCACCTGGCTATACACAAGATCAAAAACTCATTCACTTGAACATATATAATGAAAATGTGAAAAAAACATCTGTAAAAATATATAAGCAAAAACCCCAGGCAAGATCTTACATTATATACAATACCAGAACGTTCCACTAGTTAAAAAACAGGTAATGAAACCTCATTATTATGACAAGTTACAATGCTCATATATAGGTAGACATGTATAATTACAGGTTAAAATATTCTTATATACTAACAGCTTATGTACCATCCTACAAAACATGAAGGAACCCTTAGATAAATTATAATCATCGGTTTTCACAATAACACAAGACATTACATTGAATATCACATTGAATATCACCTAAACCCATCCTTTCCTCACACAATTCCACAAACACTCACACAATCGTCCTCTGCAACATTTCCCCCCCCCCTGGGAAGGCCAGCCCGTTCATGCCCCTGACCGCTTATAAAGACCATAAATCCCTCAAAAGAAAGTCCCTGTAGCCCTCCGAGAAATCCCTCTCCCACCCCCTACCATTATTTCCTGTTGCGACATTTTGTTCTATAAAAGGATGCTGCTAGGGCATCCTACGTTCCCCCCCCCTTTGTCTCTCATTGCCATGATATATACACAAAAATCAACCATTAAGTAAGCCACTGCCCCCTTTGAACCTTTACCCCAACCCCACCTACATCTAAAAGAGCGCTCTAAAAACCGACAACCTTCCCCCCCACATACCGGATTACTTTCTCTAACCATTCCCGCACAACCCCTAGGCTTTCACAAAAATAAACTACATGAAAGGCTGATTCATCTACCCCACAAACCTGACACTCCCCACCCTCCCTTATTCGCCTATTTCGTAAAACAACCCCAGATGGCAATATTCCGTGAAGAAACCTAAACGCGTGGCCGGATGCGTAACCCTTTTAATCGACCCCAAATGTCTTCCCATGCGTACATCGGGTACACTCCTTCCATTGCCACTACCACCCTAGGCCATATCTTCCTCTCCATGGACCCTACCCGCATGTTTCTCGGCTCTCTGACCATCATCAATAGACGCAAAAAACTCACCATCTCTCAAATCTTGTCCCTTCCACCATCTCCGAAGATCCCTGCAGCATCCCAACCCTCCACTCCCTTCCCCGACCCCTTAGCAACCCATGTTTCACATATACCACTTCGACCTTCTTTCCAAATAAATTTAAACCCCCAGCCCCCCAAGGCCACCGGGAAAGGGTGTACCACCTCCCTTTTCAACCAATCGCATCCCAAACCCCAGATAAAACGGAAACTCGCTCAACAATCTCCGGACATCCCCCATACACCAAAGGGTACAAAGCTGCCACATGCCATATTTTACTGTACAAAAGCACATTGACCAAAATGCCCCCTCTGGTGTAGCGTAAGATGTGTCGGCCTCAACCCGACAATCTTCCCAATACCCTATCTACCACACCCTTTGAATTATTCTCCCTCGCCATCTGAGCATTACCCATATACAAACCCCACAAATTTTCACCCAGTCCACGACCACTCACCCACCCCGCACCCCGCCCTCCTGCCCATCCCATTCACCCAATTCATGAGCTTTGATTTATAGCACATTCACTGCCATACCTGTTGCCATCCCAAAAACATCATACTCTCTCCAGACCCCCAATCCCTCCCTCCCCCTCACTAGGACAGTTGTGTCATCAAAAGTAACTATGATACCGTGACTCCCACCTCGTATGTCCTCCCTTACCCCCTCCTGTATGCACCTTTCCACTGCCCCATAAAAAGGATTCTGTAAAACATGCAAAAAATATTTGTGACAACGGGCAAACCCTTTCCTCAATCCCCTGCCCATTTTCACATGCAACCCACCCTCCCCTTAATCTGTACACACATCCCAGCTCCCCGATATAAAGTATGTGCCCAATTCACAATGTCCTCCCCGAACCCCTGCCGCTCCATGATTGTCCACAGAGCCTCCCTCTCGACATGTCATATGCCGTTCTCCAATCAACGCCAATACCCCTCGTTCCCCCTCTTGCGGGGCCCTCAATAAACTTTTAATAACCCATGCCCCTATACATTGATCTCCCCGGAATCCCATATTGACCCCTCACTATTACCTTTCCAATGACCTTTTTTATACGATTTCCCAAAATTTTTGCAAAAAGTTTGTGGTCTGCACACATGAGTGATATCATCCCGGGAATCTCTCACTGTGCACTGACTTTTTACCCTTTGGCACCAAAACTATAGCGCTGTCGCCTGCTAAGGTCCAATGCACCCCCCTCTTTTATGATATTAAATAATTGCACCAAAAAAATTTTTAAAACTCCCCAATGCTGTATGTAAACTCCGCAGGCAGCCCATCTATCCCCGGTGCCTTCCCCCGCTCATACTCAAATTTAAAACCCTCCACACCTCTTCCTCCACAAAAGGCCCCTGTAACTGTTCCCTGTTCGTCCCTGTCCAGCACACTCCGCACCCATCCCCCCGTCTCTCTTAAAGCCCCTCTCTCACACCCCCATCTCATATGTGCACTAAGCCAAGCATACTCATATGTGCCCCTAAGCAACATACCCTCCCATCCCCTCCGTCGTCACAAATCTTGTCCATCCCTATAACCCTCGATGTCATCAAGAACTCCAAACCCCCCATTTTCATTGCAACGCGCCCGGGGCCCCTGCCCTCGCAGGGGCACACGCCGATGGTCTATCACCCCCCATGACCTCCCCCAACCCCCCTAAAACCCTTGCCGCATCAAACCTCTCATTTTGCACTTCCATTAGGCATTCCTTCACTCCCTCTATGTCAGCCACTGGGGCTCCACCCCCCCCTTCCTCTCTCATAATACTCCCTTAAACTGCCCCTCAAGATACCTAATAAGCCATAAGCCAACTGATTCTCGTGCCTTCCCTGTCCGAAATAGAAAATCTCGAATCCTCGTCTTCGCCGTCACATCCCCCCATCTCAAAACTCCCATTGACTTCCTCCCTTCCCTAAGCCTTTCCACCATTGTGCAAATAGGACCCTCCCCTCAACATCTTGAAGCAACCGAACATTCAATTTCCAATAACTCTTATACCTGTTCGGCCGACCCCCCCATCCCAAATCCACCAAAACACCTCTATGATCAGAAAAAAGACATCCAAAACCCTTACACCCGCACCCCAGCTTTCCTTGTCACGTATATCCTGTCCGCCGTGCAGCCCTACACCTGCCTCACAAAGGTGTCCTGCACCTCCCACGCCGCCCCCCCTCTACATCCACCAACCCCACCCGGTTAAAAAGGTCCCTCAGAAGCCGAACAATACCTGCTCTCTAGGTTCCACATCCTTGCGGCGTATAACGCAATTCCAGTTTCCCCCCCCACCACAGCTAATGCTGGAAGCGACCTAAGTGATACACCAACACTTCACGTACAAACTCATTCTTCAATACGACTGTCCCCCTCCACCGGACCATAAACACCACAAAAGACATCTTATCTCTTCCCCATGTCCCATCCCCTCTTATAACCCTCCCCTCACCCCCCTCTTTACAATGATTTACAGTAAACGGGGTAGCCTCCCTCACCAAAATAGCCACTCCTCCTTTCAATCTCGTTGAGTGTGCCCCATGTACAGTATACCCCCCAATCAACATACAACTGGCTTGTGGTTGTGCTCTTGCACAAACCCCAAAATCTCAAACCCTACCTAATGAGCATCTCATGAAACCATTCACACTCCTAAATTTTTCAGACCATTAACATTTATAGAGAGACTCTTGAATTTGTCAAAGGAGGTTTCCTTTACGTATTGCACCACCTTTATCCCCCTTCCCCTTTATACGCCCCTTTATCTTCAATCACCATTCTGTGATCTGCTTTCACATGCCCTTGCCCCTGGACCCCCAGTCCATGCTCAACCCCTTCAGCCCAAACCTTTTTGCCCGAACGCTGTGCCGGAGTGAGCACATCCCCATGTCCACGTCCGAGGGCACTGCCGCTTCTTCCTTGACACTCGAGCCTTTCTCCCCCCCTCCACCCGGAAGCCATCCCCGTGCACTTCCGCCACCACCGTGCCAATTTGCAACCCCGCCTCAACCTGGGTCTCTGACATGCCCCCCCCCTTTTCCCACCTGGAACCCCAGCAGCATCCAGGGCACCCACAAGCCCCTCAACTGTGACCCCTCCCGGGGTCCCTAACAGGTCGTGGAGGACTGAATCAATGGTAGCCCCCACGGCCCTGTCCTCACCAGTGACACCACATCTTTGGTCTCCGGTGCCTGCCCGGCAGTGCATGTCTCTCTCGGAAGAGTTACACACTCTTCCTCCCCCAAGGCCTCCTCGACCTCCACACTCCAAGCCTTGTTCAAAGGAAAAACCCACTAGGTCGTGCCAAATTCAACGTTCAATGTCCCCTGATGCCCCTTATGCTGCTCCTTCGCCCGTGTACCCTGTTGTTTAACACACTGTGCAGCAATGTGATCATAGGCCGCATAATCGACAGGTACGTTGTTGCCCCGCGTAAGTCACCATTACTTGAGTCCTGGGAAATCTTCTTAGGAAAATATAGGAAGGAATATGATGCCTCAATGTCATTTTTAAGGAAAAACTTCCTTCAGGCATCCCAGAAAACGATCCTTCCTTCCATTTCCCCAATGTCGCCATATGAACAGTCCCAAACTTCTCGAAGACGGCACGTAGGTCTGCCTTCATTAGCCTCAAAGGGTACATTTCTGATCTTCACCCACGATAATGAGGACAATCATGTAGCCTTAACCTCATGCAGGATTCAATGGTACACAAAGATCTGGGGAAACCCGGCACTATATCCTCGGTACACTTGCATGAGAATTTAAACAAAAAATTTTATATGCTCCGTTCAAGGCTACACCATACAGCTCTTCGTTGGCAATGCCGTATGTGTCCCTGATGATGGCAGGTAATAAAACTTGAGCTGAGGGTGGGCATGCACAGCTCCCCGCACCACTTCTATGCCGACAGTGTTTACCCTCTTTTGCCCCGTGCGCCATTTTGAGAAAACCAAGTTTTCACCCGGGGACAGCAGAGGGCAGGCTCAGCTCACGTCCGCTCGTCCCAGAGGTTGAGCGACGAATGACGGGGTTGCTGCATTTGTCAAGTTAAGTTCCTCTCTGAGGAAATGCTGTGTTTGGGGTTCACAGCTCTCAACGTCCCCCTCAAATGCTGGAGATTAATTCCATTTTTTCCCTTTTATTATATGATAATATTTTGCTAAATAACTGTGAGTGTGGATCACATTTTCACACATTGTCTAGAGGTGCAACGACTGACTGATAGAACCGTTGTTCTGAAAAACGTATTTGAGCTGTATTCTGCATTGCCTTTCATCATACTAATAACGAGAGAGCACAGTATTACTGAGACCTGATGTTTTGTAGTTAATTATTCAACATTCACTTTTCTGAATCACTTAAGAACACTTAATTAACGACAAGTCCAGTTAGAAATAACAGATGTTCATAACTTTAACATGTTTTTATTATCACACTGGCCGATTCCCACCAAGGCAGGGTGTCCCGAAAAAGGAAAACTTTCACCATCATTCACTCCATCACTGTCTTGCCAGAAGGGTGCTTTACACTACAGATTTTAAACTGCAACATTAACACCCCTCCTTCAGAGTGCAGGCACTGTACTTCCCATCTCCAGGACTCAAGTCCGGCCTGCCGGTTTCCCTGAACCCCTTCATAAATGTTACTTTGCTCACACTCCAACAGCACGTCAAGTATTAAAAACCATTTGTCTCCATTCACTCCTATCAAACACGCTCACGCAACGCCTGCTGGAAGTCCAAGCCCCTCGCACACAAAACCTCCTTTACCCCTCCCTCCAACCTTTCCTAGGCCGACCCCTACCCCGCCTTCCTTCCACTACAGACTGATACACTCTTGAAGTCTTCTGTTTCGCTCCATTCTCTCTACATGTCCGAATCACCTCAACAACCCTTCCTCAGCCCTCTGGACAACAGTTTTGGTAATCCCGCACCTCCTCCTAACTTCCAAACTACGAATTCTCTGCATTATATTCACACCACACATTGCCCTCAGACATGACATCTCCACTGCCTCCAGCCTTCTCCTCGCTGCAACATTCGTCACCCATGCTTCACACCCATATAAGAGCGTTGGTAAAACTATACTCTCATACATTCCCCTCTTTGCCTCCAGGGACAAAGTTCTTTGTCTCCACAGACTCCTGAGTGCGCCGCTCACCCTTTTCCCCTCATCAATTCTATGATTCACCTCATCTTTCATAGACCCATCCGCTGACACGTCCACTCCCAAATATCTGAATACATACACCTCCTCCATACTCTCTCCCTCCAATCTGATATTCAATCTTTCATCACCTAATCTTTTTATCCTCATAACCTTACTCTTTCCTGCATTCACCTTTAATTTTCTTCTTTTGCACACCCTACCAAATTCATCCAACAACCTCTGCAACTTCTCTTCAGAATCTCCCAAGAGCACAGTGTCATCAGCAAAGAGCAACTGTGACAACTCCCACTTTATGTGTGATTCTTTATCTTTTAACTCCACGCCTCTTGCCAAGACCCTCGCATTTACTTCTCTTACAACCCCATCTATAAATATATTAAACAACCACGGTGACATCACACTGTTTATTATAGGCTGTTATTTACACATACTTGTCTCCACTTACATGTGTGAGCGAACATTCAGCTTCTTGAATGTCGTCAAGATACGAAATAGATTTAATGATTTAGTATACTGAAGACTATACCATCCTTTATTTTCTTCAGTGTTCTTTCAAGTGTGTTTACCTACCTTATACGTTACTCCAGCATTGAGAGGTTAGTTTTTCATAATTTTCTTCAGTGGAGTAATGTGTCGAAGACTTTCTTACAGTCTAGGAATAAGCAATTTGCTAAACTTTCTCTGGTCTGGTCTGCTTTCCCGTATGATGTCAGCTTATTGGAATTGTGTGCACGATTTTTCTATTTCCAAACACTTGTTGATGTATTGTACTGAAGTCTATGTTTGTTAAATGTTTGGTTTTTTTCTCATTAATCTTATGTGGTATGTTTCTTTAGGTTACTAATCAATAATGTTAGTAAAGTTAAACCAAAAAATGTGAAAATATTGCAGAGTTTTCAGTACTTTTCTCTTAGCATAAAAATTAAGAGTTCATTATTATTATAATCAAGGGGGGGAAGCGCTAACCCATAGGATTATACAGCGCCCGGGGGGGGGATGTGGAAGGCATTCAGGCTTAATTAGGGGAACTGGACCAGATCCTTTCCCCAAAATCAAAGCCCCTCCCCAACATAAAGGAACCTTCCATAGGGTTTAAAGAGTTCAGTGATTTATTTTCAGTTAAATGTAGGTCAGAGAAAAACTTTAAAAAAAACGATGATTTTTCACAGAATTTGTATATTGGGTTATATTACTTCTTCCGGGTGTGTGGCAAACTTCTTGTTATTATTTTTTGTTGCTTTTCCCATCATTCTTTCAATTTCGTATCCTCCCCATTCTTCAGGTCCAGGATGTATTTCCTATCCAGGACTCAAGCCGGCAAACGGTTTTTTCCGAATATTTCATAAAGAAAACTTTTTTCACATCCAACAGCACGTCAAATCAAAAAAAACCCCTTTGCTTCCGCTCATCATATCAACACATCAAAAAAGCTGCTGATATCCAAGCCCTACATCAAATTCCCTTCCCCCCCCCCTCCAATTTTTCCTGGGTTGGAGGGAGTTAATCTATGTATAATTTTTACTAAGAGGAATCCCAAGACTCATTATCCGAGGTTCGTCATCTTAATTTCAAGCCAGCACCTTACGTATCAGAGTGTGTTTACTATTTCCCTTAAAACGAAATGCTCTCACCGGGGGAGAATGAGGAGTGATGACCGGGGGTTTAAATCTCGGCATTCTATTGAAATGTTACACCCCCTTTTTTACAGTGAAAAAGGGTCTTTAAAACAAGTTCCCTAGAGGAGCAAGAGCGGTTGCATTATAAAAACTAGGGGGGGAGGGTAACTCCCCTAATTTCGCGCAGTAACTGCCTAACCTCTAGTAAAATCATTTTCTTTTGGGGCATAGTTTCCCCTTAGCAAGGGGATCCCGTGGGTTTAGATCAGATAACATATGAGAAAAGGCTTTTCGAAAAATATTGGGCCTATCAGAGAAAACGTGTGTTGAAGCAAAAGCGAAGCAAAAACAGTTGGTGATGGTAGTTAACAGTGAAGGTGATAGAGCGGTTTGGTAGACTGTAGAACGGTAACCACAAATTCCCCCATCGTGGGAATCGAAGAAAGAAACGGAAATTGAAAAGGAAAGATGTCACGAAAATTTGGTGTCAAACAAAACAGAGTGGGGGTATAAAAGTTAATACACGTTAAAAATTTGGTTTTTTTGAGAGTTTCACCCCCAGTGGCTTTACAATACAGTTTTTAGGACATAACAAAAAGCCGTAGAACTATATAAAAAATTTAAGGCAATCGCCCCTCAGCTTGGAGTTATGTTCACAGCATCGTGGTGGGGGGAAAATCTGAAAAAAAGGGTAAAAGATGGGGGTTTAAAAAGGGCGTCTGTGGATAAGGGACGTGTAGCGACGAGGGCATAGCCCGGGTAGGGGGATTCCCCAGGGGCCGTAGGCCCCTACCCAAAGAGATGGTTAGTTGTAGCATGGGAAAGAAGGTCTTGTAAGTCCCTGCCCCAAATTCCAGATGTTGCGTTCTGCAAGTTGTGAAAAGCGGGTAAAAAAATTCCGAAAATATGAAATTTAAAACAGTGTGCAACATCAAAAACCTATTACCCCCCGTCTTTTTGCCTTTGCCCCAGATCTCCACCACCACGATGTGTGAACACAAATTTTAAAGGCTGAGGGACTGTTTACCTCATCTTTGATATATTTACTGTCTTCTAGTTATGCCCTGAATCTGTATTGAAAAAGTCACGGGAGGCGAAACGGTTACAATAAAGATATCAGATGTTGCAATGTGATCACGAAATCTAAGACACGTCCAAACAAACCATACCCCCGGCCCGGGGTTAAAAACCCCCGGTCAGAGAGTCTCAAAACTCCAAACCCGTGCGTTAGCCCCTGACCAGGCACCACTGTGACCACTGGGGCCTTTTAACCTTTTGGTGTTTGAAATTACTAGTTGGGTGAATTTACTGGGCTAGTGGGCTAGTGGCTAAAGCGACGGGGTGGAGTTTTGAGACTAGACCGCGGGGTTCAATCCCCCGGCCCGGGGGGTGGTTTGTACATGTGTCTAAACTTTCATATTGTCGGTATTTTATACCTTTCTTGACAGGGGGGTACTTTTCACCAACGTGGGGTGATGGAGTCAACCCTTGTCCCGGGCGATTATTAAGCTGCATTTTGGGCCCTTTTTTTTGTGGTACAACAACGGGGACAAACGCGAGAAAGGGGGGTTACAAATTAATAGTTGTAATTTACTAGAGGGGCATGGGGAGTGTTATACTGTGAGGGAACACCTCCAGTACAATCAGTGTTGCTCCCATACTTGAGGTATTAACCCCGGTCAAAAGTGGAGTACACCTGAAAACCAAAATTTTTCATAAAACATAAAATAATTGAATGAACACTGCAGTAGGCCCATGTCCCTTCATGTCCATACAATAATGAACTCACCATACAAACAGTATCAAAACATTTCATAAGCCTACACTAATAATTAAAAAGAACCCATCCATACACAATAACATATACACGTGAACTCATACACAATTAAATATAAATGACACTATCAAATACATAAAAAATTGTATATTCATACATAAAATGACACATGAAAATAACAATAAATGTACAAAATGAAAACCAAAACAAAACATGTCACTACTACATCAACACATAAAGTAAACAGACACTGTAAAAATAACAATAGTAATTACTTTTTTTCATAAACAAAATACAAAATAAAATGTCTTATATATTTTAAATTTGAAGCACATAAATATTTTTGTATTTTCCCTTTTATAGTCTCTACGTATTTTTTAATTTTTAACCTACCAAATAAACCCCCACAAAAAGACAGAAGCTTCGACGCGTTTCGGTCCGATTGGACCATTTTACAAAAATCACATAACAGGGAGGCTTATATAGGGAGGAAGAGGGGGAGGGAGTGTATAGTAGAAATATAGTACAAGAATTGTATATAATACCCCAGGATGAAAGACCAGACAACCCCGGGCATCCCACCGAGCGTTTCGCCATCCCCCCCCCCAGGAGGCGAAAAGTACAACAAAGACAAACCCGACGCTGCACTGTGTTTTAATTTCTTTAGTAGATGTATAGAAGAAGAAGAGGGGTTTGTAGGGTAGTGGGAGAATGGGAATAAAGGAAGACGAGCCATCAAATACAAAGGGAAAGGGGGGCACTGCAAGAGAGCTAGAAACCCACAGAGGGAGAGGCAAAGCGCACCCGAGGTGCGTGAAAGGGGAAGTGGTGAAATAAAATAAAAGAAGAAGGAACAGAAACACGAGACAGGAGAGAGAAAGACCACCCAGAGGAGAAAAGGAGAGAGGAAAGGGGAAGAGGAAGAAGAATGTGAAGTATTCTACTGGGAATGCCACAACGAGCACCAAAGAAGCATTGGCAGACGTGAGTAAGACATCCCTAGAAACCCCAACGAAGACCATCGAGAACGTCTTGACGAATTCTACAAGTGGTGTAATGCTACCTGGCGAATGTGAGTCGACTACTCGGAGCATCACGACGGACGACGCCAAGGAAGGTAAATTGTTGTTGTTGGGGATAGCCAGATTAGGTACCTGGATAGGGCATTCTGCTTGAAGGATAGTGAGAAGGAGGCAGAGGTGTGTTTTCCTGGGGCTGGGAATGAAGGCAAATTGTTAGCCGGTCTCTGGATGACATCATGATAGTAATGGGAGGCATCTATTAAGTCTGTCTCAGTGCTGGAGGCAACGATGATTGGCAGACTAGCGGAGTTGAGGACTCTAGAATTAGCAGGTAATAGGTCACAATTAGAGATAATTAGGAGGAAGGGTGGGAAAACCTGTCATAATAATTGTGGCATTTTGCCCAGGAAGGAGTTGGAAATGAATGGTTGTCCCAGAGCAATTGGAGTCAATTGCTGGCGTGGACAATACTGTAAGGAAAAAGTGCGGTAACATTCCATTGACAACTGGGACCTCTTCTATTGTGTACAAACAGATATGACATGTATGCCAGGGATGGATTCACTTTCTAGGTTGTTGGGGTGGGAGCACTGGTCCAACGCAGTGGAGGGAGCTGTTAGGTTCTTTAAAACTAGGGAATAGTTAGTGGTATGGGTTTTGGCGGAAAAACTGTGAAGTCGCTGGGTAGTTAACATGATGTACTAAAGGAGAACTAAGTAATGAGGGCAAATGAAAGTGGATAATTGGAAAGTCCAGATGGCAACATGACAGGACGTAATATAGGATTTAGTGGAATAACCAGAAAGGTAGCAGGAAGGGTAAAAGAAGTAGGAGTCAGTTAAATATTTATTACAGACAAATAGTCGCAGTGCTTAATAAATAAGGATGGACGTAGTTTGAGACTATGTTGCTTAAGTGCAGGTAACATAGATTATTTGCCATTATCTTGAGATGGTTTAATTCAAAAGTCGGGACATTGCCTGCAGAATGTCACATTCTCAGGGTTTTTAAAAAAATTGTTCCAGAAGAATAGAAGTAACAGGAAGGGGGTGTGGGGTGGCAATTGATATGTCCGAGAGTCGCTGTGAACTGTTGCATAAAATCGGGTATTATCCTGAAAGTAACAACAAACAGAGATCCGTTATTTTTGGATAGAATTGTTCCAGAGGGGCAATGAAAAATTAATTTTAGGTGTGAATACCGTCCCCCAAATTTAGATAGGGGACCTTTGAGGGGAACTACTATGCGAAGGAAATTGTTTAGGGCCACAGAAGGGCACGATAATGTATTTAATTCCTGTAGGAGACTTTAACTTTCTAAAGTCATATTTTGATTGAATTTCTTGACTGGGGAATTTAGAATCATACGATTCCTTAGAAGTGATTTAGATTGTTTGTTTTTTTGAAGCAATTTGTGACAGAACCTACAAGGTAATAACCTCTTAGACTTAGAGTTCTGGCAAAGCAATGAATCCCTTGTTCTAAATAATTTAGGAAGTTTCTAGAGGAACTGGGTGCTACGACCTACAATCAATTACATTGTTATAATTGAATGGAAGAGTATGATAGTTAGGAATAACTCATGTATCAGTCCCAGAATTATTCGCTGAGGCAGATTAGCGAAATGAGGCTTAGAGACATCGTTATTTCCATCTGATGACGTTGGGGTAACGAAGAGAGTCTATCAATAAGACAGTTTTCTGACACAACTGATGCATGCTCAAAGAACTTTTATCCCTTATATAGGAAATAGATCAAATATGAAATGACCCAAATATGGTATGAATAATAGGCTGAAAATAATCTCTACAGGGCAAAAAGAAAGGAATTATAGGCTTATCAAAAGAGAGCGAGGGTCATCTTATGCGAATCATTATATTGACATTAAGAAGACATTAAAAGGGGATAAGAAAAGCTCAATAGGGACTATGGAAATATAAAGTATGCTAGGGATTCTAAAAACTAACCCCAAAAAGTTTGTTATTCCATCCCTATAGAGACGAAAAGTCCAGAGATAATATAGGTTCCCCTTAAAAATAAAACTCATGGGCATCTTACTGACAAAGAGAATGAAAAGTGTGCTCGATTTTAAATAATATTTTCTCTCGGTTTTTTACAACAGGAAGGACACTACTAATATTTTCCGGTCTAATCAATTTTTATAGTGGATTCAGAAAGAAGATAAATTATGAATACATCGGACAGACAAAAACATAGTGAAATGGTGTGAAGCAGAATAACCGACATGAAGGGCAAAATTATAGTCACCGGGTCCTGATGAGGTATTTTTTTTACAAGGGTGTTCGTAAGGAATGCAAAATGGAAGTCTGTGATCCATTAACGAATATTTTTAATTGTATCTCTTCAAAACAGGTGTATCGGTCCTTGAATATATGTGGAAGATGGCTAATGTAGATTTCCTATTTTTTTATAACGAGGGGACAAGTCGTTATCCGTCAAAGTAACACTAGCCCAAAAAGGCCATGACCTCTAATTGTAGGCAAATTACTAGAGTCAATTATAGCTGAGATTATAACAGAAGCCATCTCGATAAGCAAGCTTGATTAATGGATACACTCGCAATGGGATCACAAAGAAGGGCCGGTCTTGTCACTAACTAATTTTATTAACTTTCTTCAGTAAAGCTTTTGAGGACTGTTTGTACAGAACCACTATTAAAGAATTTGGAGATTGTTTACTAGATTTTTAGTAAGGCATTTGATAGAGTTTCCGCACCAAAGACTGTTGGATGAAAGTAGCAGCTCATGGCATTGGGTGAAAGGGTGCGTGTCTCGTGATCGAATTCAACATGGTCGTCACAGACAGGAATCCGAGAGTGGTCCCTAAATGGGTTTAAATCCGATGGGGATCAGTAACAATTGGCGTTTCCACAGGGATCATTCTGGCCCGTTGTTTGTTTATAATATATAGTCAATGATCTTGATGAAGGAATTAAACTAATTGATATTGAGCAAATTCGCCGATGACACGAAGATAGTAGGATAATTGATATTACAAACGTAGATGTTAGTGAACATTCAGGAGATGTTAGACAAACTCTTATCTCTTGGTCAAAAAGTGGCAAGATGCAAGTTCAATGTAGATAAAATGCAAAGGTTCTGTAAGCTCGGGAAGTGCCATAACACTAGCACTATAAGTTAAATAATGGTAGGAACTTAGCCATGCAGAATTGCGAAAAAGAAGGACTTGTGGGTGAAGTGGTAAGGTACAGCAACACTTAAACCAAGAACAGCAATGCACTAAGCGTACATAATAAGGCAATAGTTACTGGGATTTATAATCAAGAACAGTGTAAGCAACAGAAGTCCAGAAGGTTTTATACTGCTCAGCTTTTATACATCATTAGTAAGGCCTCACACTAGATAATGCAGCTCAATTTCCTTATTCCCCTGGGTACTCCATATTTACAGATATGGACATAAATTCGTTAGAAAACATTGCAGCATAGGATGACTAAATTAATACAGTAGCATAGAAATCTTCCTTATGAAGAAAGACATTTGAAGACTCTTAAGTTACATACACTTGTTGAGAACGAAGAATACGGGGGACCGCTGATCGAAGTGTATAAGTGGAAATAGGTATTAATAAAGGGGGATATTAACATAAGGTCTTGAGGATAACTCTACCAGAGAGAACCCGCCAGTAATGGATTTAAAATTAGATAAATTTAGATTTAGAAAGGACTATAGGAATAGTTATTGGTTGGTAAGATAGGGTACATGATGGAGTTGAGACAGTCTACCTAGGTTGGGTTTATTGAGAGGCTGGGTACTATGTTGTGTAGTTTCAATGTAGGTTGGATAAGTAACATGACAGTGGGAGCGGATTGGATTTGAGTGGGAACTTGCACATCGGAGCTTGTTTCTTCTTGGCGGTGTGTCATTGAAAATTTGGGGGGGATTCGTTCAATGTTTGTTAGTGGTATGAATTGTAAAGAGACCAGCCTAGTAAAGAGTGGGCCAACAGGCCTGCTGCATGTTCCTCCTTTCTATTTCTATGTTCTTAAAAAAGAAGAAAGGTAAGAAGAAAGAAATAGTGTTTAGGTCATCACACTTCTTTGCCGACACGTAACAATGCTCCTTTTCTAGTGCACGGTCAGAGGATCATAGCCATACCTATTGACTTGGTTCATTCTTGCTAGATAAAACTGACTTCCCCTAAAATTCCAACTTCCGAACAGGGTTGGGTAGGTTGGGGGGACAGATACGCCGGTCTATTGACATCCTCATCTTATCACAACTCTTTCCCTGTCTATGGAACCTATAGCCTCTTGGCTTCGTCTCTGGAAAGATGATCCTTCCGGCCCTCTCCCCTACATTGTAAAAAAAAATACATTATGCTTGAGCCCAAACATCAAGAACACACGAAGCCGCGTGACTCAACCTGAATCCTCATTTCTTCTTCTTCTTCTTCTTCTTCTTCTTCTTTCTTCTCTTCTTTCTTCTTCTTCATCTCTTCCTCTTTAATTCTTTCTTTTTCTTCTTCCTCTTCCCGCTTTCCTCTCTCCGTTTCCTCCTACTGGTTGTCTTTCTTCATCTCCTGTCTCGTAGTTTCTTTCGTTCCTTATTCTTCTTTTATTTTATTTCACCACTTGTCCCCTTCAATCACAGCACCTTTGGGGTCGAGTGCGCTTGCTCTCGTCCCCTGTGGGTTTTTCTAGCTCTCACTTCTCTTTGCTTGCATTGCTCCCCTTCCTTTTATTTGACTGGGCTCGTCTTCCATTTTTCCCAGTTCCTACCACTAAACCACTAACTTACTGACATCTATCTCTCTTCTTACTACAACTACTGTATGAAAATAAAGACACATGAGACAGTTAGCGTCGGGTTGTCTTTTTGTGGACGTTTTCGCCATCCAGTGGCTGGCTGGATGGCGATACGTCCTCCGAGTGGGGATGCACCTGGGTGGTAGTGCGCAAATGTGTCAATTCCTTGCCCAGACGGTATATATTACAATTCCTTGACTACTACTGGAACTGTACAACTACGTACTCTACTACTACCTACTGACTTGAAAACCTCCGACCTCCTTCCCTGCCTATATCTCGCTCGTCCTCAGTTAGTTTGACTGGATTTTAGATCATTTGGTCCAAGCGCGGAGATCGAAACGGCGTTCGTCGTAAGACGTCTGTCTTTTAATGGTGCGGGTTATTTGCGTTGTATCGTTTTACCAGTCACGGTATTGTGTCCTTTTTGTTATTTATTTATTTAATTAATTTAACCACTATGTGGTACGAGTGAACGAGGAATAGTCACTATGAGAAATGTTTGTCACACATGTATGTGCGCGTGAAGTGTTCATGAGACAGAGGTTTCGTGTGGAGGCTGAGTGTGTGCGTGTATGTGTGTGGTCCCAGCCTCATATTTGTTAAAGTGAGAAAATAGAGAATTGTGATTACACTGTTTTTACATGTTGTGCGTATTCTGTAATACCTGAGATAGTGGTGGTGTGTGTGTGTGTGGCTTGTGTGTGTTAATGCATAACAAGTATGTGTGCGTAAGCTGCGTGTGTTGAAACCGTCAAAAATAGTAACGCGAAAAATTACTTATATACGTGTAAGTATTTGTCGGCTTGTTAGCCATTGAGTGTAAAAATACAAAAGACGAAATAAATAATAAAAATTAAAAGAGTGATAATGCCTGTAACATGAGTTTTGATGGAGTTAGACAAGGAACTTCAACACTATGGTCAATTAATTTATCTATAAATAAAACTCTCACAAATACGTTTGAATACTGCAAAATAAAGTAAAAAATAAAGCTTGTACTTGTTATAAATTCATAAATGTTAATATAAAAAGGATATCTTCCAAAAATTGTTATTAATTATCACTCTCTCTGGGTGGCCGATGTGCTGTGTACGAGACTTCGTCTCGTCCAGCGACCAAAACGGTCCAGGCTGTCCACTGGGTGAGTGTACTTACTGGACGCAGTTATCTTCTGTGTGTTCCCGCTCCCATAATTCCATGCCACCCTGACAGTCTCTAACCGTAGACCAGATGATGCTAGACAAGACCAAGTTGTTTCCAATCAGGGCAAGGTCACCTGAGGGGTGGGCAAACCGGCGCGCTGGGCTTCAGTGGAAGTGGGAAGGGAGTTCCACAAGTGGATTCCTGGAGACACTGATCCGGGGGAAAGGCCCGCCGGACCTTAGGTAAGGTTCGGGAAAGGGAAAACATCCGGGAGTCGAACGGGATGAGAATCCTGGATAAATGAGGCTGGGCGTAAAGGTTTGTATATTGAGGCTGACCCATGAGGTAAGATGGGGGAAGGGGAGACATCCGGAGGTGAGCGAACGGATGGAGTTCCTGGATATCATAAAACACTGGAATGAGGCATGAATACGCAGCATAGTGGATTGTGAGGAACCTGCCCTTGGGTTCTAAGTGGTGAAGGGAAGACATTCTGGCGGTAGACGATGATTCCTGGATACATGAACCGGAGGGGATTGGCAAGAATACAGGTTAGGTAAAGCTTGACCTTGGAAGTGTGGAAGGGAAAACAATCCGTGAGGCGGCCGGTATGGATTCACTTGTGACACGTGGAACCTGGGGAAGGCTGAGGTGCTGGAAGGCAAAGGGAGAGAGACAGGCTATGCTGACTCTTAGGTATGAGGAAGGGGGAGGGACATCCGGGGGACCCACTGATGGATTCACTGGGCACATGAACTTGGGAAAGGCGAGGGTGGGGGATGTGGTCGACCCTTAAAGACGAACCACTGATGTCTCTCCAACGTGGCAATGGCTGGTAACTCCAGCCTAGATAACTCTGAGGCTGACAGTGGTTCGCAAAATATAAATTTTCTTTGTATTTAATTATTTTTTGTTTCGAATAGTTGTGTTATTTGTCAACTTCACACAGGTGTGGTGTATATTCGCCCCACTTCCAATACCTCCGTTACAGTAGTCACGGTGGTGTTATTCTCGACTCGGCCACCGTTCCGTAACATTAGTCACGGTGGGTGTTTTAAATTCCCAACTAAGGAATGGCCAGCACGCTCCCTAAAAGTAGTCATGGTGGTTACAATCACTCCCATCTCCAGCCTCACCTGGCCAAGTACTCCACGTGAGTGTGAAAATTCCCAATCCAAGCCTCCCTGGAGTACATGGAGTGTTGTTATTTATGTTTCATTTCACCGCAGCAGTGCTTGTTCATGGATTGTTCATTATTTGGACTCAACTGCAGATATTAAGATTAAAACAAACTATCAATTTCAAGTCGCTCCAGTAAATCTGTGTAAATGAGTAACCGTCGCTTTTTGTGTTACTGTTCCTTCGTAAGCTCTACTGTACTGTCATGTCATTTTGTGTTACTGAGTTCTGTCTTGTGTGTTCTCTATAGCTGTTAATTCTGGGTTTTCTGTTTGTGTCTTACAGTGTTACTTGTTATGTACTGGTCACTATGTGTTATTTGTACTGTTCAGTGTCTTATTCGTGTATTGTACCTGTGCTGGTCTTCTGGTTAAATTTTTTTGTAACTGTAACTGTCTTCCTGTGTTTATAGGTACTGGTAGTCTGGTCTTCTCTGTGTTAATTGTACTGTTACTGGTCACTTCTGTGTTATTGTACTGTACTGGTCGTTCTAGTGTTTATTGTACCTGTACTTGGTCTTCTGTTTGTATTGTACTGTACTGGATCTTCCTAGTGTTGATATGTACAGTACTGTCTTCTGTGTTATTTGTACTGTACTGGCTTCTGATAGTTACTTGTAACTGTTTACTGGTCTTCTGTGTTATTTGTACTGTAACTGGTCTGTGTTATTTGTACTGTTTATGCTCTTCTTGTCTTATTGTACTGTAACTGGTCTATCTGTGTTATTGTACTGTAATGGGTCCTTCTGTTGTTATTGTATCTGTATCTGGTCTTCTGGGCTTACTTTAGGGGTGTACTGGTCCTTCTGTGTCTATTGTTGACAGTACTGGTCTTTCAGTGTTTATTTATACTGTACTGGTCTTTTCTGTGTTATTTACTGTAACTGTACTGAGGTCTCCTGGTGGGGTTTATTGTACTGTAGCTGGTCCTCTGTCCGGTGAAATTGTACTGTACTACTCTTCTGTGTTTATTATACTGTACTGGTCTCCTGTGTTATTTGTACTGTACTGTCGTCTGTGTTCTGTTCTGGTCTTCTGTGGTAACTTGTAAAGGTGGTCCTTCTGTTTTAATGTGCATGTATATGGTCTTGCTGTGTAATTGTACTTGTTACTTCGTAGTTATTGATACTGTAACTGGGTCTCTGTGTTATTGTACTGTACTGGTCATCTGTGTTATTGTACTGTACTGGTCTTCTGTGTTATTGTACTGTACTGGTCTTCTGTGTTATTTTACTGTACTGGTCTTCTGTGTTATTGTACTGTACTGGTCTTCTGTGTTATTGTACTGTACTGGTCTTGTGTGTTATTGTACTGTACTGGTCTTCTGTGTTATTGTACTGTACTGGTCTTCTGTGTTATTGTACTGTACTGGTCTTCTGTGTTATTGTACTGTACTGGTCTTGTGTGTTATTGTATTGTACTGGTCTTCTGTGTTATTGTACTGTACTCGTCTTGTGTGTTATTGTACTGTACTGGTCTTCTGTGTTATTGTACTGTACTGGTCTTCTGTGTTATTGTACTGTTCTGGTCTTCTGTGTTATTGTTCTGTACTGGTCTTCTGTGTTATTGTACTGTACTGGTCTTCTGTGTTATTGTACTGTACTGGTCTTCTGTGTTATTGTACTGTACTGTTCTTCTGTGTTATTGTACTGTACTGGTCTTCTTGTTATTGTACTGTACTGGTCTTCTGTGTTATTGTACTGTACTGGTCTTCTGTGTTATTGTACTGTACTGGTCTTCTGTGTTATTGTACTGTACTGGTCTTCTGTGTTATTGTACTGTACTGGTCTTCTGTGTTATTGTACTGTACTGGTCTTCTGTGTTATTGTACTGTACTGGTCTTGTGTGTTATTGTACTGTACTGGTCTTCTGTGTTATTGTACTGTACTGGTCTTCTGTGTTATTGTACTGTACTGGTCTTCTGTGTTATTGTACTGTACTGTTCTTCTGTGTTATTGTACTGTACTGGTCTTCTGTGTTATTGTACTGTACTGGTCTTGTGTGTTATTGTACTGTACTGGTCTCTCTGTGTTATTGTACTGTAACTGGTCTTGTGTGTTATTGTACTGTACTGGTCTTCTGTGTTATTGTACTGTACTGGTCTTCTGTGTTATTGTACTGTACTGGTCTTCTGTGTTATTGTACTGTACTGGTCTTCTGTGTTATTGTACTGTACTGGTCTTGTATGCTGTACCATTGTTACTTTTAATTATTTATACTGTAATTCTGTGCTGTCGTAATGTTTTATTTTACATATGTGTTTTATGTTTTATCATGCTGTTTTATATCTCAATGACTGTTTTATATGTTACTATAATTGTTACACTGACTTGCGGTTTCTCTAAATATGTCTTACAATTTTGTTCATCTATCTAATATTACATTGCGATTATCATCGTTATTAGCTAAAACGACGAAAATCAGCTTTGTAATATTACATATTCATTTTCATCTTTCTCATTTTTCATTTTATGTATATATATGTATTTTGTGCTGATGCATCATTTACCAGTGATAACAACCATTTATGACCTCACCTCTGGTTACTACTCGCCTGACGTGAGTTTACGTCAGAGGTGAGTGTTACTACTCGCCTGACGTGAGTTTACGTCAGAGGTGAGTGTTACTACTCGCCTGACGTGAGTTTACGTCAGAGGTGAGTGTTACTACTCGTCTGACGTGAGTTTACGTCAGAGGTGAGTGTTACTACTCGCCTGACGTGAGTTTACGTCAGAGGTGAGTGTTACTACTCGTCTGACGTGAGTTTACGTCAGAGGTGAGTGTTACTACTCGCCTGACGTGAGTTTACGTCAGAGGTGAGTGTTACTTACTCGTCTGACGTGAGTTTACGTCAGAGGTGAGTGTTACTACTACTCGCCTGACGTGAGTTTACGTCAGAGGTGAGTGTTACTACTCGTCTGACGTGAGTTTACGTCAGAGGTGAGTGGAGTAGAGCAGGCAGTACAACACCTCTCTCAGTCTCGAGGTCTTCTTTTCCTGATCATTTACTTTGATTAAGAGACTACCTGAGAATAACATTATTCCTTAGTGTCTCACAAGTGCGACTACTTGTGACACTTCCACTAGAAGCTCTCCTGTGTTGCTAAGTGTTTGAAACTCAGATCGTCTCAGGATATTGACTGTCTTTTTCCAATCTACCCATTCGCCAAAATGGAGGCCAATTGAAACCCAAATTTTGATTAAAAGTATGTTTAAAATGTGGGGGAAAAAAGTTAAATAGATAGGGGGCGATATGTAAAAATAGTTTCTGGCAAAACTTTTTTAAGGTGGGGTTTAAGTCAAAAACCCCGCCTTTTTCCCCCTCCCTGAAAGTGTATTTTTATCCCGGGCAAACTTTCCCCCCCCCCAAAAAGGGTTTGACGAGGGGGGCTCGGGTTTCAAATCAGAAAATTTCCCCTCAAAACTCCACAGCTCCCAACACTACTGTAAGTACTTGCCGGCCTTTTTTTCAGGGGATTTTTTGGTTTAAAAAGTTTCCCACTTTTGACCAATTTTAAACAAAGTTTTTTCCCGCTTGCCCCCTAGGTTGACTGTTGAAAATAATCCCCAACGTTTTTTGAGTATTGAAACTTGCCAGGGGAGAGGGATTTTTTTAAGCAGTGGGTAACCTGTCAATCTTTTTCAGCTTGGTGAAAATGAGGGGTACCCCTTCAAACCCAACGGGAAAAAACAGGAAAAAGGATAACGTCCCTGGAGAGGGCCCCCTTTTTTTGGATCAAATTTCCCTTTGGCACCTTGTTTTGAAAATTGCGGGGAACGAAACCCCCAACACCCTTTGCAGGGGTAAAAAACCCTTTCCCGTCCATCGGGAAATACTCAGAGCTCTACCCCCTTTTGAAAAAAATAGCCATGGGCCCGCCCCCAAAAACCCCCCTGCGCCCCCCCCCCCCCGTTTAAACAGCAAGGGTTTTAACGATTTCAACAACACCAGTGTCCCCAAACCCCAACCCCCCTTTTAATAAAATTTTGGGGCTTTAAATTTAAGTTATCATTTATTTTTTTCATTTTTAAATTTTTTTTAAATTTTAGGTTTTAAAAATTTTTAACATTTAAGTTTTTTTAAAATTTTTTTTTTTCTTTTATAAAAAAGGGGTTTATGTTTGTTTATTATTTTTTTTTCTTTTCCATAATTTTCCTGAGGGGGGGAACCCCAGCCTTGGTAACACGCCCTGAAGTTTTTTTAAAGGGCTGAGTAACCTTCAAAAGGGTGGGACCTTCCCGGGATCAACTCTACTGAATAAAGATTAAAACTCCACTCGAACCCCTTTCCGGGGGGAACCCAAACGCCAAAAAAAAAACAGAGGGTTACCCCCCCCATGAGTAAAAATCTCTATAATGGGGGCTAGGTTTACAGGTATTTAAAAGATTTGGTGATTGTTTTAAAAGCTCAATTTTTGTAAGCAAGTCAGGCGGATAAAATTTTTAAATTTTCTCCCCCATTTTTCATGTAAGTTGAAACATTTTGGGAGGATTAGACTCTAGGGCCCCCAAGTTTTTTCCAGTAAACAACTTGTTTCATTGACTTTTTATTTATAAAAGGGGAAGTGTAATAGGACATTTCTTGTTTTTGGTTGGTGAAAGATTGGATGGCCCCAAAGGACCCTTTTCATACTTCCCCGTTTGCTCGGACCCGGGCCCATAAAACCCCCTCGTTTTCCTTTTAATACATATTTTTTAATTAAACGGGGAATCAAACCCCCTCTGGTTTTTTTTACATTTTGGAGGGGGAGCAGGAATTAAAACCCCCCCTTTTTCCCTTAAAAACCCTTTCATTTCCCCTGTGTTTAAGTTATTCTTGAAAGTAGGGAAATGAAAAATTTTTTGGGGGGGATGGGAATGCTGGAAGTAAGTTTGGAAAAAAGGGGAAAATTTAAAAACCTTTCATTAGTGTAAGTTTCCAAAAAAACTTGAAAGAGAGAAAATTGAGAGAGGAAGACAGTTAGAAAGGGAAAAGAGAAGAGAAAAAGGAGAGAGAGAGAATCGAAAGAGAAGAAAAAAAAGGAGCATGAAAAGACTTGGGTCGTTTAGGAGAGAGCAATACTGAGGGAAAGGGTTTTAAAATTTAAAGGGGAATTGAGGAAAAGAAACAAAGGACAGGGGATTTTGGGGGTTAAGGGAGAGAGAAAAAGGAATCCGGGGGGAGCTCGGGAACCAAAAATCGCCTTGAATTAAAGAATAAAAAGTTAACTTTTCTCCCCAACAGCAATTAGATGAAGAGTAATGGAACAAAAGTGCAGGGTAGGGACATATTCCAACACCCCCAATTTTCCTCCCTTTCCCGAGGGGAAGGGGCCCCAACTTTTTACATTATTAGGTTGGAAAAAACCGCTCCCTTGTGAATGGGCCCGCTGACACCCCGGGGCCCACCAGGGGTTTAATTTTTTTTTTGGGGACCGCTTTGAATACTAAAGCAACCCTTTGGGCCCCAGGAAAATTTTATATGTAATTATAACCTACTAAAGGGGCAATCCTTAAAAGGGATTTTCAAAAAACCACAAATTCTTTAAGGGAAAACTTTTAGGTATGCCACCCGATGGCCGGGCCGGGCCCGAAAATTTAGCATGAAAAGGTAACACTCTTTCGTTTGTTCGGACTTTTGGGATGAGGTTCAGGAAAATTTATCCAGTTATGAATCTCTTTGAGCTTCATGGTTGTGAAAAAGTTCCTGATATCTCTTCCTCACCAAGATAAAGAAAAATTTATCAGAAAAAACTTTAACCCGAAATTAAAACTAGGGAAAGGGTTTCTGAGGTGCTGACCTGTAATGCTGAGGCCCAAATTCCTATTTTAAAAAATAAAAGGGGGGTCGAACCCCCTTTAAGGGCAAGGGTTTTATCAGACCCAAAAAAAACCCAAAACCCCTAGTGGAAATAAAATGACTTTTTTTATTCCTGTTTGTCCCTTTGTGTGGTGTTAAGGGAAATAAACGCCAGATTTCCTTCTGGAAGGGTTCCAAAAAGTTTGAAGAAAGTTTTAAAAAAATGTAATGACCAAGCACCCTTTTTGTTCAGGAAAATTTAAAGGGACTTAATGTATCTACCAAATTTTACGTAGAAACTGGGGTGCACTTTAAAAGTCATTTTTTATAAGCTGTTCCCTAACCTTTTAAAAAAACTCAAATTCCCTTTTGCAAAATTCAGACTAAATTGGGCCGTACAAACACTTTTTTTACCATCCGTTGTTAATTAGGTCTAAAGGTTCACAGGTTGGTCTGAAGCCGTACTAGCCCCCATCACTTCTTGCTCTGTACTAATAGGTAATGTAAAAGGTGCCATTTTTTCCTTCTGAGGTTGACCTTTCATCACCAAAGATGGACATAGGGGTTTCAGTCCTCTTCCTGTAGAGTCAGAGAAGCCCCTCGAAAGTTCAGAAGAGACAATGTCTCGTGAGATTCATGTGGGATTAAAAACCAGTGATGGGTACTCTCGAGCGCGAGGTAGTAGGATCACCGGTTCCCCTTGTTAGATAAAAGTGAAGATATCACCTCCGATACCATAAAATGTCTTGACTAGGCTCAGACCAAAGCCCCGGCTTCTCCCACTGTCTATCCTTTGATTTTCCCTGACTTTAGCCTTTGATATATCGAAGGACTCCCTTTTTCATTTACAACATAATTGCCCTTCTCTTCAGAATTGCCATAATGCCGCTAAACAAATTTAAGTTATCCAAAGGAAAACTTTTCATATAAATTTGAATATATAAAAGGTTTCTTGTACAAGTCAGTATTCAAAAGAAATTCAGATGAGATAGACTATTCCATCTTAGTTTTTCCAAGTCAATGCAGAGAGACTGTTCTTAAAATGGCTCTGACCTGCCAGTGGCCGGACATTTCTGCATCGTAAAAATTTAAATAAAATTAGGGAAAACCCATTTTTGGCCTAAAATGTCCTCAGATGTACTACTTATTGTAGATGTGTAAAATTTGCCCAAATGTCATCTCCCGAGGTACCAGGCGAGTACCTATGGTCAAAATGCCAGTTTTACGGTACCTTTTGAAAGAGTAGCTATTGACATCGTTGGTCCTTTATCTCCACTTTCATCTGGGGGACTAGATATATATTAACATTAGTTGATTATGCTTCGAGTTTCCCTGAAGTCGTTCCCTTAAAGGGCCCTAACTACTACAGAGGTGGCTGAAGCCCTTTTGTCCAATCTTCTATAGAGTGGGGATCCCCAGAGAAATTTTTTCCGACCGTGGGACACAATTCACATCTGACTTAATGCTACATCTATACCAACTTCTGGGAGTGAAGCCTCTCTCACCACACCCCATCATCCCAGCTGTAATGGGAGGATTGAACGCCAGCATTCGATTCTCAAATCCATTTTTAAGGAAAAATTTGCTCGCTTAAACCTAA
>NC_069497.1:10966568-10983386 GCF_026875155.1 Cherax quadricarinatus | reverse complement strand
AGGGACTGACAACCTCAAATTCTACGACTTCAAGGCTGACGGACTGATTACATCGTCTTCACATCTTTACTGTTCCTGCCTACTTTCTGTATTCGACTGAAGAAGCCTACTATGTAGGGAAACGTTTCGGAATAAAGGTTGCCTAAACTGTTGCCTATGTGTCTTACCTACCAACTGTCGGTATGTATACCACTTTGATGTTCATTTTTTGCTACCCCTTCCCTTAGCTCTAACTGTCTCAGTACTTTGACTTAATCCATTATTTCTCCTCAGAGAAATCCCCTCCCTCCTTCAGTTTTTGTTTCGCTTAGGGCCAGGACATCCAACTTTTTTCTTTATAACTCAGAAATCATCTCTACCCCGCACTACATCCACGCACATTCAGGTATATCAGTTTTTATAAAGTTTTTCTTCTTTCATTTTTAGTTTTTTTGTACAGGAGAAGGAGTTGCTAGCTGCCGGCATTTTAGTCGCCTATAAACCACGCTAGCTTATAGTGGAAAGATTCTTTTTCATTTCCCCTATGGAGAATAGAGGAAATAAAGAAGAACAAGAAAGATGAAGAAAAAGAAGAAAAACCTAGATGTGTATATATATATATTATATATATATATATATATATATATATATATATATATATAAAATTTTATATGTGTGTGTGGTGTGTGTGTTGTGTTGTGTGTGTGTGTGTGGGTACTCACCTTTTTGTACTCACCTTTTTTGTGGTTGCAGGGGTCGAGTCCTAGCCCCTGGCCCCGCCTCTTCACCGGTTGCTACTAGACCCTCTCTCTCCCCCGCTCCATGAGTTTTATCAAACCTCATTTTAAAAAATGTGTTGGTTCCCCTCCTCCACTACGTATTTTCTAGGCTTTCCACTGCCTTACAACTCTATGACTGAAGAAATATTTCCCTTCTATTCTCTGACTCATTTGTGTCTTCAATTTCCCAATTGTGGCCTCTTGTTTCTGTGTCCCCTCCCTGGAACATCCTGTCCTTGTCCACCTTGTCTATTCCACGCAGGTATTTTATATGTCGTTATCATGTCTCCCTGACCTCCTGTCCTCCAGTGTCGTCAGGCCGATTTCCCTTAATCTTTCTTCATAGGGGCATTCCCTTAGCTCTGGAACTAACCTTGTTGCAAACCTTTGTACTTTCTCTAGTTTCTGGAGTGCTTTATCAAGTGCGGGTTCCAAACAGGTGCTGCATACTCCAGTATGGGCCTGACATACACGGTGTACAGGTCTTGAATGATTCCTTACTAAGGTGCGGAATGCTGTTCTCAGGTTTGCAGGCGCCCATATGCTGCAGCAGTTATCTGATTGATGTGTGCTTCCGGAGACATGCTCGGGGGTTATACTCACCCCAAGATCTTTCTCCTTGAGTGAGGTTTGCAGTCTTTGGCCACCTAGCCTATACTCTGTCTGTGGTCTTCTGTGCCCCTTTCCCTATCTTCATGACTTTGCCCTTTGGCAGGATTAAATTCGGGAAAGCCATTTGCTGGACCAGGTGTCCATCTGTCCAGGTCTCTTTGAAGTCCTGCTGGTCCTCATCAGATTTTTAAATTTTCCCCATTAACTTCACATCATCTGCAAACAGGGACACTTTTGAGTCTAACCCTTCCCTCATGTCGTTCAATTTTACCAAAAATAGCACTGGTCCTAGGGACCGACCCTGTGGGACCCCGCTCGTCACAGGTGCCCACTGTGATACATCATTAGTACCATGACTCGTTTTTTTGCCTCCCTGTCAGGTATTCTCTGATCCATTGCAGTGCCCTTCCTGTTATATGCGCCTGATGCTCTAGCTTCTGCATAATCTCTTGTGAGGAACTGTGTCAAAGGCCTTCTTGCAGTCCAAGAAGATGCAATCAACCCACCCTCTCTCTCTTGTCTTACTTCGGGTATTTTATCATAAAACTCCAGAAGGTTTGTGACACAGGATTTGCCTTCCGTGATCCGTGCGGGTTTGGGCATTTATATCCTGTTCCGTTCCAGGTGCTCCACCACTCTCCTCCTGATAATCTTCTCCATAATTTTGCATACTATACACGTCAATGACACGGTCTATGTTTTAGTTGCCTCTTTTCTGTCTCCTTTTTTGGGAAAAAGGGAACTACATTTGCCGTCTTCCATACCTCAGGTAGTTGCCCAGTTTCCCGGGATGTGTTGAAGATTGTGGTAAGTGGTAAAGCACAACATATCTGCTCCCTTTTCTAAGGACCATGGAGAGTAGTTGTCCGGTCCCAGTTGCCTTTGAGGTATCGATGTCCCTTCAGCAGTTTCTTCAACCTCCTCCTCATCTGTAATGTATGTCGTCCAAACACTTGTTGTGGGTATTCCTTGTTGGTTGTCACCATCTAGGTCTGTCCCCCAGAGTCCTTCCTTGTCTCTACTGTAAATACTTCCTTTAAATCTCGTGTTGAGCTCCTCACATACCTCTTGAATCGGTTCTTGTGAGTTCTCCACCTACTTTCCATCAGCCTTAATCACCTGTCCTTGACTGTTGTCTTCCTCCTAATGTGGCTATACAGAAGTTTCGGGTCTGATTTGACTTTCGATGCTATGTCGTTTTCATGCTGTCGTGGGCTCCCTCCCTCCTTAATCTGTTGCATACGCGTTTCTGGGCTTCTTCTTACTAATCTCCTGGTTTTCCTGGGGTCCTATGCCTCTGTACCTTTTCCATTCTCTGTTGCACTTTAGTTTTTGCTCCATACACATGCGGGGTATAAAACCAAGGACTCGTTTTGGGTCTTCCTATTATTTCGGTTTCCCTTGGGAACCAAAACTTTCCTCTGCCCTCCTTGGCACTTTGTCTGCCACTTATTCCATCAATCTCGTTTAATGATTTTCCTACCATTTCTCTGTCCCACTGAACCTCCTGCAGGAAAGTTTTCTCATACCTGTGTAGTTTCCCCCCTTTTATGTTTGGCCTTGTCCCCCCTTCAGTTCCTGTTACTCACCACTTGTAGCTCTACTATATAGTCAAAACTCAGAACCACTGATCGCTAGCTCAAGGGGCCTCTCGTAAGTGAGTCCTCGATGTCTGAAACTGCTCAGGTGAACACAAGATCCCAGTCTTCTTGCTGGCTCATCTTCCCCTCTTCTCTTCTGGTAGTGTCCTGAATGTTGTTGCATGAGGTTTTCAAAAATACCACATCCATACATCTTGGCTCTCAATGTTTTGGGACCCCCTGTGGCTCCAGGTTTTCCCAGTCGATCTCCCTGTGGTTGAACATCACACATTCCAGTAATCTTTTCTCTGCTCGAGTCGGGGAGCTCTTCTTGCCACCTAGCCAGTGTGTCCACCATCGACCCTGTTGTTTTCTTCGTACTCCTCTCTTGGCCTCCTGCAGGTTCTGTGGTGGGGTTATACAATCAATCCAATTGGAATACTTATGTTCATTCCGGACTGAATTGCTACCTACAATGTAGTCTCTTTTCTCATTCATGTCCATGCCTTCCATTTCCTCAAATCCCCATTGGTGTTTTATGAGCCAGCTGCAAACCCCTCCTCCCCCTTCTACTCCTTCTATCTTCCCTCAGGATCTGCTTCTGTTGGGAGATTGTGTATGTTATTGTCTCAGCGAGTTGTGTTTCTGTGACGTGCTATGATGTCTGGGGATTTTTCACATGATTCTTTCATTCCCAATCCTATGTTTATTTTCGTTATTCCATCGGTTTGTGTACCAAACTTTAGTTTCTTTTCTATCATTGTGGTCATGCAAAAGTATATTGGGAGTTGGGGGGAGCGAGAGCCTTGTTGGGGGCCCTGTATATGGGGCGTGGTGATGGTGGGGTTTGTGTTGTGGGGGTTGGGGTCAGAATGCCAATAATAAGTGGGGCAGCTGTTGGGGGTGGAGGGTTTGTGATATGGGGGTTGGTTGGCTGTGGGAACAGGAGTGGGTTTTTTGTAGTAATAGGGTTGCTCCAGTTGCGTTGGGAATGTCGGGGTTGGAAGTCTTTTGGGTGGGAGGAATTCTGTTTGGGGGTGTGTTGCCCTTCCTTCCTGGTGTCTGGGGGTCCTGTCTCTTTTCATTGCTTTCGTTCCTCTTGCGTCCTGTACCCTCTCTTTCAGTGTAGCTCCTTTCTTCTTGTGTTCTGTCGCGGTTCGTGGTATACTATTGGTACACTCTTTGTCCGTCAGTTTCTTGCTTTCTCTTGCAGGAAATCCTGTTCGAACTGATTCTTCTTGAAAAGTTACTACTGAAAGGCCCGGTATTCCTTCACTCGCAAACCACCCATTTCTCTGAAAATTGTCACCTGCGTCATATTTGCCCTCCCCTATTGTTTTCCATGATGCCTTCAATCATTTTTTTTTTCTCCTCCTGTTTTATTTCTTCAAAGTTGGCCTTGGCTTCTTGGAGCCCAATCACACAAAAACTGACCTCGCCTTCCTCCTCCCACTGAGTCTCCATCTGCTTCCTCTGAGGAGTTTTATTTCCTTTCCATTGACATGTATTGCCTTCAGATCCCTGTCATTTCTTTCCTGACAGCTGTTCCCTTGCTACTGCAGGTGGCTGTTAGTATCTCTGCATATAAGAAGAAAACCTTCATTGTCTTCGGACCTGGCCGCTTGATCTTAGTGTGCTCATTCGTCTTTTTTCCTGGCCCACGTGGGTCTGATGGGGCCCTTCGTGTACGGCATGTCTCCGTTGTTGCTTACCATCCCCTTGTCTGCGGCCTGACTTTGAATTTCCTTCATTGTCTTCAGACCTGTCGTTTGATCTCAGTGTGCTCATCGTCTTTTCCCTGGCCCCACGTGGGTTCGATAGGGCCTTTCGTGTACGGCATGGTCTCCGTTAGTTGCTTACCATCCCCTTGTAATGCGCCCTGACTTTGAATTTCTGATGTCACATCTGAATTGCTCATTTGTCACTCTCTAATCTGTTTTCATGGCTTTGCAGTTTCTCTTCTAAGCACTGTTTCCTAGCTTCTGCTGCTAAGGGGAAAAAAAAAACCCCCTTTGTACTTCCCACTTCTGCCTCTTCAGCTATCCTCTCCTCCATTTTCTACCAAGCTCTTCTATCTTCCTTCCCCACTCTTCCTCCCTATTTTTGGAGAGCTCTAACTCAGTCTGTCCTCCTGGTTCGTTCTACCAGATCTCTGTTTTCCGTCCTCTTAGGCACCCATATTTTTTTTTTTTTTTTTTTTTTTTTTTTTTTACCGCGACAGAAGGTAGAGGAGGGAGGGGGTGTGGGGGGGGGGAAGAGAGAGGGTGAAAGAGGGGAGAAAAGGAGAGAGAAAGGGAGAAAAAGGGGAGGAGGAGAGGGAAAGGGTAGAAAAAAGGGGGGGAGAGAGGAGAGAGTAGGGGGTGAGGGATAAGACCCAAGGGGGAAAAGAGAGAAATGGAGGGGGGGGGAAAAAAGGGTAGAGAGGGGGAAAGAGAGGGGGAGGAGAGAAAGGAGAGGGGGGGGAAAGGAGGGCGGGGGAAAAGGGTATGAGAGAGAGAATGGAGAGGTGGAGAGAGGGGCCCATGAGAGAGAGGAGGGTGAGAGATTGGGTTATGGGAGTGAGGGAGAGAGGGAGAGGGAGGGGGGAGAGAGGGGGAGAGAGAGGGGAGAGGGGGGAGGGGAAAAGAGAGAGAGAGAGAAGAGAGAGGGGAGAGAGGGGGAGAGAGAGAGGGAGAGAGAGGGGAGAGAAGGGGGGAGGGAGAGAGAGAGGGGGAGAGGGGAGGGAGGGGAGAGGGAGGAGGGGGAGGAGGAGAAAAGAGGGGAGAGAAGGGGGGGAGAGAGAGGGGGGAGAGGGGGAGAGAGGGGAGAAGGAGGGAGAAGAGAGGGGAGAGGGGAGGGAAAAGGAGAAGGGGAGGAAAAGAGAGGGAGAGAAAAGAGGGAAAAGAAGGACGGGAGAGAGGGGAGGGAGAGAGAAGGGAGAGAAGGAGGGAAAAAGAGAGAGGGAGGGGAGAGAGAGAGGGAGAGAGAGAGGGAGGGGAGGAGGGAAAGGGGAGGGGGAGAGAGAGGGGAGGGAGAGGAGGGAAAGAGAGAGGAGAGGGGGGAAAAAGGAGAGTGGGAGAGAGAGGAGGGGGGGGAGAGGGGGAAAGGGGCGAGAGGGAGAGAGGGGGGGAGAGAGGGAAAGAGAGAGAGGGGGAGGGAGAGGGGAAAAGAGAGAGGGGGGGAAAGGAGGGAGAGGGAGAGTGAGAGGGGGAGGAAAAGGGGGGAAAAATTAAAGGAGAGAGAGAGGGAGAGAGAGGAGGGAGGGAGAGAGAGAGAGGGAGAGGGGGAGAGGGAGAGAGAGGGGAGGAGAGGGGGAGAGAGAGAGAGGAGGAGAGAGGGGAGAAAAGGAGAGGAGAGTTTGAGGGAGAGAGGAGAGGGGAGAGAGAGAGAGAAAAGGAGAGAGAGGGGGGAGAGGGAGGGGAAGGGGAGAGAGGGGGGGGAGAGAGAAAAAGAGAGGGGGAGGGAGAGAGGGAGTGAGGGAGAGAGGGGGGGGGAGGGAAGAGGGGGGGGAAGAGGGGGGAGAGAGGGAGGGGAGAGGGAGGGAAGGGTGTTGTTTTGTGTGTGTGGGGGTGTGTGTGGGTTTTGTGTTTGTGTGTGTGTGTTGTGGTGTTGTGGGTGTGTGGTGTGTGTGAGGGTCTTCCCTTAATAGAAAAAAAACTGGTTTTTTAAAGCAAAAAACTTTTTTAAAATTTGGGCCCTTTCCCAAAAAATTTTCTCTTGTAGGGTTAAAAAGGGATATATTTTTTTTCATTAATTTTTAAGGAAAAAAATTTATAATTTTGTCCCAAAAAATCTTAAAAAAACTTACCAAACTTATTAAAACAATTTGGGGCAATTTATTTTAGCCCAATTTAAATTAAATATATTTTTAATAGGGTTTACAATATTTAAAAAACAAAAACAAACACAATGAAATTAATTTTCTCGTTGGGTTTTTCTGAAAGATTTTTGCGAAAAATTTTTGCATGTACAAAATTTTCCCCTTGTTTTTATGGCAAGATGAGCGTTGCCACTTAAGCCAAAATCGCAAATTTTAAAATAATTTGGGGAAGACATTTTATATGCATTTCGCATGCATGTTTCAGTGTGCCCTAAATGTAAGTAGAAGTAGCAAGGGTATACTGTTATGCGCGTGTTTATGAGAAAAGAAAAAAAACCCCCAAGCAATCCCGCCTTTATGTAAAAAAATTTTTCAGGGGTTTTTGTTTCACACTAAATTGGGAGGCGACCTTTTCCCCCCCTTGGGTGATTTTCTGTTACCAACCTATACCTTGGATATATATATTTTATTTATATTTTTATATTTTTATATATATTTATATTTTTTATATTTTATATATATATATATTATTTAAATTTTTCACACTGGCGATTCCCACCAAGGCAGGGTGGCCGACAAAGAAAATTTTTCCATCATTCATCCCTAATGTTTCCCAGAATCCTTTACCACGTTTTAAAAAAAAAAAACCAAACACCCCTCCTTCAATTTCGGGTTTCCTGTTTCCACTCAGCGATCAAGTCCCCCTGGGTTTCCTGATCCCCTCATTGGGTTATTATAATCCAAAATATATTAAATAATTTTTATTATTATAAAATAATAAAATAAGAAAAATTTTTACATAACGGGCCATTCCACAAAGGAGGGGCCCAAGATTTTAACCATATACTCAGGGAAACCCCTTTAGAAGGGTGTTTTTTCCATCAGGTTTTAAAAACTGAAATTAAATCCTTAAGGAGCAAAACTTATTTATTCCAATATATTGCCTCCTTTTTGAATTAAAAATTTACTTTGAAAAACTAGTCGGTAAAAACCATTATGTTATTAAACCTATAAAAAACCAATGAACATAATTTGAGGAACATTAGCTTCCATAAAGGGGTTAATCCTACTAAGGAATATAGGGTACTTTTTAAAACCAGGAACCTGGTAGAGTAAAAGGGCGTAGGAACAAAAACTGCAAAAAGTTTATATTTAAAATTTATAATCTTTTTGTTTATATTACCCTTTAAAAAATAATTAAAAAAATCTATTTTTGAAAGGACGTTCAATGAAATGAAATACATTAATTGGAAATTTGCTTTATTTTTGTAATTTCCAACATAAATTTTTGGTGGAGGTTGGTATCATCCTTCATTTTGGAGTCTAAATTCAAGGCTACAGCCTTGATTACACCAGTTAAACATACACTGCTTGAATTAAAGTCCTACAGTTTCATTTTTCTTGGATCTAGGGGGCCGTTTTTTTTAATTTTACAATAATTCAAATTTTATTTTTTACACTGAATCGGGTTTGAAACAAAAATTAAATTAAATTTAACTTTTAACTGGTGTACTTTAAAAAATGGGGGGGAGGGGGTTTACATTATTTAATTTTGGAGATTCTATGCAGTAAGCCGTTGAGATTACGTCCACATTGAACTTACAAGATTCGTAAAGAAAATCCCTTGAGTACGAAATTTAAAAACCGTTTTTTTAAAAAGGGCATACGGTTCTTTCGCGACCAAAGGCCGATATCATTAGTTAATAATTTCCGCAAAAAAATATTATAACTTAAGGAAAAAATAAATATTTCATTTTTTTATTTATTTATTTCTAAATTTAAAATTGTAATTTTTTCTAATGTATTTAGTTGGAATAGGTTAAATTCATTTTTGTTAAAAAAGAAGGTATTTTCCCTAAGGGGGTTTGGTAGAAAATTTAAATTTTCTTAACAAAAATTAAAAAAAATTTTAAATTTTAAACAAAATTTTTAGAAAGGCAAAATTTTAAAATTTGGTTTTAATAATTGAATTTTTTTTCCAAATTCGGACGAAATTATTAATTTTAATTAAAATAAATTAAAAAAAATTTTAAATTTATAAAAAAATATTTAGAAAATTAATTTAATGAGCTAAAAATTTGAACATTTACCACGGGACTAATTTGATTAATTAAATTTTGTCTTTTTAAAATAATTTATTTAAAATATCCGCCATGGACTAAACGGATATTAGCTTTGCCATTTCTAACGTTTTTAATGTTCTTCTTTTTAAAAAATTCAATTTATTTTAAAAATTAAGTTAAAAATTTTGCAAAACTGGCTCAAAATATTTATTTTTCTAATATTTTAAAATAAACTTAATTATTTTTAATAATTTTAAAGTTATAATTTTTCAAAGGGCTTTTTCAATTATCTGGAAATTAGGGAAAAATTAAACCCAAAATTACCTTGTTTAAATTTATTAATTTACCAATTATTAAATGTTTAATTATTAAGAAATTTTTAGATTAAAGACTACCTGAAATTTTTAAAACTGTTGATGAAAAGCCAACAGTAATTTACAGATTTAATCAGCTACCGTGAACTTATTATTACTAGACTACCGTGAACTTATTATTACTAGACTACCGTGAACTTATTATTACTAGACTACCGTGAACTTATTATTACTAGACTACCGTGAACTTATTATTACTAGACTACCGTGAACTTATTATCACTAGACTACCGTGAACTTATTATTACTAGACTACCGTGAACTTATTATCACTAGACTACCGTGAACTTATTATCACTAGACTACCGTGAACTTATTATTACTAGAATTACCGTTAAACTTATTATCACTAGACTACCGTGAACTTATTATTACTAGATTACCGTGAACTCATTATCACTAGACTACCCTAACTACACTAACACAAAAGGCAAGTACAGTAACATGTAAGAACAGCATAGTAACATAAAACAGTACAATAACATAAAACAGTACAATGACATAAAACAGTACAATAACATAAAACAGTTGTGATGAATGGTTTGAAAAACCGACAAGTTGAAGATTGAGACACTTATGCAGCATATGAATAAAGATTCCCATATGCTGCATAAGTGTCTCAATCTTCAACATAAAACAGTACAATAACATAAAACAGTACAATAACATAAAACAGTACAATAACATAAAACAGTACAATAACATAAAACAGTACAATAACATAAAACAGTTACTAACAAAAAACTAAACATAAAACAGTACAATAATATAAAACATTTACAATAACATAAACAGTACAATAACATAAAACAGTACAATGACATAAAACAGTACAATAACATAAAACAGTACAATAACATAAAACAGTACAATAACATAAAACAGTACAATAACATAAAACTGTGCAATAACATAAAACAGTACAATAACATAAAACAGTACAATAACATAAAACAGTACAATAACATAAAACAGTACAATAACATAAAACAGTACAATAACATAAAACAGTACATTAACATAAAACAGTACATTAACGCATTAAACAGTATAGAGAAACATGAAATAGTGTAGTAACATATAAAACAGTATAGCAACACATAAAACAGTACAATATCACATAAAACAGTATGGTGACAAATAAACCAATAAAGTGACATAAAACGGTAAATTGAGAGATAAAACAGGATAGAGACACATAAAACATTATTATTACGATGTTCCATAGGATTTCTACAGTATTTATGGCACGAGTCTCGGGGATCTTCAGTATGTAATATACACATGGGAAATAGTAATAAGAAATTATATATACTGATATAATTCAATAGATTGTGCGGATCAATTTTAGTATTACGGAGATAGAAAAAAATCATAAAATATCTCTTTTAATATAACGTATATTATTTTATGGTCTAAAGGTATTTTAATGATACCTTTTACTTATCAATTAGATGTAAACGTTTTAACAGACTTATAATCATATATTGTTACAATGGCCTTCATCTTGGCTGAATGGATAAATTGGAAAAAGATACAGTCAATTTGCTGAGACGATCTGAGTTTCAAACACTTAGCAACACAGGAGAGCTTCTAGTGGAAGTGTCACAAGTAGTCGCACTTGTGGGACACTAAGGAATAATGTTATTCTTCAGGTAGTCTCTTAATCAAAGTAAATGATCAGGAAAAGAAGACCTCGAGACTGAGAGAGGTGTTGTACTGCCTGTTTTCCCCTTAAAATTTCCACTCACTCTCGACGTCTTGTACGATTAAAAATAAATTGCGTCAGGCGAGTAGTAACACTCACCTCTGACGTAAACTTGCGTCAGGCGAGTAGTAACACTCACCTCTGACGTAAACTTGCGTCAGGTAAGATAAGATAAGAGATAAGATTTTCGTTCGGATTTTTAACCCCGGAGGGTTAGCCACCCAGGATAACCCAAGAAAGTCAGTGCGTCATCGAGGACTGTCTAACTTATTTCCATTGGGGTCCTTAATCTTGTCCCCCAGGATGCGACCCACACCAGTCGACTAACACCCAGGTACCTATTTGCTGCTAGGTGAACAGGACAACAGGTGTAAGGAAACGTGTCGAAATGTTTCCACCCGCCGGGAATCGAACCCGGGCCCTCCGTGTGTGAAGCGGGAGCTTTAGCCACCAGGCCGCCCCACCAGGGGCCCCAGGCCGCCCCACAAGGCCACCAGGCCGCCCCCCAACCCAGGCCCCCAGGCCGAGTAGTAAACACTCCCCTGACGTAAACTCACGTCAGGGAGTAGGGAACACTCACCCTCTGACGGAACCATCAGGCGAGTAGTAACACTCACCTCTGACGTACTTCGTCAGGGGAGTGTAACACTCACTCTGACGAAACTCACGTCAGACACCCCCTTGACGTAATTGCGTCAGGGAGGTAGATAGTTAATCATCTGAGAAAATCAGTCAGGGGAGTTTGTAAAATTAATCTGAGAAAATATTAGTATAAATCTATATAATTTAAATATAAATATTATAAATATATATATAAATATTTAGTAAATATAATATATTTTATTATAAATATATATATAAATATTATATTATATAATATGTAATATATTAAAATATATATATAAAATATTTATATTATATAATATATATATATATATATATATATATATATATATATATAAAATATATTATATATATAATATTAATATATATATATTATATATAATATATAAAATAAAATATATATATAATTATAAATATATTATAATATAAAAATTCTATAAATATATAATAATATAATATAAATATTAAATAACATAATTTTAAAATATATTAAAATATAATATGTATATACTCTAAAACTCATATATAAAATTCATCCATTATTATACATAAAAAGTATTATATAAAATAATAAAAAAAAATCATATATATTTTTAATAATATAAATTTAAAATATTTAATAATATAATATAATAAAATAAAATATTTAATATAAACAAAAAAAATAAAAATAATGGATATTAAAAGCTAAATTTTCGTCTTGAGAATAAAGACGATAATCAAAAAAGTATTATTAGATAATAACAAAATTTGAAAACCATAATTAAAAAAACGCCCAAATATAACAATTAATAACACAAAAAACAGTCATTGAATATAAAACAGCTAATAACACATAAAACAAATCATGAGATATAAAACCGAAATAAAACATAAAACAGTCATTGGATATAAAACAGCATAATAAACATAAAACAAATCATTGAGATATAAAAACAGCATAATAAACACATTAAAACACTAATATATACAGCATAAAAAACATAAACAGTCAAGATTAAACAGCATATAAACACATAAACACATAATAAATAACACATAATACAAAATAAAACAGCAAATTAAAAAAGTAATAACACAAAACCAGTCAAGTTAAAAAAAATAACACAAAACCCGTCAGTAAAACAAAAAAAATAAAAACAGAAACACATTACAATTTTAAAAAAAAACAGTAGACAGACAGTACAATTAAAAAAACAAAAAACAAGTCAAATACAAGACCAGTACGTACAATAACACAGAAGACAGTACAGTACATAACACAGAAGACCAGTACAGTACAATAACACAGAAGACCAGTACAGTACAATAACCAGAAAACCAGTACAGTACAATAACACAGAAGACCAGTACAGTACAATAACACAGAAGACCCCGTACAGTACAATTTAACACAGAAGACCAGTAAAAGTACAATAACACAGAAGACCCGTACAGTACATAACACAGAAGACCATACAGTACAATAAACAGAAGACCAGTACAGTACAATAACACAGAAGACCGTACAGTAAAATAAACACAGAGACCAGTACAGTACAATAACACAGAAGACCAGTACAGTACAATAACACAGAAGACAAGTACAGTTACAATAAAAACAGAAGACCAGTACAGTACAATAACACAGAAAACCAGTACGTACAATAACACAGAAGACCAGTACAGTACAATAACACAGAAGACCAGTACAGTACAATAACACAGAAGACCAGTACAGTACAATAACACAGGAGACCAGTACAGTACAATAACACAGAAGACCATACAGTACAAATAACACAGAAGACCAGTACAGTACATAACACAGAAGCAGTACATACAGTAACACAGAAGACCAGTACAGTACAGTAACACAGAAGACCGTACAGTACAATAACACAGAAGACCCGTACAGTACAGTAAACAGAAGACCATACAGTACAAAAACAAGAAGACCAGTACAGTACAGTACACAAGAAGCCAGTACAGTACAGTAACACAGAAGACCAGTACAGTACATAACACAGAAGACCAGTACAGTACAGTAACACAGAAGACCAGTCAGTACCAGTAACACAGAAGACCAGTACAGTACAATAACACAAAGACCAGTTACAGTACAATAACACAGAAGAACCAGTACAGTACAGAACACAGAAGACCAGTACAGTACAGTAAAAACAGAAGACCTACAGTACAGTTAAACAGAAGCCCGTACAGTACATAACACAAAGACCAGTACAGTACAATAACACAGAAGACCCGTACAGTACAGTAACACAGAAAAGACCAATAAAAAAAGGTTACAGAATAACACAGAAGACCCGTACAGTACAGTAACACAGAAGACCAGTACAGTACAGTTTAAAACAGAAGACCAGTACAGTACAATAAAAACAGAAGACCAGTACAGTACAATAACACAGAAGACCAGTACAGTACAATAACACAAGACCAGTACAGTACAATAACACAGAAGACCAGTACAGTACAATAACACAGAAGACAGTACAGTTTCAGTAAAAACAGAAACCAGTACAGTACAATAACACAGAAGACCAGTACAGTACAATAACACAAAGTCCAGTACGTTCAATAACACAGAAGACCAGTACAGTACAAATAACACAGAAGACCAGTACAGTACAATAACAAGAAGACCAGTAAAAGTAAAATAACACAGAAGACCAGTACAGTACAGTAACACAAAGACCAGTACAGTACAGTAACCCCAGAAGACCAGTACAGTACAATAACACAAAGACCAGTACAGTACAATAACCCCAAGACCAGTTACAGTAAAGTAACACAGAAGACCCGTACAGTACATAACACAGAAGCCAGTACATACATAACACAGAAGGAAACCCGTACAGTACAGTAACACAGAAACCAGAACAGTAACAATAACACAAAGACCAGTACAGTACAATAACACAGAAGACCGTACGTACAATAACACAGAAGACCATCAGTACAATAACACAGAGACCAGTACAGTACAATAACACAGAAACCCGACCCGTACAGAACACAGATGACCAGTAAGAACATAACCAAAGACCTTACAGTACAATAAAAACAAAGACCAGTACAGTACAATAAACAAAGACCAGACAGTACAGAACACAAAGACCAGTACTACAGTAACACAGAAGACCAGTACAGTACAATAACACAGAAAACCAGTACAGTACATAACAAGAAGACCAGTACGTACAATAACAACAGAAGACCAGTACAGTACAATAAACACAGAAGACCCCGTACAGTACAAAACCAGAAGACCCGTACAGTACTAACACAGAAGACCAGTACAGTACAATAAAACACAAGACCAGTTTCAGTACAATAACACAGAAGCCCCGTACAGACAATAACACAGAAGACAGTACAGTTTCAAAAAAACACAGAAGACAGTACAGTACAAGAACACAGAAGACCAGTACAGACAAAAACAAGAAGACCAGTACAGTACAAAACACAGAAACCAGTACAGTACAATAAAAACAAAGACCGTACAGTACAATAACACAAGACCAGTACAGTACAAAAACAGAAGACAGTACAGGTTACAATAAACAGGGAAGACCATACAGTACATAACACAGAAGACCAAATAAGTACATAACAAGAAGACCAGTACAGTACATAACACAGAAGACCGTACAGTACAATAACACAAAGACCAGTACAGTACAATAACACAAAGACCAGTACAGTACAATAACACAGAAGACCAGACAGTTAATAACAAAACCGTAAATAACCAGAGACAAGTACGTCAATAACACAAAGCCAGTACATACATAAAGAAGACCGTCGTACAATAACACAAAGACCAGTACAGTACAGTAAAAACAGAAGACCAGGTACAGTACAATCAGAGACCAGTACATACAATAACACAGAAGACCAGTACAGTACAATAACAGAAGACCAGTAAATAAATAACAACAGAACCTACAGTACAAAAACAGAAGGGCCAGTAGTCAATAACACAAAGAACAGTACCAAAAAAAACAGTAATAAATAAAAAGACCAGTACAGTACAATAACAGAAACCGCGTACTGACCAGAGACTCAAGTACATAACACAATGCCCGAGTCTCAAAACACGAAGCCAAAGTTACACAAACCATACTACAACTAACACAGAACCATCCAGACTAACAGGGCCAGCAGTACTAAACGGGCACAGTCATCCGAAGCGGAAATGGCGAAATAACACAAAAATACAGTACTCCAAAGAGCGTAGTAAACAAACCAGTTACCGTACTATCCAGAAGGCCCTGTCACAGTAAATACACCACAGAACCTGTACTGTAAGTAACACGGGGAAACCCCGTACGTTCACAGAAAGTAATAACACAAGGCAGTACGTCAAACCAGGAGACCGGGTACAATACCGTGACCGCGGAGACCTACAGTACAATAACACCAAACTACTAATACACAGAAACCATTCGTACATCAATGACCCCTACTCCAATTTTAAAACGATAGCGGCCACAGCTTATGTTAGCACATAAACCGTACAGTACCAAAAAACATACCCGTAAGTACAATAAAAAACATGAAGCAGTACAGTAAATAACACAAAGCCCGTAAGTTTCCGAAAAAGGGACAGACCTGAAAAGGGGGGGTCCTAAACCCCTTGCTAAAAACCAAAAAAGGGGTTCCAAAGGGAATCTTCCGGGGCCGAAGCCCCTCTCAATCCAAAAAACAGATTTTTTTTCTCCACCCCCAGCTCCCAGGCCGTCAGAAAAAAACCCAAAAATCCTCCGAGCCCTACAAAACCCCAAAAGCCCAAAAAAAAACCGTAAACTAAAAAACCCAAAGGCTTTTGCTCACAAAAACCCCCCCACTTACCCCCCCCCAAAAACCCCCCGGCCCCCCCCCCGGCCCCAAAACCATCCAACCCCTTCAAAACCCCCCCCCAGCTCCAGGCTTTTTACAACCGGTCAGTAATCAACCCCAAGCCTTTCAGGGGAAAAAAACCAGAAACCATGTTCCCCCCAAAAGGGGCCCTTTCCCCAACTTACCTAAGGAAAAAAACAAATTAAAAACCCCTGTTAACCCCACCGTACAGCCATCGTTGTAAAACACCTCTCCGATGGTTACCCAAAAAAACCAAAAAAAAAAAAATTTAAAAAAAAAAAAATTTTAAAAAGGGGGGACCCTTACCCCAAACTTTAACCAGATTTGGGGGGTGTTGTCTTGTTTATTTTTGGTAGTCCAAATATTTGGGCAAAGAAACCCAAACTGCGTTTTCTTTTAAAACACCTCCAGGGGTGGGGAACCAAGCCGCAACTGGA
>NC_069497.1:10918615-10966068 GCF_026875155.1 Cherax quadricarinatus | reverse complement strand
TCTTTACCGAAAGCGGACTGTATGCAGGCGCAATCCCGAACGCGGGCTGAAATGCTGTTGTGGCCCCCAAACCGAGCGCAGACGCAATGACTGTATGGAGGCAGCAATACTGAGAAGGAGCTGTAATAACGTATGTGAGGCAGAAAATACTGGATCGATGTAAGTGAGGCAGCAATACCGAGCAGCAGACTGTATGTGAGGCAGCAATAACGAGAAGCAGACTGTATGTGAGGCAGCAGTAACGAGAAGCAGACTGTAATGACTGTATGTGAGGCAGCAATACCGAGCAGCAGACTGTATGTGAGGCAGCAATACCGAGCAGCAGACTGTATGTGAGGCAGCAATAACGAGGAGACTGTAATGATTCTATGTGAGACAGCAATACCGAGCATCATATTGTAAGTGAGGCAGCAGTACCAAACAGCAGACTGTATGTGAGGCAGCAATACCGAGCATCATATTGTAAGTGAGGCAGCAGTACCAAACAGCAGACTGTATGTGAGGCAGCAATACCGAGCATCATATTGTAAGTGAGGCAGCAATAACGAGCAGCAGTCTGTAATGACTGTATGTAAGGAAGCAGTACAGAGTAATATTGCAATCACAGAGTGCAACAGACAAGTGTAGTAGTAGCAGCAGCAACACACACAGCAAGAGGCATTCTTGAGCTTCCCCAGCGTTCGGGCTTAATGCCCGAAGCTGGGGTGTGACTCCAAAAAGATCCTGTAGTGCTTGCTGCCTTTGCACCTCCTTACATAGTCTGCTGCTATGAAGCTGCCACACCTTTCGAGCCAGGTGTGGGCGGGGTTTGTGGCAGCACAAGGTGCCTAGCTTCTCCCTCCGAGTCTCTTGGGGGCGGGGAATGGGGCTAGGCCTGGGGACAGCTGGTCCAAGAAGACGAGGAGGTATTTGTACCTCCTTCCTTGGTAGATATTGGTCTGAGACACTCCCTCGACAGGGAACCAAGGCCGAGCCACCTCTTGGAAAAGGCCCGGGCCTGGCGACTATACTGACGAATCTAGAACAGAACGGAATAATATTATATACTGACTATAGGAAGCAGCATTATTAAGCAGTAGTCTGTCTGACAGTCGTTGAGGTATGACCAAGTGGCACTGAGAGAGAGAGAGAGAGAGAGAGAGGAGAGGAGGAGAGAGGAGAGAGAGAGGGGAGAGAGAGAGAGAGGAAGAGAGAGAGACAGACAGACAGACAGAGAGAAAGAGAGAGAGAGAGACAGACAGACAGACAGAAGAGAGAGAGAGAGAGAGAGAGGAGAGAGAGGAGAGAGAGAGACAGACAGACAGACAGAGAGAAAGAGAGAGAGAGAGAGAGACAGACAGACAGAGAGAGAGAGAGAGAGAGAGAGAGGGAGAGAGAGAGAGAGAGAGAGAGAGAGAGACAGAGAGACAGACAGACAGACAGACAGAGAGAAAGAGAGAGAGACAGACAGACAGACAGACAGAGAGAGAGAGAGAGAGAGAGAGAGAGAGAGAGAGAGAGAGAGAGAGAGAGAGACAGACAGACAGACAGACAGAGAGAAAGAGAGTAGAGAGAGGACAGACAGACAGACAGAGAGAGAGGAGAGAGAGGATGAGAGAGAGGATGAGAGAGAGAGAGAGAGAGAGAGAGAGATTTTGTATTTAAATAGAATACTTCAGCGTTGTGCTGCTGCCCTCTATTATTTACATCGTGTAAACAAAAGCTTTCTATGTCCTTCAGTATTCCATCACACTGGATATGTTGCATTCAAAAAATAACAAAATCTGTCAACCTGAGATAAACGTCTTTTGTATTGGTATTGTTTGCTACTCATGGCATTATCTACTACGTCATGGTATTGTCCATTACGCCATTGCACTGTCTAATACACCATTGTATTGTCTACTACGTCATGGTATTGTCTAATACGCCATGGTATTGTCTACCACCTCATGGTATTGTCTACTAGGCCGTGGCATTGTCTACTACACGTTCAGTACGATACCATAGCGTCGAATGATTCGTTCCGCTGGTAAAAGAAATAGAACAGCTAGTCTGGGGACAGTAGTAATAACGGACAGTAGTTCACTGTTGCTAGGATAGTCAAACGGGTGACTGGAGAAAAATGAATCTTAAACAGTGATTATCTAACAAATCTGTCCAACCCGTTTTCTCTACACCCGTAAAAATATTTATTCCATCTTTCTTAATCTTTCATTTAATGCCATTGTGGAATATTATACTTGGATAATTTTTATTTAAAGAGGCCAATCTAACCTTATTAAACCTTACTTAATCTAACCAAACCAAAACATCCTAAATACAAACCTTTTTGTGAACAAATGTGAATTATCCACATGGAAGTGAAGAGCCTGGGTTGAGGAAAGTGTTGAAAGAGGAAACGAATGACGATTATAAATGGGGAGGAAGAGGAATAATTCAGTAAGAGTGAAATAAGAATATAAGAAGATGAGAAGGAAGGATCAGTTGAGAAGAGATTTGGAAGAAGGATATACTGGAGAAAGGGTGGATGGTTTGACAGAGAAGAGGAGAAAGAGGAAAGAGAAGGAATAGAGAGGATAGAAAAAGAGGAGAATAAGTGGAGTGACAGGGAGTTGGAGGGGAAGACATGAGGTAACAAGAGAAGGGGGTAGTTGAAGAGGGAGATGGAAGCGTACGAGGGTAAGAGAGGAGGAAAAAAAAAGAAGAATCGGGACTAGAGAAAGGAAAAGATGGTGGCAGGGAAGAGAAAGAGATTTGAAAGAGGGAAGGTTTGGAGGGTGATGGTAAATTATGAAGAGGTAGAGGGAGACAAGAGGGCGTGGAGAGAGAGAGAGAGAGAGAGAGAGGAGAGAGAGAGAGGGAGGAGAGGAGAGAGAGAGATGAGAGAAGAGAGAGAGAGGGAAAAGTATATATTATTGGTTAAAAGAGGCATGAAATTTACAGGAGAAATGGAAACGGACATGCTGGCTATAACTGCTCTGCTTAATTAACACTGAACCGGTCATAACTATTCGTCTTATTCAAGTGTGTACCACTGTTATGTCTAACGCAACTATATGCTTCTGCCACTACTACTACTACTACTACTACTACTACTACTACTACTACTACTACTACTACTACTACTACTACTACTTCTACTACTAACCAGGATGTCTCAATGTCACATAATCGTCGTCAAGGAGCTGACAGACACAAATGTGTGGATTACAGTTTGGCCGCGTGTGGCATTTAAGTTGAATCTTATTCATGTCAATTGCGTGTCTAGCTGTTTCATAAATGACGGTATTGCTTACATCTTCGGCAGGCAATTTATTCTATTCTGCTTTAATAATACTTGCAAAATAAACTTTGCATACATTCTAAGTTTCATTCTATTGCTTCAAGTTATGGACTCATTATACAAATGAATGGATTAAGACCTCTGAGGGGGGGTACAGTAGAAACGAAGAAGAGAGAGAGAGAGAGAGAGAGGGACTTCTGCGCCAGCCTTCGTCGGGTGTGGACGTCTCTCTCTCTTACCTGAGTATCAGTTACAAATTTCCCCCGTACTCACTGTGACACTTGTCCTCTATTTTGCCCGCCGGGCAGTCTACAGGAGGGTCACCTATTCATCGGCTTACTTTTAGGCAGCTCCATTTTTTCCGCTCTGCGGATAATTCTTTAGCGGTCTTTGGTGGGAAGCCGGTTACTGAACTCAGGTGGAAGTGTGGGTGTCCCTCTCTGCTGGGGCTTGGCATGGTGGTCCACCGAATCTAATTGGAAACTTGAGTTTCTGTCTCTGTTTACAAAGGAACATTTGTTCCTTATCTCTCATCGCCCAGCCTTAGGCAACAGTTTTTCCTCGTACCATCGAGAAGTCGGGCTCGATACGGCTTATGCCGTCAGTGGCCCTGATAAACCCAACAAAGAAAGAAAAGAAGAGAGAGAGAGGTAGAGACTAGAAGACATGACATGGCAGGGTCCTGTTAAGCTGTTGAACAATGGGAAGTAATAACTCACATCCCTCTTGTAAAATGACTTCTTTCTCTTCTTCCCCACATTGCCGTGAGAGAATGTGTGTCAAGGGTACACCCACTGAGGATGTAAACACTGCATCAGCTGATTACTATAAAAATGCATTAGTTGATTACCATTATAATGAAGCAATTAACTACGCAATTGGTAAATCACCTGATCACATACTTGATATACCAGCCGATCACATTCTGGGTGCAACCTCAGTGTCAGCTAATCACAGTTCATCAGCTTGTATCAGCTGACCACACAAATGCATCACATAAATAATGCATCACAAACTATACAACAACTGACCACAAAGAAAGGATCAATGGTTTGCATTAAAGATTGAGATCAGATTACAGGGAGTGTTTACTAGTAAAGTGGAGGAAGTATAGAAAGAGATGTGTACTGTGTTTGTCACAGTATATATGTTCATTATTTGCTTAAACTTTTATTTTAATTAAGGATCGAAATATTTTTGACTGGTTGTAAATTATTGGAGAACCCAATAAACAAAACCAATCAAGAGGAATGTGCTTATCTTGCTTAACTTTTTTGTTTGTTGCTCTTAATCTTGTTGTTGTTGTTGTGATTGTTTCATTGAATACGGCGTCTGGACGGGAGTCTCAGTAATACAACGACCAGTAGAGTGGTTGGTCGAAGGAGTCGTGTGAAAGTGGAGGTATTATGGCCTCTATAACTTGAACTTAATTCCAGCTCTTCGGTTCATTAAATAATAACATGCAAAATGTTTCTAGTACGAGAGTGAAAAGTTTTCGGAGATGGTGCGCAAATTCGAGTAAAATCCAAGAGCCATTAACAAGTGAAGACATAGCCCCTCTTTATGAGTGTAGCAGAGCCATGTTAAAACATTAAAAATCTTTGTCACAAACATTATAAATGATAAAAGTCCTTGACATGATCCTACGACGCCAATTTGCATATTTTATGAAAAGCATGAACTACACGACCCTGATCAACATGACTTTAAAGTAGGTTGAACCTGTCAGTTACTTACTGATCATTATGACAAGACAACTGACACTGGAAGGACAATAGGCAGAGGTGGACCAACGAATCACTCTCCTGTTGAAAAGGAATTTCACAAATGCAGCGGCCTTGAAATGAAAAAATGAAAATAAATATTAAGTTTTCTAACGTATAAATAAAATGAGTGGTAATAAGGATGGAAAAATCTAGTCTTATTATAGTAAAAAGTTAAGTACCCGAGGCACAGTCTGTTTATTCTCGTAGTAGACAGAAAAAATTAAAGCCAAGACTTCGTATTATCCTTTATGGACAATTACTTTATAAGTATAAGCGTCGTCTGATAGAAGACACAGAAAAATACGAATACACATTATCAATTTCATCCGATTAGAAATGAAAAAAGAAACTCGTATAATTCAGAACAAGCGAAGGTGCAAGACGCAGGCAGATCATCCCAAAGAACGAAAGGAATATGTAAAGGACTTATAAATAATAAGATTAGTTGACCTATTGTTTATATAATTCAATAAAGCTGATGCAACAAAGACCAGGAAAGTGACAGTATGAATTATGGCAACTTGTAAACAAAGAGAAACAACAAAAATAATGATACCAATTAGTTCAATTATGGTGTCGTGTGTAGGGTATTATTTCGTGTTCACAACGCCACTAAACACAGCGGAAGTGTCAGAGCTGTAAAATACACAGATTCTTTACTGCATCGAAAATACTGAGAACTCCTCAGAGCACATAGAATATACCTTATGGAACATAAAAAATCTATGGTATAAGTCCCCAATCTGTGCCCAGTCATACAGTGGTCTGTATGATTGGGCACAGATTGACTTGGATCTGGTTCCAAAACCTTCTGAATATGAAATTCAGTATTTTTTTTTAAAGTGCCAAACCGTTGTGGATCTACTAGGCTGTTGCCACACAGATACAAACATAAAAAGATCAAAGTGAGTGTGGAAACGGGTGATCAAGAATTACCAGCGTTTGGTTATCAAGTGAAATGTGGGGCACCGTAATGTGAGAGTGAAAAAGTTAATAAGCAAAAGGAGAAAGAAAAAATAAAATATACAACAAGGGAAGGTGGCAGTAGGCCTACTGAAGCAGTGACGTCACAACAGTTTGTATGCCATTATACACATAAAGTGTAACACCGAATGTGAAGTGTATTCTGTAATAAGTGAAAAGTGAAATCACTTGAGGAACGCGGGATGCATGAGCATATATGGTTATAAACATCACGGGTGAAGGAGTTACGAAATAGTGATAGAAGGCCTATGTACGACGACTACGTCATCAGCTTCTGGCAACTTGTCATCACACCGCTGCCAGCGCAAGTATTGCTCATCTGTTGAGGTTGCATTTTGCAAGGTTGAGTCTGGTCCTGCATCACTGTTAGATACTGGTCACTCCTGCAAGCCATTACCAGAATTAGAGTAGAAATAGCATAGACGAGAGTGCAAGGAGTAAAGCGGTAGTGAGGGATAACGTCAGACACTTAAGCTGAGACAAGCTAAATTTTACAACCTAGCTACTTTCTGAATTTTATAAGTAGAATCGATAAGTGTTACAAGCATTGGCAAGCTTAGAATTACTGGTATCTACCGGTATTTATTAGCAGTATGAATACTTAGAAGTGGGGGCATGCACACACACACACACACACACACACATATATACACACACACACACATACACACACACACACATACACACATACACACACACACACACACACACACACACACACACACACACACACACACACACACACACACACACACACACACACACACACACACACACACACACATACACACACACACAGGTATGCATAGGTATGATAAAGCTCACGGCTCAGGGAGAGTGACCTAGTAGCGATCAGTGAAGAGGCGGGGCCAGGAGCTCGGACTCGACCCCCGCAACCTCAACTAGGTGAGTACACACACACACACAGGAACAAGCACTTGTGAGCTGTAGTAAACACGCAAACACACACATACACAGGATTTCACTCCGTCCTGTGAACTGATCATCTGAACCTCGCTCCTTCTCTCTCTCTCCCTCTCTTCCTATCCTAGGTAGAGACCTATCTCTCTCTACCTATCTCACTCTTTACCTATATCTCTCTCTCTACCTATCTCTCTCTCTTCTCTCTCCATCTCTCCCCTCTAACATCTTTTCCCTCTAACACCTCCCCCCTCTAAACATCTCTCCCCCTCTAACATTTATCCCCTCCCATTATCTCTCCCTCTCCCTTTTCCCATCTCTCTCCCCTCCTCCCCTCTCTCTCCCCCTAACCTCTCTCTCCCCTCTCGCTCTTCCATCTCCCCCTCTTTCCCCCTCCTCCCCCTCCCTCTCCCCCTCTCTTTGCCTCTCTCTCTCTCTCTCCCTCTCTCCCTCTCTCCCTCTCTCTCTCTCTCTCTCTCTCTCTCTCTCTCTCTCTCTCTCTCTCTCTCTCTCTCTCTCTCTCTCTCTCTCTCTCTCTCTCTCTCTCTCTTGCTCTCTCTCTTCCCCTTTTTCCTTCTCACTATCCCCCTCTCTCTTTCTACCTTCCCTTCTCTCTCTCTCTCTCTCTCCATCTCTTCCCCATTTTTCCTTTCTCACACTCCCCCCCCCTCCTTCCCTTCCCTTCTCTCTCTTTTCCCCTCTCACACTCTCCCCCTTTCCCTTCTCACTCTTCCCCTCTCTCTTTCCTTCTACCTTTCCCTTCTCTCTTCTCTCACAAAAAAAAAATGGTGGGGACTCGCAGGAACCAAGGATCAGATGAGAATGGTTCTGGTAGGGAGGAGTGGATGGAGGAGCAGTGGAAAAGGATGGAACAAGAGTGGAAGAGAAAATTATGAGAGCTTTCTGAAAAAATGGAGAAAGAGCTCTCTGTGAAATTGGAAAAGAGGTTGGAGAAGGAGACAAAGAATTGGGAGGCACAAGTCGAAACTGCAGTAGCCAAGATAAGGGTCCGGGAAGTTGAGATAAATAGGCTGAAGCGAGTTACAGGGGCAGTGACCAGAGAAGACACTGCATATGAAGCTGCGAGGCCGAACAGGAAGGAAGGAATTATGAATTATGCTAAGGTCATATCAACCTGTCAAAAAAAGCCAAGGAGTGAAAGGGAAGAACAGCTGGTTGCAGATGGAGAGAGTGATAGGTCGAATGCTGAGGCACAACCATGCTATCAAGAGCCACTGGAAAAATCAAGGGAGAAACTGACCACATACAGGCAGGATCCAGAGTCACAGAGGGTGAGGCAATGGGAGGAGGAAAAGGCAAAATCAGTGTTTATCCATGGGCTTCAGCAGAGAGAGGAAAGGACACACACTGAAAGAAAGCAGGAAGAAAGTAAGGAGATTGAGAAAATCATCATGGAAATAGGTGAAGAGATGGACGAGATTGTAAATTTTCAGAGAATAGGGGGGTACTCGAAGGGGAGAAACCGACCAATCAACCTTATTCTCAGGACGGAAACAGTGTGGAACAGGATCCTCCAAGAGAAACCACGATTGAAATACTCGGAAGAGTACAAGAGGGTGTTCCTAGACAGAGACAGAACACAATCAGAACGACAGCAGCTGAGCGAGAGGACAAAAAAGCGAAAGGAGCTAGGAAAAGAGACAAGGATGGAACCAGCAGAGGTCAGTCAGAGCAGAACAGAACAGCAAGGGCAAGCACACACACAACTATTCTCAGAATAATGCAACCTATCACACCATCCCAACACACACTACAATCCATACCCACAGCCTCCACCCAACACCGAGCTATAGAATCCCACAGTATGCTACCAGGTCTCCCACCCTCACAGGCCCCACAAACCACAGTGTTGGAAGGAAACTGAAGGTTATGGTACACAAACGCTGATGGTACAACAAATAAGTGGGAGGAGTGGCACGAAAGAGTCAAAGAGGCATCACCAGACATCATAGCTCTCACAGAAACCAAGCTTACAGGTATGATAACAGATGACATCTTTCCAACGGGATACCAAATCCTGAGGAAAGACAGAGGGAACAGGGGGGGTGGAGGAGTGGCATTGCTGATCAAAAATCGCTGGAGTTTTGATGAGCTGGAGAGAGGAGACAGCGGAGAAGAAAGTGATTACATAGCGGGAACGTTTCACTCTGGAGGTCCCAAGGTGGTAATACGCAGTTGATGTATAACTCACCACAGAACAGCAGGAGGCCAAGGCAAGAGTACGACGAGAGCAATAGAGCGATGGTTGACACACTGGCTAGAGTGGCCAGAAGAGCTCAGGCATGCAGGGCAAAGCTCCTGATCATGGGTGACTTTAACCACAAGGAGATCGATTGTGAGAACTTGGACCCGCATGGGGGCCAAGATACATGGAGGGCTAAGATGATGGAGGTGGTACCGGAAAACTTCATGTACCAACACGTAAGGGACACTACAAGGGAGAGAGGAGAGGATGAACCAGCAAGGCTGGACTTAGTATTCACCTTGAGTAGTGCAGATATCGAGGACATCACATGTAAAAGGCCCCTTGGGGCCAGTGACCATGTGGTTTTAAGCTTCAAATACACAGTAGAGCTACAAGTGGAGGGAGAAGCAGGAAGGCCAGGACGAATGAAGCCAAACTACAAGAAAGGGGACTACACAGGAATGAGGAACTTCCTGAACGGGGTTCAGTGGGACACAGAACTGGCAGGGAAGCCAGTTAATGAGATGATGGAATATGTAGCTACAAAATGCAAGGAGGCTGAGGAGTGGTTTGTACCCAAGGGTAACAGGAATTATTAAAAAGCCAGGATGAGCCAATGGTTTACCCAAAGGTGCAGGGAGGCAAAAACCAAGTGTGCTAGGGAATGGAAGAAATATAGAAGGCAGAGGACCCAGGAGAATAAGGAGAGCAGCGAAAGCCAAATCTGACCCGAAACTGTTGTACAGCCACATCAGGAGGAAATCAACAGTCAAGGACCAGGTAATCAGGCTAAGGAAGGAAGGAGGAGAGACAACAAGAAATGACCGTGAAGTATGTGAGGAACTCAACAAGAGATTCAAAGAAGTGTTCACAGAGGAGACAGAAGGGGCTCCAGAAAGACGGAGAGGTGGGGCACACCACCATGTGCTGGACAGAGTGCACACAACCGAGGAAGAAGTGAAGAGGCTTCTGAGTGAGCTAGATACCTCAAAGGCAATGGGGCCAGATAACATCTCCCCATGGGCATTGAGAGAGGGAGCAGAGGCGCTATGTGTACCCCTAACAACAATATTCAATACATCTATCGAAACAGGGAGATTGCCTGAGGCATGGAAGACAGCAAATGTAGTCCCAATCTTTAAAAAAGGATACAGACATGAAACATTAAACTACAGACCAGTGTCACTGACATGTATAGTATGCAGAATCATGGAGAAGATTATCAGGAGAAGAGTGGTGGAACACCTAGAAAGGAATGATCTCATCAACAGCAGCCAACATCTTTTCAGGGACGGGAAATCCTGTGTCACAAACCTACTGGAGTTCTATGACATGGTGACAGCAGTAAGACAAGAGAGAGAGGGATGGGTGGATTGCATTTTCTTGGACTGCAAGAAGGCGTTTGACACAGTACCACACAAGAGATTAGTGCAAAAACTGGAGAACCAAGCAGGGATAACAGGGAAGGCACTGCAATGGATCAGGGAATACTTGTCAGGAAGACAGCAGCGAGTAATGGTACGTGGCGAGGTGTCAGAGTGGGCACCTGTGACCAGCGGGGTCCCACAGGGGTCAGTCCTAGGACCAGTGCTGTTTCTGGTATTTGTGAACGACATGACGGAAGGAATAAACTCCGAGGTGTCCCTGTTTGCAGATGACGTGAAGTTGATGAGAAGAGTTCAGTCGATCGAAGAGCAGGCAGAACTACAAAGGGATCTGGACAGGCTGCAGACCTGGTCCAGCAACTGGCTCCTGGAGTTCAATCCCACCAAGTGCAAAGTCATGAGGATTGGGGAGGGGCAAAGAAGACCGCAGACGGAGTACAGTCTAGGGGGCCAGAGACTAAAAACATCACTCAAGGAAAAAGATCTTGGGGTGAGTATAACACCAGGCACATCTCCTGAAGCGCACATCAACCAAATAACTGCTGCAGCATATGGGCGCCTGGCAAACCTCAGAACAGCATTCCGACATCTTAATAAGGAATCGTTCAGGACCCTGTACACCGTGTACGTTAGGCCCATATTGGAGTATGCGGCACCAGTTTGGAACCCACACCTAGCCAAGCATGTAAAGAAACTAGAGAAAGTGCAAAGGTTTGCAACAAGACTGGTCCCAGAGTTAAGAGGTATATCCTATGAGGAGAGGTTAAGGGAAATCAACCTGACGACACTGGAGGACAGGAGAGATAGGGGGGACATGATAACGACTTACAAAATACTGAGAGGAATTGACAAGGTGAACAAAGACAGGATGTTCCAGAGACTGGACACAGCAACACGGGGACACAGTTGGAAGCTGAAGACACAGATGAATCAAAGGGATGTTAGGAAGTATTTCTTCAGCCACAGAGTAGTCAGTAAGTGGAATAGTTTGGGAAGCGATGTAGTGGAGGCAGGATCCATACATAGCTTTAAGCAAAGGTATGATAAAGCTCATGGTTCAGGGAGAGTGACCTAGTAGCGACCAGTGAAGAGGCGGGGCCAGGAGCTTGGACTCGACCCCTGCAACCTCAACTAGGTGAGTACAACTAGGTGAGTGCACACACACACACACACACACACACACACACACACACACACACACACACACACACACACACACACACACACACACACACACACACACACGTGAAGCAGTATCGCTAAACAGTGCTCCCAGGATTTAGCGTTCTAGTGGCTGTCCTAAGATATTATTAGCGGTCATCGTACGTGAGTGAATCAGTGAACATACCTACAAGAGTGTAACAGCTTTCAAGAGTGTGAATAATGTGATAAGATCAAGAATTTTACAATTTAAGTTTGAATGAATGTTGAGTGAGGGAGGGTAGCAATCAGCTGATGAGGCTGCTGGCTGCAGTGTTGACACAAAAATATCCAAACATAGTTAACTGGGTTAATGGTGTGATCTGAAATATTAACAAATACATATGTTGGTTGGTTATAGCAGCTGTGTAGTGATAAGGTCATAAACGAGTGATTAAGTAAATACTGAAAGTAAGAAAAAATTAGTCAATCCCCAGCTGTTGGTGTTGTGAATGTAGTTAATATCATCAGATTTGATATGACCATATTTCTGTACTGAAGAAAAAAGAGTGAATACCAAGTATTAAAAAAATAAAATAAAAACCTGAATGCATGATAAAGTTAGTGAGGGAGTTACAAAGTGAAGGAGATGACAGCAGCCACCAGCAAGAGCCTTCGTTGTTGCAATGCAGACATCACTTGTCTATATCTGGTTAGTTTTGGTTAGTGTCTAAAGTGTCAGTGTCTCGCCCTGCTGGTTGTATGCTATACCATCACTATCTCCCTAACTTTCACTGCCAGCAGATAGATAGGGGTAATCCTGAAAATGTTTAGTAAATTATCTAAATATCTTCAGAAGAGTTGTGTAGCCTAGTGAACCCTCCCCCGTCTTTCTGACAGCGACAAGCTAGTAAACAAGTGCGTACATACAAACACACGTGTTCTCCAGTAATTATTATAATAGTAAATATTAGTATATATTAATAAGGAATTAAGTAAGAAAGAATTCTATAATCTTTAAAAAAATAACGTAGCCTAGTGTGCAAAGATCCGGGCCGGGAGAGTACCAGTGAACCAAGAACAACAAACATCCGGGCAGGGAGGGTACTGGTGAACCAACAACAACAACAATAATGTGTTAACGTGACCCCCATCATGGTGTCTGGGAGATGATTAGGGAAACAGCAAAGGAGATGCTTAAATCAGATCCAGAGATACAGAGGGAAAAGAAATGGGAAGAGGAGAGGGAGAGGTCAATAATTATTCATGGGCTTCAGGAGGCTGAGGGGAAGACCTACGATTAAAGAAAGCATTGGGAGAAAAGAGAGATTAAGAACATCATTGCAGTAACAGGAGAGAGGGACATGTCTCAGGTAGAAAATTTTCACAGACTTGGGGGGTATTCGAGGGAAAAAAATCGACTAATCAGATTGACATGCAAGACAGATGTGGTACGGAAGAGGATACTACAACAGAAGCCACTGTTAGAGGACTCTCCAAATTATCAAAAAGTGTTCCTCAATCGAGACAGAACACGAAAGGAAAGGGAACAACTGAAAGTGAGAGCAAGACAAAACCAGTGGAAGGAAAGAGAAACAGGACAGGCAACGACAGACAGGAAAGCTCAGCCTTTGGGAGAACATCAAACACAAATGCTTACAGAAACCTCTCAACCCCTATCACCACATATCAACCAAACACAGTAAACAGAAACAAACCTCACTCCATAGCCACCACCCTCTTAAGCACTAATTCCACAATCACAGCAGCCTCCCATAATACTGTGTCCTGCCTCCCACCCTCCCAGCCTGCACCTTCCTCTTCCCTCTCCCAAAATACCGTAATGGAAAGGAAGCTAAAGGTATGGTACACCAATGCAGATGGAATAACAAATAAGATTGAAGAGTGGCAGGAATGCATCATTGATGCATCACCTGACATCATAGCATTAACAGAGACAAAATTTACAGGGATGATAACAGATGCAATTTTTCCACCTGGATATCAGATTATGAGGAAAGACAGAGAAAACAGAGGAGGGGAGGAGTAACATTGCTCATAAAAAACCAGTGGAGTTTTGAGGAGATGAGAGGAATGGAAAGAAGGGAAACAGACGACTTCATTGTAGTAACACTTCAGACTGGTGGTCCAAAGGTGATGATAGCAGTGAAGTATAACCCACCACTTAACAGCAGGAGAACAATAGAAGAGTATGTTGTACGCAATAGGGCAATGGTGGATAACATCAGTTATTTATGTCTAGTATCAGAGTTAACTTTATCATCAAACATTGTACAAAATCATAGAAGATCTGTTATAAAGAATATGCTCTTAACATATGCTAAAGATTATATTATTATAAGTTTTAAGGAAAGATAAAAAAATATAAACTACCAAAAAAGTAAGAGAATTACTTGGTTTCTACTTTTCTATATTTTTTCTTGATTTTTCAGAGACTGAAGGAAAGCAGGACTCGCCTGTTTGTACTTCACAGGTCTCCTGCGTTCCAATATTGTACCTGGAAACCTGGAAAATGACGCCAGGTCTTCCCTGTGTAAAGGAAGTCACTGTCTTGACGAAGACTTTTTTCATTCCTCTATGTCTTGTTTTGAGTACTAATTGCCTAATTTATTAAGACAGAAGATTATGATAGCTAAATATTCACTTTTCTTCTGCATAATATTATGGAAAATATTGTTTTCTTTAGGAGTCGGTGGAGTTGTTTTATAAGAGTTTTTGCTTGACTTAGTACAAATTTTCTTGGATGTAGTAGTCAGGACGCACAGCTTTTCTGACCTGTTGGTTTATACTGGAAACTTCTTGAACTAAACTGCTTGGCCAGCAAATCCCTGAATATCTTAGAAGTAGACTAGACATTGTTCTTTTCTTAACTTATTTAGAGTGATTGCTGAAATAATTGTCACAAATTGATGTGCTTGAAGGTTCTCTATAAACAGTGAGCTGGTTCTTATTTTCTTGCTAGAGCTCCTTGTCTATCAGACTAATATTCGTTGCTCTTCCTCAATAATATTTTCCTCGTGCTATTTTGCTTGTTCTTTCTGTGTTACCAAATTCATAAACTAGTGAACAGAAGTGATTTTTTCTTGCCTGTAATTTTCTGGTTACAGCACAACTTTCTAAGCAGAGACCAGCAGGTCTGACATATATCACGTTGCAAGTGTTTTGATTTCGCGTTTCATTTTATTTTTTTGTAATTAACTTGAGCAATAATATCAAACTGAGAAAACAGATAATATCACTATATTCTTATTAATCTGAAAGGCATGAATATTTGTCATAATATTTTTTTATTAACACATCGGCTGTCTCCCACCAAGACAGGGTGGCCCGAAAATGAAAAACTTTCATCATTCACTCCATCACTGTCTTGCCAGAGGAGCGCTTGCATTACAGTTATAAAACTGCAACATTAACACCCTTCCTTCAGAGTGTAGGCACTGTACTCCCCACCTCCAGGAGTCAAGTCCAGCCTGCCAGTTTCCCTGAATCCCTTCATAAATGTTACTTTGCTCACACTCCAACAGAATGTCAAGTCGTAAAAACCACTTGTCTCCATTCGCTCCTATGTAACACACTCACGCATGCTCGCTGGAAGTCTAAGTCCCTTGCTGACAAAACGTCCATTACCCTCCCTTCAACCCTTCCTAGACCGACTCCTACCCCGCCTTCCCTCCACTACAGATTTATACATTTGGCACCCCAAACTTACCTATCACACCCTCTCTAAATGTTTCTCCCACTTTAGCATTTAGGTCCCCTACCACTATTACTCTCTCACTTGGTTCAAAAGTTCCTACACACTAGCTTAACCTATCCCAAAATCTCTCTCCTCTACACTCCTCTCTTCCCCAGGTGCATACACACTTATTATGACCCACTTTTCGCATCCGACCCTTATTTTAATCCACATTATCCTTGAATTTATGCATTTATATTTCTTTTTGTCCTTGAAGATCTGATCGACGTTGCATTATATATCAATATTAAAGGTCACAAATTTTCCACCTAAACTATTTTGTACATTAGTTGATATTCATTAATGGAAGCTTATCTTAGACATTAACAAGACTTGTCGGCCAGGAGACGTGTCGGCCAGGAGACGTGTCGGCCAGGAGACGTGTCGGCCAGGAGACGTGTCGGCCAGGAGACGTGTCGGCCAGGAGACGTGTCGGCCAGAAGACGTGTCGGCCAGGAGACGTGTCGGCCAGGAGACGTGTCGGCCAGGAGACGTGTCGACCAGGAGACGTGTCGGCCAGAAGACGTGTCGGCCAGGAGACGTGTCGACCAGGAGACGTGTCGGCCAGAAGACGTGTCGGCCAGGAGACGTGTCGGCCGGGCTGTAAGATGCTCTGACAAAATTTTTTGTCACTAAATCAGGTATCTTAAATTATTAAATTTTGTGAAGAGTTTTTGTTTTATGTTTGTAATGATCAATGATTTTTGTGTCACTAAAGATTTATCTCATTATGAAGATCTTTTAAATACTGTAACATGTATTTATTGAAAGTGTCATAATTATGCTTTGGAATCTGTCAAAGATTGTTACCATAATGACTAACACAGTTGGGAAGTAATTCTTAATACTAAAGTATTTATTGAATGTATAACATATAATGACTTTCACTGCTGGAAGAATACCTCTGAAACTACCGTAACTACTGAACTTTAGTGACTTGAGTCCTGCTGGAAGGAAACCTATAAAACTACCGTAACACTGAACTATAGTGCTTGAGCCCGCGGAAAGGGAAACCTAAAAACTCCCGTAACTACTGAACATAGTGACTTGATCCTGCGGGAAAGGAAACCTATAAAACTCCCGTAACACTGAACATAGGACTTCAACCTTGTTTAAAGGGAAACGTGAAGATGTTTTAGCTCTGCAGCATTGTACACAAGTTACGTCTGCATAATAGGTTGTAGCATTTCTCTGTTTTTTTTCGCTTTAGACAAACAAGAATAACTAAAATAAAAAATTTCATTTTTTACACAAGTCTAATTTGGGGTAGCATCTGTGTATTTAAACAGATCAAACCGTACACTGTTTAGACAGAATTGAAAAAAATATTTTTAGAAAAACACGAACAATTTAAAAATTAAAGGAAATGCGTTTGCAAAGAACAAACTTTTCTATTTTTCAAATGGTATTAGAAAAAAATCATTAAAAAAAAAATCAGTACTGGAGGGAGAACAATGAGAGGGAATAGCCAGGTTGAAGGAAGGGACGAAATTGTTTTGGGGGAGAACGAACTATCATGAAGGGCGACTTTTTTACCGAGACTATCATGAGGTCACTTTTTTACCTAGAGTTACTGATTTTTTTATGTGTATTGTGGATAGGTTTTTTTTGGAAAAAATATCTTGAATTTAGAGGGAGTACAGATAAGAGAAAAAGGATTCTGAAAGAGTTAATAAGGTTTTGGGAATGTTGAGTGAGCAAAAGACAGAAGTTAGGTGGGAACATGTTGTGAAACGCATGGAAAAAATTTGAAGTGTTTTTGGGGTAAAACAGAGAGAAACCTTTTGCTTTCCTTTTAAAGGGTACAGCCAGAAATCAACATACAAAAACGGTAAAGACATACACAAAATCCTCAGCACAAAGCAAAAACAATACCTGGAAAAGAACATCTGAGACAGTTCATGATAAAAGTGACTTTTACCACAGTTTGTCACCATCACCAACCCTTTAAACCAAGAACACTACACTGACTTACAGGGCCCTTTTTTTTAGTATTTGACTGACACACTACTAACTACTTCCTACACTATTACAACTCACACCACCTCCACTTCTACCTTTTTTGCTTCCGTCATTTTCTTTGGGCCCATATTTACTCCCTCCTTCTCTCTTTTTTGTTAGTGGACTTTGTAAATGGTCCCAAATCAATCGAAAAGTCGTCGTAACCTTCTCTTTTTATTTCAGGTTTTTTTGTGTATTTCAATAATACACTAACACAAAAGGAAATCAGTAAATGAAAACAGCACAGTAACATAAAAAGTAAATAAAAATAAACAGTACATAAAGCATTAAAAAGTATAGAGAAACAGAAAAAGTGTAGTAACATATAAAACTATAGCAACAATAAAACAGACAATATCACATAAAACAGTAGGTGACAAATAAACCAATAAAGTGACATAAAACGGTAAATTGAGAGATAAAACAGGATAGTGACACATAAAACATTATTATTACGATGTTCCATAGGATTTCTACAGTATTTATGACACGAGTCTCGGGGATCTTCAGTATGTAATATACACATGGGAAATCGTAATAAGAAATTATATATACTGATATAATTCAATTGATTGTGCGGATCAATTTTAGTATTACGGAGATAGAAAAAAAATCATAAAATATCTCTTTTAATATAACGTATATTATTTTATGGTCTAAAGGTATTTTAATGGTACCTTTTACTTATCAATTAGATGTAAACGTTTTAACAGACTTATAATCATATATTGTTACAATGGCCGCCATCTTGGCTGAATGGATAAATTGGAAAAAGATACAGTCAATTTCCTGAGACGATCTGAGTTTCAAACACTTAGCAACACAGGAGAGCTTCTAGTGGAAGTGTCACAAGTAGTCGCTCTTGTGGGACACTAATGAATAATGGTATTCTCAGGTAGTCTCTTAATCAAAGTAAATGAGCAGGAAAGGAAGACCTCGAGACTGAGAGAAGTGTTGTACTGCCTCCTCTACTCCACTCACCTCTGACGTAAACTCACGTCAGGCGAGTAGTAACACTCACCTCTGACGTAAACTCACGCCAGGCGAGTAGTAACACTCACCTCTGACGTAAACTCACGTCAGGCGAGTAGTAACACTCACCTCTGACGTAAACTCACGTCAGGCGAGTAGTAACACTCACCTCTGACGTAAACTTGCGTCAGGCGAGTAGTAACACTCACCTCTGACGTAAACTCACGTCAGGCGAGTAGTAAACTCACCTCTGACGTAAAATGCTGTCAGGCGAGTAGTAACCATTGAATAAATCAGAGCAAAATACAATATAATTCATATAAAATGAAAAATGAGAAAAATGAAAATGAATATGTAACATTATAAAGCTGATTTTCGTCGTTGTAGCTAATAACGACGATAATCGAAATGTAATATTAGATAAATGAACAAAATTGCAAGACATATTTAGAGAAACCCTAAGTCAGCGTAACAATTGTAGTAACACATAAAACAGTCATTGAGATATAAAACAGCATAATAACACAAATAAAACACATATATAACATAAAACATAAACGACATCACAGAATTTCCAGTAATAAATAAATACAAATAAACATGGTGCCACATACAAGACCAGTAGAGGTGGGGGGGGGGGGGGGGGTGGTGGGGCAGTACAATAACACAGAAGAGCCAGTACAGTACAATAACACAGAAGACCATACAGTACAATAACACAGAAAGACCATTACAGTACAATAACACAGAAGAACCAGTACAGTACAATAACACAGAAGACCTCAGTACAGACAATAACACAGAAGAACCAGTAAGTACAAAACACACACTACCATACAGGTACAAATAACACAGAAGACCAGTAGCAGTACAATACACAGAATACCAGTACAAAACGAATAACAACCAGAAGAACCAGGTAGAGTACATAACACAACAATACCATACAGTACACTAACACAGAAGACAAGTACAGTACAATAACACAGAGAAGACCAGTACAGTACAATAATACAGAAGACCAGAACCCAGTAAACAATAACACAGAAACCGACAGTACAATAAACACAGAAAGACCCAGTACATATACAATAACACAACAAGCCCCAGTACAGGCAATATCCACAGATAGACCAGTACAGTACAGTAACACACAAGACCCGTACAGTACATTAACACAGAAGACCATAAAAGTACAATAACACAGAATACCAGCACAGTACTTAACACAGAAAGACCAGGACAATACAATAACACAGAAACCATACAGTACAATAACACAGAAACCAAGTACAGTAGCCAATCACACAGAAGACCAGGACAATACAATAACACAGAAGACCATTACAAAGCAATAAACGCAGAAGACCAATACAGTACAAACAACACAGAATACGTTACAGTACAATAAACACAGAAACCAGTACAGTACAATAACACAGAAGACCAGACAATACAATAACACAGAAGACCAGTACAATGCAATAACGCAGCAGACCAGAACAGTACAATTACACAGAAGAACAGTAACAGTACACTAACACAGAAACCATTACAGTAACAATAACACAGCAACCAGTACAGTACAATAACACAGAAGACCAGTAATGGTGGGGGGGGGGGTGGGGGGGGGGGGGGGGGCAGTACAATAAAACACAAGACCAGTAACAGTACAATAACACAGCAAGACCAGTACAGTACTATAACACAGAAGACCTAGTTAACATACAATAACACAGAAGAGCAGGACAGTGCAATAACACAGAAGAACAGTATAGTACAATAATACAAAACCTCAACCATCAAGTACATTAACTCAAGAGACAGTAACATTAAAATAACACAAGACCATACAGAACAATAACACAGACGACTAAAGAGTACAATAACACACAAGACCAGTGCAGTATAATAACACACAAGACCACTACATTAAAATCACACAAGACCAGTTCAGTACATAACTCAACAAGACCAGTACAGTTTAATAACACCGAAGACCAGTACAGTCAATAACACGCAAGACCAGACAGTAAAATATACAAAGACTCGGTACAGTACAATACCAACACAAACCAGAGCATAAAATAACACAACAACGACCAGTACAGGTACAATAACACACAAGGACACAGAACAGTAACCATAACACAGAAGACCATGTGCGTAGAATAACACAATACTCAGCACAGTACATAACATAGAAGACACAGTACATTACAGTAACTCAGAAGGCTAGTTCAGAACAGAAACAACAAAAACTTGTACAGAAAAACTGAAGACCCAATACTTACAGGAAAGACGGAAGACCAGTGGTCAGTAAACCACAAAAGACGAGCACAGTACATAATCCAGAAGACCATTACAATACATGCAGACAAGACGGGAAGGACAGTACAGTAACACAGAAAAACCAGTAAATGTAACGCAGGCGACAAGGACATTACCCATTCGACAGAAAACCATTACTGTCAATAACAAAGACGACCATACAGTAAACAATAACACTAAAGACCAGTACAGCACAATAACAACACACATGACCAGTACAGTACAATATCACAGAAGACCAGTACAGTACAATAACACACAAGAACCAGTCGTACAAATAGACACAGAAACCAGTTCAGCCAGTACAATAAACACATAAGACCCTACAGTAACAATAAAACACAAGACCAGTACAAGTACAATAACGACACAAGACCAGTACAGACAATAACACACACACAAGACCAGTACAGTAGCAATAACGCACATGCCCAGTACAGTAAAATAACACACAAGACCATAACATACAATAACCACACATAGACCAGTACAGTACAATAAAACAAGACCAGTACAGTACAATAACGACATGAGGATCAGTTCATACAAAAACAAAGAAGACCAGTACAGTGACAATAGAACACATACGACCAGAACACTACAATAACGGACAGACGACCAGTACAGTACAATAACACAGAAGACCAGTAGCGAGAAGGCACAGAGTAACACACGAGAGACCAGGATAACAGTACAATAAACGCAGAAGAGAGCAGTACAATACAATAACACACGAAGAGCCAGTACAGTAGTCAAAGTAACACACAGACCAGTTACAGTACAAAATGATTAGACCTTACATTCCATAAGCACATCGGTGTATAGGTATCAGTTTCAGTACATTATATACACATAGAAGACAGGTTTAAACAGTAAACCATCAACAACATCAATTAAGACCAGTTACACTGAACAATAAGATGTTCACAGTAGACCCGTACAGTACAATATACAACAGAAGACCTACAGTAACAAAGTTAAATAAAATAAATAGTGAACAATACCAGTACAGTACAATAACACAGAGAGCCACAACAGTCCATAAACACGAGGAGGACGCAGTCGACAGTACAATAACATACAAGACCAGAATAGTAAAAAAATTCAAGTCATGCGCACAAGACCCCAGTACATTACACTAACACACAAACCATGTACAGTACAATAACCCATAGTACCGGTAACAGTACAATAACATCCTAGACCAGCACAGTAAAAAAACACAAGAACCAGTACAATACAATAAGCACACAAGACAGTACGCGTACAAACACACGACAAGACAGAGTACAGTAAAATAATACAAAAACCAGTAAGCACAAAAACACACAAGGACTCTGTACAGTAAAAATAACCACAAACCAGTACAGTTACAACAACACACAAACCATTACAGTACAATTAACACAGAAGACCAGTAACGGTACAATTCACTCAGAAACCATTAACAGTACAATAACACAATAGACCAGTACAGAGACAATAACATAACAAAGACAATACAGTACATTAACACAGAAGACGCAGTCCCCGTACAATAACACAGTAAGACCAGTACAGTACAATAACACAGAATACCAGTACAGTACAATAACTCAGAGACCATACAGTACAAAACACAGAAGACCAGTACAGTAACCAATAACAGAGAAAGACCAGTAGCAGTAGCAATAAACACAGATACCAGTACAGTACAATAACACAGAAGACCAGTACCTTTACAATAACACAGAAGACCAGTACATTTACAGATAACAAGAAGCCACATACAGGTTCAATAACACAGAAGACCGAGTACAGGTACAAAATACCACAGAAGAACCCGTACAGTTCAATAAACACAGAAGACCAGTACAGTACAATTAACACAGAAGACCAGTACATGTACAATAACACTGATGACCAAGTACAGTACAATAAGACACAAGACCAGTACAGTACATAACACACAAGACCATACATTACAATATCACAGACCATTACAGTACAATAACACAGAAGACCAGTTACAGTACAATTAACACAGAAGACCATAACAGTACAATGACACAGAAGACCCAGTTACAGTACAGTAACACAGAAGACCCAGTAACAGTACAATAACACAAAGAACCATACTGGCTGCCTAATCAGGGGGCCTGGTGACTATTTCGTAGGACTAGGGGATCTTTTGGGACCTGACACGCAAGAATCATGGCTTGGAAGTTAGAAGGTGCGTGATTTTCTTAAAGTAATATTATCCAGAGGGTAAAGTAAGGTTATTGAGTGGTTCGACATAATAGAAGATGGAACAAAGGCAGGGTAGTGGTCGTTCCTAGGAAAAAGTTGGATGAGGTTTTGTGTGGAAAGGCATGTGCTTTCAGCAACGTGTGTGAGCTGCTAGATAGAGTGGAGACTAATGCTTTTTGAGACTTGAAGTGCTTCTTGGCGTAAGAGTCAAGTAGTAGTTTATGAAGGGATCGGGATAAACTGATTAGCAAGACTTGAGTCCTGGAGTGGAAATATTAACCTGCAGCTCTGAAGGTGTGTTGATATGTTGCGGTAATTTTCAACTGTATTTATCACGCTTCTTGCAAGAACAATGACGGAGTGAATTATGATGAAAGTGTTCTTCTCTTTTTGGGTCACCCTTCACTCGGTGGGAAACGCAGAGTTTGTTATAAACTAAATAGTAATAAATTAACATACAGAACCTTACATTGCTAATAATATTAAATTAATACAATGATAATCTATCTCGTATGTTCCGTAAATGCTACAAAACCGAACTTCAAAAAATAGCTGGTATTTTAACAAAAAATGTATAATTGAGTAGTGAGAAATTCATGGGCAAAATTGGGATGACAGTAAAAACCGGTCGATTCATGATACGAAGTGTGCATGAATGGGATGACATTGCTCACGTTTTCCACTCCGAGGTGTCATGGGTCAGGGGCCATGGTGGTCATGGGGGTCACAATTTGTTTACTCTCAACTATGTCACTGACGTAAAAAATAAAAGAACAAAATCATGGCTCTTTGTTTTCACTTCACCAGTACTCTTTCGCTCTGCCTTGTTCCTATTCGATGTTATGCTTTCACTTTTTTACTTTCCTTCATTCACTTTCAGTTCCTTGTCTCACTCTCAGTGTTGATCTAATCATTTTTGCTCTCTCATTTCGGTATTTAACCTATGCTGATTTGATTTTGTTTTTCCACTAAAGCGTTTCTGCTTTTCACTCTCTCAGATCTTTGTGCTTTTCCTCATGTGTCTGACATGATGGATAAAAGTCTTGTTTAACTAGGCTCTTGTTTCTATCGTTAACACTCTTCTTTATCACTGGTTTCACATTCCTCTTGCTCATTCTTTCTCGATCATATACGTACACTCATTCTCTCTCACTATCTCTCGTGCCTTTTGTTTTCTTCGCCTCTTGCTATTTTCGGCTCTGTTGTTTTCTTTCTCTTCATTATTATCGTCCCTTCCTTTACATCTCACTGTCTTTTTTCATCCCCTTGCTAACTTTTCCACTCTCTCCACAACGTGTTCTCCTTATTTTCGCTGCTTTTCAACTTGCCCACTTTCTCCGCTCTTTCATTCTACATTCCACCCCCACTCTTTCATTTCCTCCAACTATACTTTCCTTCTCTACTGATCTTTGATTTGCTATTTTTTTCCTTTATTTATACAAGGTGCTGTGAGGGAAAAGTCTCAACAGATAGGGTAGCGAGCGAGAATATGGTGACAAGTTTGATTGCCTGGCTGCTTGTTAAAAATTAAGGTAGGGTCAGTCCTAGCTCCCGCTATCCCCTCTCCCCCCCCCCCCTTTCTCCATCCGAAAGGTGACGTGTGGGCCTCCGGCCAAACAGTAAATCACTCGACTCTCACTCCCAGCACTACTATAAGTAAAGCCTATGCTCCTATGCTAGTGGTTATTGGTTGAAAGACTCACTTTTTTAACATTGTCCATTTCAGTTTAACTCCACATAAGACTTTTTGATATTCACTACCTTTTTTAAGTATCTTACACTTATCATGGAGGAAGTGTATTTTCTTAAGAGTGGGTGAATAAAAAAAAAGAAACAAAAAAACAAAAACCTGTCTCTCCTTCCAGCTTGGAATGACAGGATCCGGGCACCTGCCAGACCACGAGAAGTGTTGAAGGAGATGTACTGAAACAGCCCAGAGACTCATTTATGATCTACCTACCTGATTAATTTGTACAGTACACTACCCCTCATCTTTGAGTGGTAAAGAAACCTCGTTCCTGTCATCGTGGACTGACTAATCAAGCTATAGACTCTTTGAAGAAACTAGGTCGTTGGAGTTGTCACCAACACCTGTTGACCCCCACCCCCACATCGTCAGTAACGGCTACAATTTCTACAAGACGGTGTCAACCTCAACCAGACACCCCATTATAACTGTACATATTAGCGTTGAATTCAAATGTCATTTTTCCATTTCAATTTTCATTTTTCTTTAAAAGTAGGAGACACCTTCTTATTTCATTGTATTTAATCTTGCATAATAAAGTATTAAAGTGTTTAATCTTTGTGAATTATTTCTTTTCCTATTCAGAAATTTTCCTGAGGAGAGCCCAGCCAGTTGGTAATACTGTCTGAAGTTTTGTTACAGGGCTGAGAATGCCTTCACAAGGGCATTAACAGGTTAAAGTAGCTCCATCATTTACTAGCTAACAGCTTTTACCTCCATAGCTAACTAAGATACATCGCCCACAATACCTTTATAGTTTCTTGTTATGAAACATGTCCTGAACAGGATAAGTTCGAACCTGCTGTTGGGTCTGTGATTTCATTTTGGTTCAGTTAACTTAATTTCAATCATATTATTGTGCGGAATGGTCCTCCGATAGGATAGGAAGAAGGATACAGAGTGTAGTTACTGTTTGCTGCCGTCTTGTGGCATAGAAACTGTGTTCCGCTATTTCTTGAAATGGGGCAAGTGTTTATCCTTGACAAAATTGGCCTTGGTTTTGAAGATGGTGAAAAGATAGATCCTTGTTGTATATATCTATATATATATATTTAGTATATATATATATTATAGTAATATATATATATATATATATATATATATAATATATATATATCTATAGTATATAAATATAAAAATATATATCTGGTCGAAGGCGACTCGAACGACGAATCTTGGGACAAGATTACCGTGCTTTAATCATCATACCCACACTGGACCAATACCTTGGGCACCAGCCAACGCTAGATCCCAAGGCAGCCAGCATTCAGCATGTGGTGTTAGATATTCATCTCATCCTCTGCATCATCCACAAAAGAGATTTTTACATGTTTAAGAATCGCAGGAACAGGCTAAAATATTCACAAACACTAATCTCTGGTCGAAGGAACTCTCACCTACAAAGGTTAGGGGTAAGTGGGGGATGCGAGTGAAAGAGCAACAATATCATCAAAGTTGTTGCAATAGGTAAGTTTTTCCATTAAGTCAAGGCGATACTTTCAGTGAGGAAGGCACATATAATAAATAGGTTGAGACGTCATGAGTGAATCCTGCTGCCCACTGACGTCCTTGCAGAACTTTAACTGGGCAATGTTTTTCCATACTGTGTCTGTGGGTGAGTGTGTGGCCATCGCATAATAGGAGAATGAAGTCTCCCAAAACGACATTGGTGGAAGATGGTGAGAATCATAAAGTGGTCACAGGAAACAATTTGATGTGGTACATCTAAGACCAAAGGTTAGTTGCTACCCGTTGCAGAGTTTGTCGAGAGATCACTTAAAAGTACCTCCTGATAAAGAATACCTCTGTTGAAAATTGGGAAAGGTCATGAACAACTGACCTAGTGATGTGAGTCCTCCTTCCTCGTTGCCCTAATATCAACAATTCCAAGGACCAAACGACATCTACGGGTTTGCTAAAAAAAAAACAAGCACAAAAAAAAAAAAAAAACGAAAATACTGCATAGCCAAAGTTAATACGAAACACGATAGAATGAGGGGAGTCACTTTCTAGAGAGCATGTAATGCACTATGGAATCAGGACCCTCTATTATAGAAGAGGCAATACCACTGACGGAGTGTGTATCGTAGCGGTGAGAACTATACTTCAGTAGGCTGTGAAAATACCGCCGATTCTTAGTACATTATACTTGGATGTTCAGAATCAGAGGATTCAGAAAACATCAGTGTACACTGCAGTAGCATTAGAATGAGGACAGTAAATGATCAATATATAGCGAGATGAATTTTAAGCAGTCAAGTAAAATTTTCGCATGAAGGAAGTCTTGGAGGAACAAACAAGAATAATGGAACCGTCCCCAAGGAACGGGAAGGAAACTAAGATGAATGGTGAAAGTAAAGGGAGGTAAATAAGTGTAAGCCAACAGAGTATATAACAGAGACACAAGAGTTGTAATAAACCATACAAATATCCGCCACTTTCAATAGTAGAAGGATCGTGATGGACGATGAATAAAGAGACAATAGACACGAACGCTATTACAAAGATAGGGTATTTCGTCTCTCTACATACTGTAGACTCTTGACTCAGCACCTGAGATCCAAATAAAACCTCGATGAGATATCAAGTTCACATTTTAAGTGAATCTGAAGAAAATAATTGTCCACATTAGGCTAGTTTACATAAGATTAGACTGAAAAAAGTCGAAGAAGGGTTGTTTATCGCCCTAAGCAAGAAAATGAGTTGCAGCTTTAAGGAGTTTCAGGACAGCAAGACTAACAGCTTTTCAGGGAGATTATGAATGAGGCTTTCAGGACATTCCCGACCAAAACAAACACCGAGAATATTAATCGCATCTTGCTCAGGGATACATGAACCATAGAGGGTGGTAGAACAGTATAGGGGATAACAGAGCACCTGTGATAAAAATCTGATTTGTTTTGACAACGAAATATTTAAACCCATGAATGGTGGCCTGGTGGGAAGCGCAATCAATGACATTCTAAAAAAAAGGCCGCTACAGGATGACAATTACGGCTAACACAAACTATAGCAAAATCATCGACATGAAGAAACGACCAAATATCGGATGGGATAACAGTGGCAACGTCAAGAATGGCTTCTTTATTCTGGACGAAGGTAAAAAGTTATTTACCTGATCGCAGAAATGCCTTTTCGACAAGAAATTCCCGAGAAAAAGCTGTAAAATTCCTAGGAGGCCCAAGGAATGGGCTTAGGCCAAGATTACGTAGCGCCAAGTTATACCATAACCTTCTTCGGGATAAATGAAAGACTACAATATCGGGCAGATTGTTAGCGAAAGTACTTGGAACGTAGGTATCCCAGTGGATTAAGGCGTCGATAGTCACCAGGTACCATACCAAAGATTTGTTAACCAAGCGTTCTAACAACTTACATACTACACTAGTAAAAACAAGATGTGTGTAACGAGAGTTGTTATAGCCGACAGTATCTGGATTATGAAAAGGCAGGATAACGGTAGCTTTCCAATAAAGGAGGAGAACCCTTTGGGACTATATGAGACTGAAAAAGCTTAAGAGGACTACGAGCTCCGTTGGTTGTTAATAATGAAGCAAACTGACATTAATGTCATCAGATCTAGCTACTGTCAGTTGGTTCATCTGACCCAACTACTGTCAGTTGGCACGTGAAAAGTATTGACACAAATTCTCAGATCCTGAAGGGCATCTTGCAATGTAAAAAAGTAAAATCCAGAGGTACTGACTCCCTCTCTTGTTTAAAGGAAAGAAATGAACGGGAGAGATGTAGCCCTTGGGATTCATAGACAAGGTGATGCCCAATTACAGTAGCAACCCCAACAGAGTCTGCAACCCTATCACCTGGAACCGTGAGAACTGGAAGGGGTGGAATTCTTAACAAGAACTTTGTATCTTCTTGCAATCTGCACACATATAATAGTGGAATTTTTCAGGAGACACGAAGCACCCAAGAAGTAATTTCACAATTCGCAAACATATGGATAGACACCCACGTGGGTTTTGAAAGCAGGAACGGTCGATAGTTCTTTGAAAACGGTGGGACACAACTTTTTCAGTCACACAGAAGAGCACAGTCAAAAATAATCGTTGATCCGCAAGAACGTATTTAAAAAGTAGCAACTACTTTTTGAAGAGGACAAGGGAAGGGGGGGAAAACAAAAAAGGAAAGACATGCTAAAGGCAAAGAACAAAAGGCCCCAAAATTCCTATTTGAATAATAACAAAAAACCCCGCAAATAGGAAAAAGAAGTTTAAATGAGGCCTTGGGTTAGTCACTGTTTGGGACTATGGACCCAACACACATTGAGAAATTAATTTAACATTTACTCGGGAATACCTAATTTATTGAATTGATGGGGACTTACTCTAAATGTCATAAGGGCAGATCACTCTTAGGGCTGAAAAGGATTTAACAAGCCTTTTTTTTTTCTCAATATAATAGGTTTACTATAGACACACACACCAATTTAAACAAGTATTTTATAAAGTTTTTTTCTTTTGTAACAGTAAAAAAGGGTGGGTAAACTGTGGTAACTAGAGAATTGTGTTTGGGGCAACAGTCTTTGTTTTTGGGGGGTTGGGGGGATTTGGGCTGGGGCTCCCCCCTCTCTCTCTTTTCTTTTTTTGGTGGACTTCAAGCGGTAGGACCTCTGGGCCCTTTCTTTTATTTTTGGGGGCATATGGGCCAAGGGGTGAGCTTTTATAATTTAATTGTGGCCACCATACCCAGGGTGACTAAAGTGTGCCCCAAAACAGGGTTACCCAAGATTATCCAAAGAAAGAAGGGCAATTTGTCCAGATCCACCATGTGGGCTCTTAGAAGAACCTAAGGGGTGTGCAGGCTTATTTTTAAATGTGAGTTGTATTGTATATTCTGTACATATCATTTAAATACAGTTATATTTTTATAGTATAGTTTAAAATAACTTTAAGAGGGTTTGAAAGGAATCAGAGAAAAGGGGATGATCAGTTGAGGTAAGTTTTACCAGACAGATTAGCCTTAAAGAAAAAAGCTACCCCACACTAGAACATGTAAGAACCTTACTTTTAAAGAATAAAGGGACATAAAACATGACAATCACATAAAAACGAAGATAAAGACCAGAAATATATAGGACGGAGGACAAGTACGGACAAAAAAGGGGAAAAGAAAAAGTGGAAAATTGGGTAGAGAAAGCTGGAAATAATAATAATAAATAATAATAATAAAAAAAATAGTAAAATAAAGGGGTAGTAGATATTTGGGTATTTGTATAGTAGAGTAGTAGAGTAGTAGATAGTAGAAAAGCAGAATTAGTAATCAAGGACAAGAAAATGGAACACGCGGAGAACTAATGGCCCACGGGGAGGGCCCAAAAAACACAGTGAAAAAAACTGAAGGACAAAACACACCGGGGCAGAATAAAGGGGACAAAGAAAATCAAAATCGGAGGGTAGGGAAGGATAAAAAGATAAGGGAAGTCACAATTTTTCTAACTTTTGGGAGCTTTTTAAAAATTAATGAGAGAGAAGGCATCTACGTGAAAAATCCAGACTACATTCAATTAGGAAAGGGGGTTATTAGGGGATGCTTCAACAGACGGCTTGCCAATGCTGAGATTTCAGAACACTCTGACTTATTTATCTTTTTTCCTTTCTTCTACCTACCCTTCTCCTTTCCGATATTTTCAATTCTTCTTTTCCTCGTCAGGTTATTCTGTCCCTTTAGTTTCCTTCCCCCATCTCTGATGGGTTTTTTGCACTCTCGCAGCCATTTAAATCTCTTTCAAGGCTGCTTTTTCTTATCCTTAGATTTAAATTTTATTCTTTACTAATCTACTACTACTAAAAAACAAAACAACAACTACTACTACTACTAATACTTTTTAACTTGCTTCACTTCCTTTCCCTGTTCTTTTGGGCCCTACCCATTTCCCGGAAGAATCTCAGGAAGAACTAAGAGCCTAAAGGGAAAATTTAAAAAAAAAAAAACTTTTTTCTTATGCCAAATCTAAGGATAAAACAACTCTAGTATGGGCCTTTAATCCAAGAAATGGAGTAAGATACTAAGACCCAATACGACCTCAGTGTTTTCAGCGAGAGCCGTTACCCATACTCAGGGTCAACAACTAAATGAATTCTTTATGACCGAAAACCAAGAAATGTGGTCATCCTCAAAAATCGCTGAAATATATCCTAACACCAAAGACTTTGAAAAGGACAATAAATGACATGCCCATGCACTCTCCCGCAGGTTCAGACTCATGAACTCCGTGTTCCCCAGAACTGCAGAAGTCATGACACATGCCTTCAGCATTTCTAGAAATGGAGAGGGAAGCATGGACACAGAAGTCATCCTACACTCATTGAAAACCACAGACATAGCCCCACTCTACAAGGTGGCCATAAAAACAATTGCAAAGAACTACAGACTGATTAGAACTACCACCTATCTCATAAAATCATTGAAAGGGTTCTCAGAAGCAAGATCCGCCAACCCACCTTAGTTACCCCTTAGTTACACAACCCAGGGCAAACACGGGATCAGAGCAGTCGCTCCTGCCATTCCAGCTCTGGACCACTATGACAAGGTCCTGGATCTAAAAGAGGTAAACAAAATGCAGATGTAGTGTACACTAGACTTTGCAAAAGCATCACAACGGCGACCACGGTGTCAATGAGCACTTAAAATGCATGATAAAGGAATAAACAGAAAAAAGTGTACATGGATCAAACTACCCTAATAGAACACAAAAAAGGAATAGCCAAACAGAGTAAAGTCTGAGGCAGCTACGTGGAAAGACTCTGTTCCACAAGGCACAAGTACTTCGCTCCCAACCTGTTCCTCATCCTCATTACTGAACATACACAGAGATGTCTGCCATAGCTCCGTGTCTTCCCTTGTGGATGATACCAGTATTCCCCATGACAGTGAACATCCATCGACAGACACCCGCAAGATTCCAAGCAAACATCAACCAAATCTTCAAATGGCAACTCAAAACAATTTGAAAGTTCAATGAAGAGAAATGTTTAACTGCTCAGATAGGAAAACATGAGTAAAATAAAACTGTAACCTGGTATACAACAAATTCTAGACCTAAAACAGAGCGAAAAAGTAAAAAATGTGAAAAACCTGGGAGTGATAATATCGGAGGATCTCACCTTCAAAGACACACAATGTATTCTACCCGCATCAGCTAGAAAAATGATAGGATGGATAATGAGAACCTCAAAACTAGGGACGGCCAAGCCCATGATGATTCTCTTCAATGGCTTGTGCTCTCTAGCTGAAAACTGCTGTACACTAACTGTCCTCCTTCAAGAGCAGGCGAAATTGCTGACCTGTCTTGAGATTGTAACAAAGAAACTTTTCACGCACACATAATGCGATAACGCATCTAAAATTACTGGGAACGGTTGAATCCTTGATTTGTATTCCCTGGAACCAGCGAGAGAAATACATGATAATCTACACATTGGAAAATCCTAGAGGGACTAGTAACCATATTTGCACACGAAATTCACTCCCTATGAAAGCAAAAGACTGGCCGGAATGCCAACATTCCACCATCCGAAAAAGCAGTGCCACGAGTACAAGGAGAGATAACACAATAACTGTCAGGGGCCCAAGACTGTTCAACTGCCTCCCCAGCATACAATAAGGAGGATTACCAATAACCCCCCTGCTGTCTTCAAGAAGGCACGGACAGGCATTCTAAAGTCAGTACCTGACTAAACGACCGTAGGCGGTGTTCGTACGTCGGCAGCGTGCCTACCAGCAGCAAACCCCTTGTTGATCAGACCCTGATTCATCACAAGCCCAGTCTCAGACCGGGCCGCGGGGGCGTTGACCCCCGAAACCCTGTCCAGGTAACCCCTACCACCACTGCTACTTCCATAACACATTGCCTCAACCACTACTACTGCACTTCCTTCTTTCTTCGTCCTCTTTGTCCCCGTTCCTGTTCTCCTCTCCTATAAATACCTGGGCTTCCTCATTTTCGAGTGTTAGTGATAGCTAGTTAACCGCCAAGTCAGACCCGAAACGTCGTCATAAGCTTATTTCTCCTATGTGTGGTTATTTGTGTATAAAGCGCAATTCCGATACTTAAATTGTCAAAGATGAACGACGAAGGACTTGGGAGTAAGATGAGAAAAACGGAAAGAGGGAAAGATCGTTTCATGAAATCAGCTAAACACAGACTAATCAAAGTCCAGCGTTGAAAAAAAGTTAATGATATAAAGAATCTGAAGAATAATATGGAGTGCTAGATCCAAAAAGTGAGCGGAATTACTTATAGCACGAAGAAAGAGGCGAGGCTAAAGCATTTTATCTGTCCCCATGGAGTCGCCAGCGAGACCCTCCCCAGGAAAATATGATAAGCATTAAATTTTAGTTAAATAAAAGACGAGGCGGAGGTAAGGAATTGCAGAAGGAAATTAGGGATGGATGAAGACGTGACTGCAAAGATAACAAAGAGCAGACTGAGTACAACTTTATACCGATGTATAAAGTTAAAACAAAAAGCCGAGAAAAAGGAATATCATTTGCAAAAGATTCATTCTCATTAAATGTCTCGTTGTGACAAAGATTAAATGCATGCAAAAAGTCAAAGACAGGAAGGCCAACTGTTGAATGTAATTTCGGTTTTTGCAGGCAGATACAAACAGGGGAACAAGATGAGGAACATTTTGCAGCTGCCATCGATTACTCTCCACAGCATATGATATTCCACTGCAAAGGGAACATATCAGAACTAATAAGATATCGGTAACAAAAGCACACGGTGGCTTTGGCCCAAACGTTAAAAAAAGCTGATGGTTGTAAAATAGCGTAATTTAGAAATACTCGATTTTGTGACACCCAAGAAAAAACGGTTGGACAGCTGTGGCACGAACAGGTGCAGGAGGAGGTGGTCCGGTGTCCAATGCGTGTTTTTGACTTCATGAAAATAACCCGAAGCATTATGCAAGAGGCTTAGTAGATGTAAAGAGTAGACATTGGCAGGTACCAAAATAGGTGGGGAACATGTAAGGGTAGTGATATCCTGGGAGGAAGGAATCTGGGTGGTACAAGGAAGGATGGATAATGGCAGAATGTGCTGGATGGATTGTTTTACCACAACAATCACAGACAGAGAAGGCAGGCGCGGAGACACCAACGTAGGGAAGGTAAAGTATGGGGGAACAGTAGACTGGTAGGATTTTGGCGACTGTAGAAGTCTTGGGCTTTGAGGTTTTTTGAGGACGAGTGAAGAGCCCAGCCTAAAAGTAGTGGATAAACAAGGGAAATCGAAGAATGACGTTGTAATAGGAATGGGAGAAGGGGACGAACGTCAAAAGACGAGGATTTCATCAGTGTTGTACAAACAGTGAACTGCGAGAAGCGCACATGGACCCTGTGGACGCTGGCTGTCTTTAAATACTTGTCTCTTTACAACCAATAATGAACGAACCTTTTTCTTCTAGTGGAAATAAAGATTTTTTTTCGTTTTACATGTATCCATACTGCATGCAACCGTGAACTTTATATATGAACAAACTGTAAAGCGAAAAGAAATCGTAATCCTACCTTCTTGTCCAAGAATACCCTCGATCTGCCAATAGTGCTGATACGGCATGGAACCACCTTTCAATCCAACCCAGTACACCCAGAATGATAGCTCCCGAAGAAGGGCTCAGCCAACAAAGGCGAATTACCCAGAAACGCCCGGTAGTCGAAACCATTGGCTGCCACCTCCAGGAGAACGATAGGGCAGCCTCCAAGCATACTTCCGTCATAAAAAGAACATGCAGGTCGCCACCGAGGCCTAAGAGAGCAGCCTCGCTTTTTTCATTTCCTACAGCAAACTGCAATACCACCGTAACGATCCCTTACCTACAACCTAGGAGATGACAATTCACAAGCAGGAAATATTTCATAGCATGAGACCGCATGGGTGAGAGGAACGAGGTGAGATGAGTGAATGTTTAATTAGATCCGAAGAGACAAGAAATCAAATTCCTAGGATCAAAGAACTCCTTCGTCAAGCCAAAAGAACATTCCCTCCCTTTCACCTTCAAAGCGATTCTCCATGAATAAGATTTTTTACATGTGTATTATGTAGTTTAAAATTTTGAATTTATTGCGTATATTCCATTCTCATATTTTGTCTCGTTTATGAATTCAATGGTCATGAATATGAACGTAATCATTAATTTCATGCTTTGAAAGTTTATGTAATTTTTGTTATCCTTTAATAACACACTGTGTTTAATATATTATTCCCTACTATTTATTTTGTTTCAACTTTGGATTTCGTAACTAATTATGGGGGGATTTAAAACAATAAAATAACTAGTCTATGTAAACAAATCACTTGCATATGGTGTAAAACGTTTCTAGCAGACAGATCACTACTTGTGCCTTGCTAGGTCAAAGAAACTCATTGGTTAAAAATTAGATACATCATTTTCAGTGAAGATCTCAGAGATACAACGTAGCAGGTAAAATTAATCAAATATTAATAATCACACCATTTACAAGTACACATATTAACCATCAATTTTTGCTCCTGTTGACTTATCTGGCTTAAAAACATAAACAAACTTCAAAAAAAGATATATAGGTATCATCAGGGATCTCAAGAATCCATAACAGACTATGGAAGGGTCGGAAATGTTATACCAAGCATCCCAGTAACAACGCAATTTGCCCCAAACGCTCTGAACCTGAGGTACTGGCACACAGCAGCAACTCTATTAGATATGACAAGGCTCTAACCATCACATAACCGGCAGTCTTAAAGAAGCAAAGGTAATGTATGCTACAGGCCATTTATGTGTGTTGTGTGTGTTGTGTGTGAGAGAGAGAGGAGAGAGAGAGAGAGAGAGAGAAGAGAGGGAGAGAGTGAAGAGAGAGAGAGAGAGAAGAGAGACAGGCAGAGACAAAAGAGAGAGAGATCGAGAGGAGAGAGATGGGGATGATGGAGGATGTTAGACTCTGTGGATCTTGTTCTTCCCCTAAACTCTCAGTAAATCACAACAAGCATGGCCTTGCAACATTACACCAGCAATAATAAATTTATAATACGTTATTAAACTCCATCTATGCGTATAATTTAGTACTGTTAATAATAAAATATTTCACTATTTAACGTCAACATGTTTGTTAAATAAATTAAAATACAGAAAATACATAATTTTTACTTAAAACGTTAATAAAATGAAAAACTTTAAAGAACAGAAAAATACGTTGTCTAGCCATTGTCCCACCAGGAAGAATGTTTTTCATGGCACCATACCCTCCAGTAGGTTGATTATCAGGTTTTCATACAAGATTTGTACCCGAAAACATTGACCTAACATTCCCACTAGACCCCTGTGAAAGCATCGATGATAAGGCTCATAAATTATTTTTTTGAAGAATACTTCTTGGTCTTTCCTCAAATAACCACAGCCATAATTCGTAACAACCTGACTGACTGACTTTGGTCCCCCGGTGTTGTCGCTGTCCGAGTATTTTCCAGTTGGTGTAAATACCCGGTAGAATTTTCACTCATTTGGTGAAAATACTACTTTAAAATACATGAAAGCCTAAGAAAGACTGTATATAGTAAATATACGTTTCTCTGGTATGACACGAAGAATAAAAAATAAACGCGCATTAGATAAATAGCACAGTAGAAAAAATAGAGATTTTCTCTGAATCCATTAACAGTTATCAAAAATTCGTAACTTTATAAAAGTCGTGCAAGAGGTGTAATTAAAATACTTTCTTATTAAATAATGTAGAAAGATATCCTCGAATGCAATCATTAATAAGAGAATTTATTATAACACTTAAATTTTATAACATATGTACAAATCAAACTAAATACGAAGAGGAAGCAACAATGGTGTTCAGTTCCTGGAACTACAAATATTAAATACTCCCAAACTCACTCATATTCGATCACATATACAACGAAATTAATATACTATATAAAAATAAAGAACAGCGAATTACAGAATAAGTGAAATATGAAAGAGAAAGTAAAGAACTTCAATAGGTCTAAGAAGGAAAAAACTAACTAACCAGACCTGGATAGTACCTTGAGTCTCAAAATATGCGGATAAGTCATGTTATCCACTTTTAGGATCAATTCATGCAACAACTAAATGTGCACTTTTGTGCGAACTTTTTTTCTCTTTCTTTCTATTGCGCTGCAGATTTACAAAAGCTGTTGAATAACACAGACTACCCGAGTTAATAACTCAGGCACATACCATGTCCACATCACAAAATATTCCACATAACTGTGAAGTACATTCCTAACTGTAGAAAAGCAAGGTCGCTCACTATGAAATGACGACTATTAACGCTTCCATAACTCTTCATACCTCAGTCATGATGACTTCCCGGTGCTCATCCACCTAGATCACCCCGCCGAACATACTCAACCCGCGTTCTGCAGGAAATTGGCCCAAAAATGCTGACAGAAACGAAAGTCCTAGTTTTCTGGCTGGCCTGGGATAAAAGTCCCTAGGTACCGTAAGAAGCTTCTTTAGTCTTGTCGTTCCCCACGTCCAAATGAGTAAATTCATTTTTCTGGCTAATCTTAAGTCACGACGCTTCCTCGATGCCCTCTGAGATGTAACTGACGATTTAGCGTTTGTTAACTGTATTTTTATTCGACTGTGAATAGATAGCTCTCTAACTAATAGTACAATTAAATCTAATCCTACCTATTTTAGGATCTAAAACTGTCTTAATAATATCAATGGTTAGTTACTACATCCAAAAAAGGTAAATATTAGATTAAGTACAGTTGCTAACGTGTGTTAAGGGCTCGTAAAGCTTATAAACTATGAAACGTTTCGTGGAATAGTTTCCCAATAAGAAGCATAGAAAACAGCACTATCTTGTTTATGCTTTCGAACAGTGACATGGACACCCTATAAAGTAAAGACTGGATACCATTGATAGTTGTTGTTTTGTAAATCTATTGAAATGAAAACACGAGAGTAATAATACTATCACATTCACACAGAGAATTAGAGCTTTCCCACCTAAAAGTTAAACAAGTGATTGAGCGTCTGCACTTTCATGATTATCAATTTGCTAAGTTATTATTAGAGAATTACAAAGTTGTGCAAGAAAAGAAATGGATGGCAGATTGCATGTTACCCTGACATTTAGAAAGTTTTGATAGGGTATTTCCTGATGAAAATCAATATTAGGGAAACTAAAAAATATAGATGGAGTTAAGAAAAATAATCACAAGGATTAAAGACTTTTAGGAGGGTGCTAGCGAAATTAATTTTTGAATAATTTTGGTCCAAATTTTCAATGATGTTTTTTTACAGTGATTAAGCAGCATTTAAACCACCCAACTGTTTTGTAGTGACATTTCCCTTAAAAGACGAAAAAAATAAATAGCGCCCTATTCTAACGGGCATAAAAGACTCCTTTTTCTACAATATTGGTAAGATGTATAATGATCAAGTTGGCATCAATGAAAGATAAGGCGAGATAATCATGGTACAACCCCGTTTTGAAGCAAAATGTCATAGTAGCATAATAAAAAAATGTTAATTTTATTTTTTTTTTAAGATTTTTTTTTTTTTTTTGGAGGTGAGAGAAAAAAATTACTAAAACAAAGCGGTAAAAAATATCGCAAATCGCCTTTACAATGCGAAGTAGAACAAATCATTACTCAATAATATTGCAAAAATCGTTACACTCCTATAACACATTTCTCTAATAATGGAAAATATGTCAATATCTTATTCCTTGTTATACATATATTAGTTTTATTAAAAACTCTACTCCTGGCGCGCCACAATTTCAGTAAGTTGCTCGCCCTCAGAACATGTTGACAGCCCTCCGGTGACTGAGTTCTTATCTCTACCTGAATTTGAATGGAGTCCTCATAGAAGTAACAATGTCGTGTATTTAGAATGAACAATCGCTAAAAATCGTAGTTTTTAGGGGATAAAAAAACACGAATGCCATCATGTCTTTTTGATGACAGGCATGACACAAAAAAATAAAAAAATTTTGGAAACACATACAAAGAATAACATAGAAACAACTAATTACATCAACGCTGTCAGAATATGCACTATAATTCGATAGGAAAACATTTTTTTCCATAATTTTTAAATTTTCCTTTTTTATCACTCCTAAAAAAATCGCACCCATCCTTTAAGAGAAAAAGCATACAGTTAAAAAAGGAAAAATGACTAAAATATGATTCTAATAAATATAAATGATTTACCATAAGGAATAAGAAATGAACAAAAATGTTTCCAGAGTCTGACAAAAATGTAAGATTAATGATGACAAATCAATGTAACTCCTTTCAATCAGGATCTGGGATACTTTGAACACGTGGAATTTGATGTTGAAATAAATTCCATGAATAGAAATGGCAGAAAGTGAAAGGACGGCCACAGAAGAATATAGCCCAGAAATGTCAAAATGAATGCAGAAAGTATGAGATAGAGAAAGGAATTGGGAGTTATATCCGTGTTGCATTGTCAAACTATGCACTGGTTTTCACATTTATGGAGAGAGCAAAATGTTCAAGTTGAACATACTTTATATTAGACCAAAATTGTCAAATATGCAGCGAATGTCTGTTCAGCACACCTTAGGAAATACCAAATAAGTTAAAAAAAAAAAGTTTAAAGAAGAAATACATACTGCTGTCAAATTTGTGCAGTATGAACTATGATGAAACGAATTAAAAACATAATGTTTCCAATGTTTATTGATAAGATGTCGAGAGGAAACTATACCAATTTACGAAGGTCTTGTAAAGATTTGATAACAAAGATTTCCTTGTAGCTGCAACAAGGATAACCCGCTGCATTGTGCAAAAAGCGAAAGCAAAATTTTTCCTTTGAAAATTAAAAAAAAAAAATACATAAATGTATATAAGGGGAACATATTATTGAAGGGAAACGACGAGCATTGCTCTGCTCCTGCATTTTCAAGCAACACTGTGCACCACTTATATCGTGATGCATTGGCCACACAGCTTAAGCGTTGTCGAACTTTTCGTGTCATATGACGGTGCAAGAGCGATTCGGCAGTAAATAGCGGCGTGACAAACGTTCAAAAGTCATCAACAAACGTAAGTTACGAGTAACCAAGGGGGTGAATGAGGATGACGTCAAGATTTTCTTTTCGAATGTAGCAGTAGTTTGGTGAGGGCGTAGACTGTGGGCGGGTATTGGGTGTTGTCTGGAGTAACGCATTATACCAGTTTAATCAAGGGCATGTGACAAGAGTAACTATCAAAATTTATGAAATAATTGAAAACATGCCCGAGGAAAGTTAATATTGCTTGTCACAGTTTTTAGAAGAGTGGATAAAACATGTAGGCGTCATCTAACAATGAATTGCCGCTCATAATTTTAGTTCTGAGGATGACTGTAGGAATCAAGCTTCTGAAATGTACTTCCCCCCAGACGTATTATGCTCACTATAATGTAGTGCAATATGGTTTAGCGGTCATCTTTTTATATGTGTTTGCCTTTAGGCTGCCTGTGAGTGATCACTCTATCATTCCTTTGTGAACGCGGTAACAGGTTATGCTGACTGGCTGCGACCCCGACAATAGAGTAACTGTTAGGGTGAATGTTTTTCTTGCTACAAAAGGCAGTGTGTAAATGTATCCATAGGTGGTTTCAACAACTCAAAAGCTTACGAGACAGTACAAACAACATTGAGTAAAAACAATCATAGACATACATCAATCAAAGACACAAAGGAAGATTCATAGCAGAAGTAGGGCTTATACACAGAGCAACACACGCTTCTACTGCATGTACTCATATCCGCAGACAGCACTCTTCTACCACAACCACACACACACATACACACACACACACACACAACACACACACACACACACACACACATACACACACACACACGCACACACACACTCACACACACACCAACACAAGAAGGAAAGATAGGGCCAAATCAAGTATAACAGCTAGGGGGAATAAATGAAAACAAACCTTCCTGAAAGTGAAGGTTATGAGGGAGAGCATACTGAATGTACGAGTCATTTCGTCACGAGATACACTCAAACCCACAATTACCCTTGCAGGAAACGCGAGCCTGGAAATAAAAGGATGAGTTCAGAGCTCAACCAAGCAAGCATTCAGGACCTTACACACGCTATTTGCCAAAGCGAACTTGGAGTAATCGTGTAGTACAAAACCCAATTCTGTTAAAGCATGTAAAGCTGGGAAAAGTTGCAAAGGTTTGGAATAAGCTAGTCCAGAAGTGTGGGGTATGAACTACGAGGACAGTTTTGAATGAGTAACACTTGAGAACACTAGAGAACAATGGACGAAAAAGATGATTAAGACGTGTAGAAGAGGAACTGACAGTGTGGAACGGAGAGTCAGTTTGAGAGGCAGAGTCAGGTACACAAGGTCACAACTGAAAGTTACAAGCACAAAATCAGTAACAGGGAAATCAGGAAACTCTTCTTTAACCTTAGAGTGGTCAGAAGTAAACGACTAAGACAGGAAAGGGTAAAAAGAAAAAACGAATTACAACCTTAAAGGTATGATAAGAGTTTCACGTATCCAGAGCGCGTTGAAACCATTAGCGTGTTTGCAGGGAGGTGGAGCCAGGAGAAGAGATTAATCCCCGCAACTAATTTATGTGAGACAATTAGGTTGATAAGCACACACACACACAAACTCACAAACAACACACACACACAACACACAACACACACACACACACACACACACACACACACATCCCACAACACACACACACACACACACACAACACACAACGGCTCCCTGCCAGGACCCCCCCAACTCACAACCCCCCAGAATACAGAGGGAGAGAAATTGAAGTACGATACAACCACCGCTGATAGTCTAAATGAAATAATGGGACCAAAGACTACAAACCTCACTCAAGGAAAAGATCTTGGTGTTTATAAATACCGGATCCGCAATCACCAAACGCCACATCCAAACAAATAACTGCCTGCAGCATATGAGCGACTAGAGACTTAAGAACAGCATTCCAAATCTCAGTACGGAGTCGTTTCCTGACCCTCAAATGCCGCATAATAGAGGTCCTATATTGGACTAACGCAGCGTCAGTTTGGAACTCTCACCTTGACAAACCACGTCAGAAACTAGAGAAAATGGAAAGGTTTCGCAACGAAACTAGTCGCGGAAGTTAACGTGTGTGTCTAACGAGGATAGTTAAGAGAACTCTACCTGACGACACTGGAGGACAGGAGGACAGGGAAGGACGTGATAAACGAAGTATCAAAAATTCTGAGAGGAATCGACAAGGTGGACAGACAGGAAGTTCCAGAGATAGGATACAGAACAAGAGAACACATTGAAGTTGAAGGCTCAATGAGTCACGGAATGTTATGAAGTAATACTTCAGCCATAATGTAGCCAGGAAGTGGAAAAGTCCAAGAAGGTGAGGTAGTGGTGCGAGAAACCATGCATAGCTTTAAGAAGAGGTAATAAAAGCTCGTTGAGTCATGAATAAGCATCGTAGCGATCCGTGAAGCGGCGAGCCAGGAACTAAAGAATCGATACTGCAACCAGATATATATTAAAGGGTGGGACACAATTAGTTGATACAATTAGGCGAGTATAAACACACACACACAAACACACCACACCATATCACACACATAAACTCACTAACACACACACACATACACACACACAAACACACACACACACCACACACACACACACGACACACTCACACACACACACACACACAACACACACACACACTCAAACACACACACACATACACACACACACACACAGGTTCAGGTGTCCAGGAATCCCCATCCGTGGCCCCCCGGATTCACTCCCCTTTCCTCAGTTCCCTAAGTCAGCCTCCCCTCTCCTCCTCTCTCTCTCTCTCTCTCTGCCTTCCAGCCTCAGCCTACCCCAGGTTCATGTGTCCAGGAATCCATCGTTCGCTCCCGATGTTCTCCATTCCCCACTTACCCACGGTCCGCTCAACCTCAACCTTCCCCAAGTTCATGAATCCAGGAATCCTTCCGACGCTCCCGATGTCCTACCCTTCCCCCTTACCTAAGGTCAGCACTCTAACTGCATGTATTCATGCTTTCCCCAGGTTCATGTATCCAGGAATCCATCCGCTCCGCTCCGGATGTCTCCCCCTTCCCCACTTACACAAGGTCAGCCTCAACCACAAACCCCCAATTTTATGAAACCAGGAATCCCATCCGCTCGCTCCGTATGTCTTCCTTATCCCACTTACCTAAGGTCGGCGGTGCTTCCCCGGATCAGTGCGTCCCAGGAGCTACTTGTGTCACCGAGTGGACTCCCCTTTCCCCACTTCCCCCAGAATCAGCGTGCCTTCCCCCGGATCAGTGTCTCCAGGAGTCCCACTTATGTCACCCTCAGGTGGAACTCCCTTTCCCACTTCCCCAGAGTCAGCGGTTGCCACCTTCAGTGACCTCGCATCATGAAAACTTGGTCCTTGTCTAGCTGGTCTACGGTAGAGACTGTCCAGGTGGGTGGAATTACTGAGGTGACACACACAAAAAACTGCGTCCAGTAATTAGTCACCCACAAAGACAGCCTGGACCGTAGGTCAGCTAGACCCACCAGCTGCCTCACAGTTCCACCACCACGGAGAGTGCTTAGCTTAAAACGTAAATTTTGGAAATCCACTTTATATTATCAGTATGAATATTAGACTAAGTACGAGGATTTTCTTTTGCTTTATTTATTCAGTTTAAAAGTATTTGTAAGTGTTTATTTTATGTATATGAATGTTTCAATGTAGAAGAACTTTTCCACCTCCAATCAAAACGTATTAAATAGTAAACTGTTTTCCATTTTTAATTTATTTAATGGTCATTTACATATGCCTTGAAATGCTAACAAGCGCAACAAACATACACATATTATAGTATTTTTACGTACATTTTATACGCTAGTTTACGGAAATTGACGACATCTTCGTCACACGCTGTTATAGCCATACAAAAAGTACATAAATATTAATTAAATGAGGGGAACCGAAAAAGTAAATTATTCACAAACTAATTTTATTAATAAACTCGGAACCTCTACTAACCTTAACCTCAGTTCTACTAACCTAAAACCACAACAGATATTGCTTTCCTCTGGGAAAACACATCAGGACAATAGTTTAAAGATCGCCACGAAGATTGTGATGCCTTACCCTCATTTCTACATGTAAGTTAAGACCAAAGCTTAACGCGCCACTGAATAGTAGGCAGTTAAATTCCAATCAAGGAAAAAGTTAAGACGAGTCCAATTTGGGTTAAGGAACCCCTCACCACGTGTCAAGGTTAGGTTAGTAAGGTTAACGTCAGAAACAGGATAAGTGTTAGTACCTGACGCGGGTACTTCATGATGACCCGCTGTTGGAGCTTTTGGTCTTCTGACCGAGGCCTTCCGCTGGCGTTACCGTCCACCCCCTTAAAATATTATGGTAGTGTCATGGGAAAGAATGTAATAATGTAAAGTAATTCTAAACCAATTTGAGAAGAATAGTTTGTGGTACAGCAGCTATCCATTCCATTAAATATACCAACTGTTTTAGTAGGATACACAGTAAAATTTCAATGTCGATGAGAGGAGCCTTTTAACAGTTGTCACACAGAAAGAAAATTTGGAATGGGATTTGTATTATTGCATATAGGGCACGCAAATAGTGCCAAGAATATTGCCCGGGATAAACACATCAGCACTGAAAATTTGTGAAGCAAAACGAATATGTGTTTTCTCAAAGCAATAAAACGGAAAATTTGAGAATGTTTGAGAATGGTTCCGGTCTTGAGTCTCCCTTCGTTAAACTTTAAAAAAACAGCGGTTGGGCCACAGCTAACCAAAAAGTTAAGCTTCGCTAACGTAATCCTCTAACTAAAAATTAGCTCAGTAGCGCTAAACCGCTAATTTTCAGTATGGCATGGACAGTTACTTTGTTAGTGTCAAGTAAAGACTCACGAAATTGCATGCTAAAAGCCCAATAACACTGGAAATTAAAATCCTGAAGCAAATGGATGGGATGCTAGATGTTAGTGAATGTGTTAGGAATGTTGGAGTCGTGGAAAATTATTGCTTGGGGGTGATATGCATCAATTAGTGTGGGGACACTGTTGTGGAGTACGTGGGAAAGTTTAAAACAATTGGAAAGTGCTGATGTAAAAAATAATGTGGGAAGCTTTACTCACCTAGCAACACCGCAAGCATTGGTCTGTATTACAAAGAACAGTAAAGTAAATGTCAGAAAAACGGTACGGCAACACGCAAAGAACAGTGGAGTAACTTAAATACACAGGAAAATTACTACTATAACATGCAAAGGGACTGCATATCTAAAACATAAATATTAGTGTTTGTGTATTGCCTGTTGATTATACCAAGGATCATGAATATGTCAAAGATTGTGATTGATCGAGTGACGGAAAAACACAAAAAATAAATAATGAAGAAACTGTCTAGAAAAGTTCCTCATAATAACAATTAGAACAACACAAAATCTGAACATTACAGGAACACACAAGAACAAAACTGTAACACATAAGAAAAAATACCAGGTAACAATACAGCAGAAACAGTACAGCAGTACATAAATATCACACAAGATCATACAAGAACAATACAATAAAAATAGGGAAGAGTAGAGCAAGATAACAATAATCTAAAACAGCAATATTAAGACATTAGGACAGAGTAGTACTGGACAGGTTGTAACATCAACATCAACAATCACTTTTGTCGAGAGGTTGACTCTCCAGCTTTGTACATCTTATTTTCTTTCATTTTTATTGTGTTTGTGATTATTTTTCTCAATATAGTGAAGTTGAGAGAGAAGTGGAAGACGGGAAAAATTAAAAATTATGTAATAATTCACAAGAATGTTTTCTTGCTATATCCAGTACAAGGGACTCTCTCAACTGTTACTTCCTTATATCTTCATATTGATCATTAAGGATATCTAGAAAATACTATGTAACAGCATTTCTACATCCCGATTATTCAGAATTCTATTAAAATATATAATATAATTTAAATACAAACTGGAAATCACATATCACTACACATCACTAAAAACACTGCAAAATCACAGTCATTACTCTAAATCACAAATCATTACTGCAATCACAACACCCAAACCATAATCATAATATTGTATCAAGTAGGAGGTAATTTATCTCGAATTTTAATAGTTGTGAACAGCAGTCTGACTACACCTCATTATAGAGCAGAATCATATAAGGAGAGTGTGGTCTGATGAAGTCTGTTGAAAAGTACACATATGTGCATGAGAATGTTTGCACACATGTGAGTGACACAGGGGTTGGATATTAAGTATTATACGTGTGAAGATTGAGACACTTATGCAGCATATGGAATCTTATTCAGGAATCGTTCTGCACACCAGTGCTTCTTCAGTCAATACAAAGAGGAGGCGTAAGGAGAGGAGGAGAATGGGTAATCAGTCGCTCAACTGGAGTCGATGTGTTTCAGTCCTCAATCTTGTAGAATGTACAGCATAGGTCCTAGACGTGGCTTATATACTGTAGTGAGTGAGGTGAAGCAGGCGGAGCGGGTCATAGTGGTACCTGCAGTCGAGTAGGTCTTCGTCCAAAGGTTGAACAAGTGTTGAAGAATTCTTTGTAACAGATCCCAGATGCTGCAGTGTACTGACAGTTGTGAATGAATGGTTTGAAAAACCGATCAGTTGAAGATTGAGAACATTTGCAGCATATGGGAATCTTTATTCAGGAAACGTTTCGCCACACAGTGGCTTCTTCAGTCCAATACAAAGAGGAAGGCGTAAGGAGAATGAGGTAATCAGTCCCTCAACCTGGAGTCGATGTGTTCAGTCAATCAATCTTGTAGAATGTACAGCATAGGGCCGTAGACGTGGCTTATATACTGTAGTGATGTGAGGTGAAGCAGGCGGAGGCGGGGTCATAGTGGTACCATCCACTAGTCGAAGTAGGTCTTCGTCCAAAGGTTGAACAAGTGTTGAAGAATTCTTTGTAACAAGATCCCATGATGCTGCAGTGTCTGACAGTTGTGATGAATGGTTTGAAAAACAGACACTGCAGCATCATGGGATCTTGTTACAAAGAATTCTTCAACACTTGTTCAACCTTTGGACGAAGACCTAGTGGATGGTACCACTATGACCCCGCCTCCGCCTGCTTCACCTCACATCCCTACAGTATATAAGCCACGTCTACGGCCCTATGCTGTACATTCTACAAGATTGATGGACTGAACACATCGACTCCAGGTTGAGGGACTGATTACCTCATTCTCCTCCTCTCCTTACGCCTTCCTCTTTGTATTGGACTGAAGAAGCCACTGTGTGGCGAAACGTTTCCTGAATAAAGATTTCCATATGCTGCATAAGAGTCTCAATCTTCAACTTGTCGGTTTTTCAAACCATTCATCACAATATTATACGTGTGCTGGGCAAATTGTGTTTATATATATTCTAGAGGTCTGGTCTCAGACGGGGCCTCGGGGGCGTTGAGCCCCGAATTCTCGTCCAGTATTTATCCACAGTGGAACGAGAGAATTTTGTGTGTGTGTGTGTGTGTGTTGTGTGTGTGTGTGTGTGTGTGATGATTTGTGTGTGTGGTGTTTTTATGTGGTGTGCGTCGTTGTGTGTGTGTGGTGTGTGCGCGGCTGTGATTGCAATTCATATTAGGTGTAAGAAGGTTGATGAGTGTTTTTTATATATGTTTTTGGTGGTGCAGTTTTTGGGTTTTTTTGGTGG
>NC_069497.1:10899254-10918115 GCF_026875155.1 Cherax quadricarinatus | reverse complement strand
CAAAAATAATTTTTGGACTTCTGTTACTTATACTTCTTGAGAAAAAATCCAAGTAATCTTTTGGCCTTGTTGCGCACACTACGGCACTGCTGTCTTGGCTTTAGATTTCTGCTCACCATGACTCCCAAGTCCTTTTCACATTCTGTATGATCAAGCTCTACTTCACCTAGATTATAGCTTCGAGGGTTATTCTCATTACCAAGGGCAAGTACCTTACACTTATCCACTTTGAACTTCATCTGCCATTTTTCAGACCAAGACATTAATTTGTCTAAATCGTCCTGGAGTTCATTGATATCCTCGTTAGAGTGAATTATACGGTCTGTCTTTGTATCATCAGCAAACTTACTAATGTCGCTCGTAATCCCTTCATCAAGGTCATTAATGTAAATTATGAACAGGAGAGGGCCTAAAACTGATACTTGTGGGACGCCACTAGAGACTAATTCTCATTCAGATTTCACTCCATTAATGGTAACTCTCTGCTTTCTGAAGATTTAGACACTTATGCAGCATATGGGAATCTTTATTCAGGAAACGTTTCGCCACACAGTGGCTTCTTCATTCCAATACAAAGAGGAAGGCGTAAGGAGAGGAGGAGAATGAGGTAATCAGTCCCTCAGCCTGGAGTCGATGTGTTCAGTCCATCAATCTTGTAGAATGTACAGCATAGGGCCGTAGACGTGGCTTATATACTGTAGTGATGTGAGGTGAAGCAGGCGGAGGCGGGGTCAAAGTGGTACCATCCACTAGTCGAAGTAGGTCTTCGTCCAAAGGTTGAACAAGTGTTGACGAATTCTTTGTAACAAGATCCCATGATGCTGCAGTGTCTGACAGTTGTGATGAATGGTCTGAAAAACGGACATGTTGAAGATTGAGACACTTATGCAGGTTATGGGAATCTTTATTCAGGAAATGTTTCGCCACACAGTGGCTTCTTCAGTCCAATACAAAGAGGAAGGCGTAAGGAGAGGAGGAGAATGAGGTAATCAGTCCCTCAACCTGGAGTCGAAGTGTTCAGTCCATCAATCTTGTAGAATGTACAGCATAGGGCCGTAGACGTGATGTGAGGTGAAGCAGGCGGAGGCGGGGTCAAAGTGGTACCATCCACTAGTCGAAGTAGGTCTTCGTCCAAAGGTTGAACAAGTGTTGAAGAATTCTTTGTAACAAGATCCCATGATGCCGCAGTGTCTGACAGTTGTGATGAATGGTTTGAAAAACCGACAAGTTGAAGATTGAGACACTTATGCAGCATATGGGAATCTTTATTCAGGAAACGTTTCGCCACACAGTGGCTTCTTCAGTCCAATACAAAGAGGAAGCCATGCCTCTATCCATGCTAGAACTTTACCTCCTATACCATGAGCTGCCACTTTTTTCAGTTCCTGTGAGGTACTCTATCGAAGGCTTTACTAAAATCCAATAAACAATATCATATTCCTTATCACTGTAAACTGCCTCAAATGTTCTATTGAAGAACGTCATTAAGTTTGTCAGGCAGGAACGACCTCTCGTGAATCCATGCTGAGATTCATTTATTAAGTTATGCTCTTCAAGGTTACTTCTAATAATGTCAGCTATAATTAATTCTTATAACTTGCCCACTATAGATGTCAGGCTTATTGGACGGTAATTTGAAGGAATGGACTTATCCCCTTCTTGGCATTCTGCCAAGAAGAGGTGTTGGTAATGAATGGTTTTCCAGAGCAATTGGTATTAATTGTTGGCTGGATAAACACTGTAAGGATAATGCAGTACCATTCATTGACAACTGGGACAACTTCTATGGCCGAAATGACATGTATGCCAGGGATGGGGTTCACTTATCCAGGGCAGGTGTGGGTTTTCTTGCTAACTCAGTTGAGGGGGTTGTTAGGACTTTAAACTAGGATTAGTTAGAGGTATGGGTTTAGAAATGATTAATAATGAGTATGGATATATTGACTTATGCTCTGATATTATGAATTTTAATAGTAACTGTCATGGAGTAACTCTGGGTAATGATAATTTCAGAAATTGTGTAAAAACAAAGATGAATAGGAAAAATGTGCAGAAGAAAAAACATATGATGGTATTTTATGCTAACAGTCGAAGTGCAAGAAATAAAATTAATGAACTACGTTTGGTTGCATGTGCTGGGAACTTTGATATCATTGCATTAACTGAAACGTGGTATGATTTAAAGAGTCGGGATATGACTGCTGAGTGTAATATTCAGGGATTTAAGTTGTTCAATATGGATAGATGTAATGGGAAGGGGGGAGGAGTTGCATTGTATGTTCGAGAAAATATTAATTGTTGCATAAAAACAAGTATAAAAAAAGATGGAGCAGTAACAGAGTCTGTTTGGGTGGAGTTCGTGGAGGGTCAAGAAAAACTAATTCTAGGTGTAATATGCCGACCTCCAGGCTTGGATCACGATAGAGGGGGACTTCTTTGGGACGAAATTGTTAGGGCTTCAGGACACAGTAACATAGTTATAGTAGGGGACTTTAACTTCAGCCAAATTGACTGGAATTCTTTGACAGGTAATCTAGAGTCCAGTGACTTCATGGAAACAGTTCAGGACTGTTTTCTGAAACAGAGTGTAACTGAACCTACCAGGGGTAATAATTTGCTAGACCTAGTCTTGTCAAATAAGGAAACACTCGTGAATAATCTGGAGATCACTGAAGAGCTTGGCGCAAGTGATCACAAATCCATCACCTTTAGCATTAATTGGGAATGCAAGAATAATGATAATACAGTAAAAATCCCTGATTTTGTTCTCCCGTTTAAGGGACTTAGGGAACATCTTTTAATCTTGTTTGGGGTTATCTAGTAAGTTTTTATTGACGTAATCATACTTATAAATTATGAAGGATTGCTTTTTATTGTTTTTTTTAATATGTCACGTCCCAGAGTTATACTTTCCCCCAGAGAGTTTTTTGGTCTAATAATAACGTCCCAAAGGGTTAACGGGAGGCTAAAGCATCTTACGGGAGAAAAGGGGAATTTATAGGCGCATCGGAAGAGGTGAGGTTAACCTTTCCGACCAATATTTCACTTAAAAAAGAAGTAAAAAAAAGGGGAAAAAAAAAAGGCTAAACGGACTTGAATTAGAGTTGTTAGAAACAAAACTAAACCAAAGGGGTTTTTCAAGTGATAGGAGAAGGTGAAGGGAAAAAATTTGGGCCCCGAAAAATTTGGGAATGGACGCTGACGGATAACGAAATGGAAAATTTCTCCTTTTTTTAATGACTATTTTTCGTCTTTTCCCAAAGGGAAAATGTAATTTTTAGATTTCCCGTAATCATGATTTTTAGTTCCTGATGAATTTAAGTTAACTAATATTTTCTGTCACGAGGGGAAAGGTTATTAAACAGACAGACAAAAGAAGAAAATAAGTCCCCGGGACCCCCATGAGTGTTTTCCAGGGTACTTAAGGAATGCAAAATGGAGCTTAGTCAGCCCTTAAAAAGAGTGTTTTAATGCATCCCTCCTTACCAGGTTTGGGCCCGAGTGTGGAAGATGGCTTGTGGTTCCTATATTCAAATCAGGGGGTAAATCCACTCCCTTTAAATACCCCCAATAAGCCTGACATCTATAGTGGGCAAGTTATTGAATCAATTTTTAGCTGACATTATCAGAAAATTTACCTTGAAGAAAATAACTTGATATTGAACTCGCATGGATTCACGAGAGGTCGTTCTGCCCGACAAAATTTCTGACGTTCTTCAATAGAACATTTGAGGGAGTTTGGGAGCGATAAAGGAAAATGTATTGTTTTTTTGGATTTTAGTAAAAAATTTGATGAGTACCTCACAAGGGGGAAATCTTAAAAAAAGTGGCAGCTCATGGTAAGGAGGTAAAGTTTAACATGGTTGAGGCATGGGTAACCAATAAAAGCAGGAGTTACCATTAATGGAGTGAAATCTGAATGGGGATTAGTCACTAGTGGCATTCCACAAGGGTCAGTTTTGGGCCATCTCTTGTTCATAATTTACAAATTTAAAGACCTTGATGAAGGGATTACGGGGTGACATGAGTAAATTTGCTGATGATACAAAGATAGGCCGTATAATTCACTCTGAGGAGGATATCAATTAACTCCAGGACGATTTGGACAAATTAATGTCTTGGTCTGAGAAATGGCAGATGAAGTTCAATGTGGGTAAGTGTAAGGTCTTGCCCTTGGTAATGAAAATAACCCTCAAAGCTATAATCTAGGTGAAGTAGAGCTTGATCATACAGAATGTGAAAAAGACTTGGGAGTCATGGTAAGCAGAAATCTAAAGCCAAGACAGCAGTGCCTTAGTGTGCGCAACAAGGCCAACAGATTACTTGGATTTATCTCAAGAAGTATAAGTAACAGAAGTCCAAAAGTTATTTTGCAGCTCTATACATCACTAGTGAGGCCTCATTTAGATTATGCTGCTCAGTTTTGGTCTCCTTACTACAGGATGAAGATAGACTCATTGGAGAGCATACAGAGAAGAATGACTAAAATGATTTACTGTGTAAGGAACCTCCTGTATGAAGATAGACTTAAATCCTTAAATCTCCACTCTCTGGAGAGGCGTAGAACATAAGAACATAAGAACATAAGAATGTAGGAACACTGCAGAAGGCCTACTGGCCCATACAAGGCAGGTCCTTATCAAAACGACTTCTACCTAAAGCTACTCAAGAAATAACTCCCGTACCCCTTAACACCAATCAAACCCAGCCCCTCCCACTCATATATTTGTCCAGTCTCTTCTTAAAGCTACCCAAGGTCCTAGCCTCTATCAACCCACTGGGAAGACTGTTCCACGCATCTACAACTCTGTTAGAAAACCAGTACTTACCTATGTCCTTTCTAAATCTAAATTTATCCAACTTAAATCCATTATTCCTGGTTCTTACCTGGTTCGACACCCTCAGTACTTTATTAATGTCTCCCTTGTTTATGCCCGTCATCTACTTATACACTTCAATGATATCTCCCCTCTTTCTACGCCTCTCCAGAGAGTGGAGATTTAAGGCTTTAAGTCTATCTTCATACAGGAGGTTCCTTACACAGTAAATCATTTTAGTCATTCTTCTCTGTATGTTCTCTAATGAGTCTATGTCCATCATGTAGTAAGGGGACCAAAACTGAGCAGCATAATCTAAATGAGGCCTCACTAGTGATGTATAGAGCTGTAAAATAACTTTTGGACTTCTGTTACTTATACTTCTTGAGAAAAATCCAAGTAATTTGTTGGCCTTGTTGCGCACACTAAGGCACTGCTGTCTTGGCTTTAGATTTCTGCTTACCATGACTCCCAAGTCTTTTTCACATTCTGTATGACCAAGCTCTACTTCACCTAGATTATAGTTGTTAGGTAAGACACATATGCAACAGTTAGGTATCTTTATTGTGAAACGTTTCGCCTACACAGTAGGCTTCTTCAGTCAAGTACAGAAAAGTTGATAGAAGCAGAAGATACTTGAAGACGATGTAATCAGTCCATCACCCTTAAAGTTTTGAGGTGCTCTTCTCCAGACTGAGGGACTGACCACCTCAAAACTTTAAGGGTGATGGACTGATTACATCGTCTTCAAGTATCTTCTGCTTCTATCAACTTTTCTGTACTTGACTGAAGAAGCCTACTGTGTAGGCGAAACGTTTCACAATAAAGATACCTAACTGTTGCATATGTGTCTTACCTAACAACCTGTCGGTATTTTATACCATTTTAATGTTCAACCTAGATTATAGCTTCGAGGGTTATTTTCATTACCAAGGGCAAGTACCTTACACTTATCCACATTAAACTTCATCTGCCATTTTTCAGACCAAGACATTAATTTATTCAAATCGTCCTGGAGTTCATTGATATCCTCCTCAGAGTGAATTATATAGCCTATCTTTGTATCATCAGCAAACTTACTCATGTCACTAGCAATCACTTCATCAAGGTCATTAATGTAAATTATGAACAAGAGAGGGCCTAAAACTGATCCTTGTGGAACGCCACTAGTGACTAATCCCCATTCAGATTTCACTCCATTAATGTGTAACTCTCTGCTTTCTATTGGTAAGCCATTCCTCAATCCATGCTAGAATTTTACCTCCTATACCATGAGCTGCCACTTTTCATAAGAGTCTCTTGTGAGGTACTCTGTCGAAAGCTTTACTAAAATCCAAATAAACAATATCATATTCCTTATCACTGTCAACTGCCTCAAATGTTCTATTGAAGAACGTCAGTAAGTTTGTCAGGCAGGAACGACCTCTCGTGAATCCATGCTGAGATTCATTTATCAAGTTATGCTCTTCAAGGTGACTTCTGATAATGTCAGCTATAATTGATTCTAATAACTTGCCCACTATAGATGTCAGGCTTATTGGACGGTAATTTGAAGGAGTGGACTTATCCCCTGATTTGAATATAGGAACCACATTAGCCATCGTCCACAACTCTGGCACAACACTGGTAAGGATGGACGCATTGAATACACTCGTTAATGTTGATAAATTAAACACATGTACAACTCTTGGGTATCTTTTATTGAGGAAACGTTTCCTCAATAAAAGATACCCAAGAGTTGTACATGTGTCTAATTTATCAACATGTCGGTTCTCTGAACCATTCATCTACAAACACTCGTTAATGGCTGACTAAGCTCCATCTTGCATTCCTTAAGTACCCTTGAAAACAACTCATCGGGTCCCGGGGACTTATTTTGTTTCAGTTTGTCTATCTGTTTAATAACCATGTCCCTCGTGACAGTAATATTAGTTAACTTAAATTCATCAGGAACTAAAAATTGTTAATTACTGGAATCTCATTTACATCTTCCTGTGTAAAAACTGACAAAAAATAGTCATTAAATAAGGAACACATTTCCAGTTCATTATCCGTCAGCTGTCCATTCCCAGATTTCAGAGGTCCTACTTTTTCCTTCACCTTCGTCCTATACACTTGAAAGAACCCCTTTGGATTAGTCTTTGATTCATTAGCAACTCTAATTTCATAGTCACGTTTAGCCTTTCTAATCGCCTTTTTTACTTCTCTTTTAAGCTGAACATGTGATGAATGGTTTGAAAAACCGACAAGTGTCTCAATCTTCAAGCTGAACATATTGGGGCATAAGGGTTTAAAGCTGAGGATTTGTGATCACTTGCGCCAAGGCCTTCAGTGTCTCGATTATTCAGAGTGTTTCCTTTTTTGACAAGCTGGTCTAGAAAATTTTTCCCCTAGTAGGCTCAGTTACACTTGTTTCAAAAAAACAGTCCTAAAAACGTTTCCATGAAGTCATGAACTCTAGATTCCTGTCAAAAAATTTCCGTCAATTTGGCAAAATTTAAAGCCCCCTACTATGGCTTGTTACTGTGCCCAAAAACCCCTAAAAATTTTCGTCCAAAGAGGTCCCCCTCAAACGTGATCCAAGCCTGGGGTCGGTTATTACCCTAGAATTTATTTTTTTCTGGACCCCCACGAACTCTCCCCAAACAGTTGTATGCTCCACCTATTTTTATACCTTTTTTTTTGCAACAATTAATATTTTCTCGAACTAAAATGAACTCCTCCCTCCCCCCCATTACATCATCCAATTGAAAAACTTAAACCCCTAAAATTTTACATCAGCATCAACCCCCGCTTTTTAAAATTCATACCAGTTTCATTAAATGCAAGAAACAAAGCCCCCAGCACAGCACCAAATAGTTCTTTAAATTTTATTTTTGACTTCGCTGTTAGCAAAAATCCCATCATATGTTTTTTTTCTGCACATTTTTCCTATTCATCTTTGTTTTTACCAATTTTTTGAAATTTCATTACCCAGGTTTTCTCCTGACAGTTACTATTAAAATTCTTTTAAAATCGAGCATAAGTCAATATATCCATACTCATTATTAAAACTTTTAACCCCTAACTCTAACTAATCCTAGTTTAAAAATCCTACAACCCCCCCCAAAGAGTTTGCAAGAATATTGTTGTTGTTGGGGACGCCAGGTAGATCGTGGGGGGGCATTCTGTTGAAGGGGAAATTAGCAAGAAAACCCCCCCTGCCCCGGATAAATGAACCCCATCTGATACATTCATTTTGGCCAAAGGGTTGTCCCAGTTGTCAATGAATGGTATGCATTATCCTTACATGTTTATCCGCCAACAAAATTTAAAACCAATTGCTCTGGACAACCATTCATTACCAAAACCCTTTTTTGGCAAAATGCCCAAAATAACGGGGCCCCCCTCTTTCCCTTTATGTCTATAGTGTTTTTGAATTTCTAAAATAAATCCCCCACTTCTAGCTTGCCTCATCATTGCCTCCCGCATGAGGGAAAAAAAGGATTGATCCCTTACCGTTCATATGTTGTCAAACGGCTAACAATGTCCTCCACCCCGCCCCAGAAAGCATACCCTTTGTCTCCCAATCCCGTCTTCAAGCAGAATGCCCTATCCACTATTTAAACCCGGCTGTCCCCAAAACCCCCAACAAATTTTTTACCTTCCTTGTTTCGTTCGTCGTGACGATCCCCGTGTAGTCACTTCGTGGGTAGCACCGGAATGCGTTTGGGGTTTCCCGGAGTTTCCACAGCGCTCTTTTTCTTCATCGTTTTTGGTTTCCATTCGTCTTCTTGTCGTCAACTTCGTCGTCCCCCGCTGTCCAGCCACTGACCCGATCCCTTCTGATGGGACCGAAACAGGAGGGGGCTATACGAATCCTCTTGTTTTCCTCGGTCAATCGTCGTATCTCCCCTTCGTGCCCCCCAATTCTTCCCTTTAAATTTCGGTAAAATTGCTCGATGGAGGGATCTTGGTTCAGTCCCGGGGAGCAACAAGAACCTTTTTAAGAGTTAAGTACAGGTCACCACTGAGTTAAGTACAGGGCCACTGAAAGAAGGGATATCATTGAAGTGTATAAGTGGATGACAGGCAAAACAAGGGAGTATTAATAAAGTACTGAGGGGTGAACCCGGTAAAAACCAGAAATAAAGGATATAAATTGTAATAAAATTGGTAAATTACCGACAAAATGTAAAGTAAAAAAACACAAGTGCAACTAATGTGACTTTATTGTGGCAACCCTTTCGCTCTCCAAGGGGTTTATCAAGCCATTACAAACAATAAAGACACAGGGGTATATAAAGGTCAAGTGAGGTGTACTAGTGAGGTACCCTTTCGATTTTTCCCAGTGGTTAGTAGTAGTAGTAGTGTGGGGGTGACAAAAGTAATACAATTTAGAGAATTAATTCTACATGAGTAAAAAGGGTAAAAAGCTATTACTTGGGTAAAAAAAAAGGTTGGACAATTAAATGGAAAAGAGGCAGCTTGTTTCATGTTTCCCTCTTGCTTTGTGTAGTATAACAGGAGAGACTATGTGATGGGAGGGGGTTTACTGTTTTTTGGGATTCTTGCAAAACCTTCGGAAGGTGACTGCCGGTTTTTTTGTTTAATTGTATTCGAAACAGCGATCAGTGTGATTCAAGGGGACTTTCGTGTGCAGAAATTGTTTTTTTTATCATAATTGGGCTTCTGAATTTCATAAGATGATTGGTGGAATTTCGGGGTTATACACAGGCGTTGTTCAAGTTGTCGTTCCTACATGCTTTTTATGTGTTCTTTTGAGGGGGGTTTGTCGGGGTTTTCTTGCTGTTTCACCTACGAAAGATCTTGTCCCCGCCCCCACAGGGTATATTTGAAAACTCCGCATTAAATGGTTCGTGGTGTTTGGGGTTTTTTGCCCCTTGGTTAGACCCTTTATTGAAGTGGAGAAGCGATGGCGGGCTCTTTGGGGTTTTGCTTGTGAAAGTTCTTTTGAGACGGGTTTTGTGCAAAACCCGGTGGGGGAAGAATTTTTAACTTTTTTGGGAGCGGTTTTTGATGCGTGGGAATTGATGTTTTGAAGAGTCTTTTCGCCGTCTTTTAGGGAAAAAAAAAGGGGAAAATTTTAACTCAGTGAATGTTTGGTGAATGTAAGTACATTCTTCGTTTAAAAAAACTCCGGGGCTACAAATTCGGTATGCTCTTAAAGGGAAAACCCCATTTATGATGCCCCTTTTGGTCTTGGTATCTTGACGGGAAAAGAAGTGTGTGAGGGTCATTTTTATTTGGGGGGTTTCCCTTTAAAATTTTAAAAACTTAGGTTGTTGTTACTTTGTGAATGAGGACGTCGAGGAAAGGGAGCTTGTTTATTGGGTTTTTCTTCTGTTTAAAATGGGTTTGTGGTTCAAATGCGGTTTAGCCTTGCCTGAAGGTTCCCCGTACATTTAAAAAGTTTTGGAGTTATTAAAGAGGGGCATCGTCCCCGTAAAGTAACCCCAAATGACGCTTGAAGGGATGATGTTGGCGAAGTGTTTGGTTTTAGGTGTTCCATGTTTAAAAATTGGCTAGGACGGCATTATTGGGGGGCCCCCTTCCCATGCCGTGGGTTTTTTTGGGGAGGTTGTTTTTTGAAGGAAAAACAGTTGAAGTTTAAAACAGAGTTCAATCAAGTCAAAAATTTTCTCCCCGGGGGTAAAGGAAGATTAAAGGGCCCGGTTGACTTTACGTCGTTTGAACCTCGATGGGGTTTTTTGGTAGGTTTTTTTTTTGAAAGGGGGGGAAGGGCAAATCCAAACTTGCTTTTGTTTTTGTTTTCGGATGGGGAGGTTTCGGGTGGGTGAGAAAGGTTTGTCTGAAATGTTTTTAAAATGAGCGGGGTACCCTTTTCCCCGCATTTTCCCCTTCACAAAAATTTGACAAAAAACCCAAAGATTTCCCAAATTTTTCGGGAAAACCCCCCAATAAAATTTATCTTTACACCATTCATTCCAGTAAGTACCAAAGAAAAAATGTGGGAAAACATGCAGAAGCCCTGGCCCATACGGGCAGGCCCTATCAAAACGACATCTACCTAAAGCTACTCAAGAAATTAACTCCCGTACCCCTCTACACCAATCAAACCAGCCCCTCCCACTATATATTTGTCCAGTCTCTTCTTAAAGCTACCCAAGGTCCTAACCTCTATCACCCCACTGGGAAGACTGTTCCACGCATCTACAACTCTGTTTAGAAAACCAGTACTTACCTATGCCCTCTCTAAATCAAAAATTTATCCAATTTAAAAATCCATTATTCCTGGTTTTTTACCTGGTTCGACACCCTCAGTACTTTATTAATGTCTCCCTTGTTTATCCCCGTCATCCATTTATACACTTCAATGATATCTCCCCTCATTCTATGCCTCTCCAGAGAGTGGAGTTTTAAAGGGCTTTAAGTCTATCTTCATATGGGAGGGTTCCTTACACAGTAAATCATTTTAGTCATTCTTCTCTGTATGTTCTCTAATGAGTCTATGTCCATCCTGTAGTAAGGGGACCAAAACTGAGCAGCTAATCTAAATGGGGCCTCACTAGTGATGTATAGAGCTGAAAAAATAACTTTTGGACTTCTGTTACTTATATTTCTTGAGATAAATCCAAGTAATCTGTTGGCCTTGTTGCGCACACTGAGGCACTCCCTGTCTTGGTTTTAGATTTCTGCTTCCCAAATGACTCCCAAGTCTTTTTCACATTCTGTATGACCAAGCTCTACTTCACCTAGATTATAGCTTCGAGGGTTATTTTCATTATCAAGGGCAAGTACCTTACACTTATTCCACATTAAACTTCATCTGCCATTTTTCAGACCAAGACAATAATTTGTTAAATTCGTCATGGAGTTCATTGATATCCTCCTCAGAGTGAATTATACGGCCTATCTTTGTATCATCAGCAACTTAGTCATGTCACTAGTAATCCCTTCATCAAGGTCATTAATGTAAATTATGAACAAGAGAGGGCCTAAAACTGATCCTTGTGGAACGCCACTAGTGACTAATCCCCATTCAATTTCACCCATTAATGGTAACTCTCTGCTTTCTATTGGTAAAACCATACCTCAAAACCATGCTAGAATTTACCTCCTATACCGTGAGCTGCCCCTTTTCTTAAGAGTCTCTTGGGGAGGTACTCTGTCGAAGGCTTTACTAAAATCCAAATAAACAATATCATATTCCTTATCACTGTCAACTGCCTCAAATGTTCTATTGAAGAACGACAGTAAGTTTGTCAGGCAGGAACGACCCCCTCGTGAATCCATGCTGAGATTCATTTTTTCAAGTTATGCTCTTCAAGGTGACTTCTGATAATGTCAGCTATAATTGATTCTAATAACTTGCCCACTATAGATGTCAGGGTTATTGGACGGTAATTTGAAGGAGTGGACTTATCCCCTGATTTGAATATAGGAACCACATTAGCCATCTTCCACATCTCTGGCACAACTCTGGTAAGGATGGACGCATTGAATCACTCGTTAATGGCTGACTAAGTCCCATCTTGCATTCCCTTTAAATACCCTTGAAAACAAATCATTTGGGTCCCGGGGACTTTTTTTTGTTTCAGTTTGTCTATCTGTTTAATAACCAAAGTCCCTCGTGACAGTAATATTAGTTAACTTAAATTCATCAGGAACTAAATAATTGTTAATTACTGGAATCTCTTTACATCTTTCCCGTGTAAAAACTGACAAAAAATAGTCATTAAATAAGGAACACATTTCCCGTTCATTATCCGTCAGCTGTCCATTCCCAGAATTCAGAGGTCCTACTTTTTTCCTTCACCTTCGTCCTATACCCTTGAAAGAACCCCTTTTGGGTTAGTCTTTGGGTTCATTAGCAACTCTAATTTTCATAGTCACGTTTAGCCTTTCTAATCGCCCTTTTTACTTCTCTTTTAAACTGAACATATTGGTCAGTAAGGTTAACCTCTCCTTTTTTTGATGCGCCTATAAATTCCCCTTTTCTCCCCTAATAGATGCTTTAGCCTCCTGTTAAACCCCTTTGGGATGTTATTATTAGACCTAATTTCTCTCTGGGGAATGTATATACTCTGGGCACTGTGACATTTTTAAGAAAACAAATCATAAAAGCAGATCCCTTCATATTCATAAGTAGATTATCGTCAATAAAATCATTAGCTAGATAACCCCAATCAAGATTAGACAGATGTTCCCTAAGGGCCATTATATCGGCAAAAACGAAAATCAGGGATTTTTACTGTATTATCATTATTCTTGCATTCCCAATTAATGCTAAGGTGTGGATTTGTGATCACTTGCGCCAAGCTCTTCAGTGTCTCCAGATTATTCACGAGTGTTCCTTATTTGACAAGACTAGGTCTAGCAAATTATTACCCCCGGTAGGTTCAGTTACACTCTGTTTCAGAAAACAGTCCTGAACTGTTTCCATGAAGTCACTGGACTCTAGATTACCTGTCAAAGAATTCCCGTCAATTTTGGGTAAAATTAAAGTCCCCTACTATGACTACGTTACTGTGTCCAGAAGCCCTAACAATTTCGTCCCAAAGAAGTCTCCCTCTATCGTGATCCAAGCCTGGAGGTCGGTATATTACACCTAGAATTAGTTTTTCTTGACCCTCCACCGAACTCTACCCCAAAAAGACTCTGTTTATGCTCCCTCTATTTTTATTCCTGTTTTTATGCAACAATTAATATTTTCTCGAACATACAATGCAACTCCTCCCCCTTCCCATTACAAACTATCCACATGATAACTTAAATCCTGAATATTACACTCAGCAGTCGTATCCCGACTCTTTAAATCATACCACGTTTCAGTTAATGCAATGATATCAAAGTTCCCCATACATGCTACCAAAAAGTAGTTCATTAATTTTATTTCTTGCACTTCGACTGTTAGCATAAAATACCATCATATGTTTTTTCTTTGCACATTTTTCCTATTCATCTTTGTTTTTACACAATTTCTGAATTTCATTACCAGAGTTACTCCATGACGTTACTTTAAGTTCTAATTTTCAGGCATAAGTCATTATGCATACTCATTATTATCATTTCTAAACCCATCCCCTCTAACTAATCCTAGTTTAAAGTCCTAACACCCCCTCAACTGAGTTAGCAAGAAAACCCCACACCTGCCCTGGATAAGTGAAACCCCATCCTGGCATACAATGTCCCCCCCATTCGGCCATAGAAGTTGTCCCATTGCATTATCCTTACAGAGTTTATCCACCAACAATAAGACCAATTGCTCTGGAAGAACTTCATTACCAACACCTCTTCTTGCAAAATGCCACATTTACAGGGCGCCCCCCCTTCTTCCTAATCATGTCTATAGCTTTTGTCCTGAACTTTCTAACTAAATCCCACTTCTATACCTTGCCTACATCAATTGCCTCCAGCACTGAGGCAAATAATAGGATTGATCCCATTACCGTTCATAGATGTTGTCAAGCCGGCTAAACCAATGTCCTCCCCCCCCCACCATCCCCACCCCAGGATAGCATCCCTTTTTCCTCCTACTTCCTGTCCTTCAGCAGCATGCCCTATCCATGAATCTTAACCTGGCTATCCCCAACAACAACAATATTCTTGCCTTCCTTGTTGTCGTTCGTCGTGACGATCCCAGTAGTAGACTTAAATTTCGTCGGGTAGCACCGAGAATGCGTGGAGTTTCCCTCCACGGAGTTTCCACAGCAGTCTCTTTATTCTTCATCGTTTCTGGCGTCCCCATCGTCCCTTCTTGATCGTCTCTCTAACTTCGTCGTCCCCTGCAGTCAACCACTGACCACGATCCCCTTCTTGACCTGAGGACTCGAAACAGGAGGACTAACACGAATCCTCTTGTTTTTCCTCGTCAATCGCCGTGATCTCCAACTTCGCTGCCCTCAATTCTTCCTTAAGTTGCTGTAAAAGTAGCTCGATGAGGGCATCTTGGTCAGTCCCAGGCGGGCAGCAAACAAGACACTTCTTCACAGAGTTAAGTATAGGTCAGCACTCAAAGTACAGGTCACCACTCAAGAGCACACAAACAGGTCTTCACAGAGCTAAGTTGCTGGTAAAGTTGCTCGATGGAGGGCATCTTGTTCAGTCCACGGGAGCAAACAAGACACTTCTTCACAGAGTTAAGTACAGTCAGCACTCAAAGTACAGGTCACCACTCAAGAGCACACAAACAGGTCTTCACAGAGCTAAGTACACGTCACCACTGAGAAACTAATTTCCGCACACGCAAGTGCCTTGAATCAGCACTGATCGCTGTTTCGAATACAATTAAACAAAACAACGGCAGCTTCACCATCTCCGAAGTGTAAGCAAGAATCCTCCTGAAAACAGTAAACCCTGCCATCACATAGTCTCTCCTGTTATACTACACAAAGCACAGAGAGTGAACACTGAAACAAGCTGCCTCATTCCAGTTTATATTTGTCCAACCTATTTTTATGTTACTCAAGTAATAGCTTTTATATCCTTTTACTCATGTACGGAATTAATTGCTCACCATATTGTATACTTTTTGTCACTATCAACCAACTACTACTACAACTGCTACTACACGCACTAGTGAACATCGAAATGGTACTCACTAGTATTTGCACCTCTCTCTGAGCCTATAAATACACTTGTGTCCATGTATTGTTGTAATGGCTTGATAAAGCTCCTGGAGAGCGAAATGTTGCCACAAAATGCACATTAGTTGCACTTGTGTCCATTTTACTTTTGGATAAAAGATGGATAAATTAGATTTAGAAGGACATAGGTAATACCTGGTTTTCTAATATAGTTGAGATGCGTGGAACATCCTTCCTAGTGGGGGTGATATAGGCTAGACCTTTGTGTAGCTTTAAGAAGAGACAGGACAAGAATATGAAAGTGGGAGGGCGTGTGTTGATTGGTGTTCATTGGGTACGGAGTTAGTTATTCTCTTGGGTGACTTTTGGTAGAGAACGTTTGATAAGGACCTGCCTCGTATGGGCCCAGTAGGCCTTCTGCAGTTTTTCCTACTTTCTTAATGTTCTTATGAACCACATTTTAGCCATGTTAGGTAAGACACATATGCAACAGTTAGGTATCTTTATTATGAATAACGTTTTCCGGGGGGGGGGGCCCATGAAGATACACAGTAGGCTCTCCTTCAGTCCAAGTAGAGAAAAGTTGATAGAAGCAGAAGATACCTTGAAGACAACCTGTCCGGTTATTTTATACCATTTTGAAATGTTTCACATTAGCCGATCTTCCACAACTCTGCTCAACAACCGGTAAGGATGGACCGCAATTAAACACTACCAAGAATGGTTTTCTTCCTCAAACCATTCATCAACAACTCTCTAAATGGCTGACTAAGCTCCATCTTGCATTCCTTAAGTAACCCTGAAAAACAAATCTTCGGGTCCCCGGGACTTATTTTGCTTGAGTTTGTCTATCTGTTTAATAACCATGTCCTCTCATGACAGTAATATTAGTTAATTTAAATTCATAAGGAACTAAATAAATTTTAATTACTGGAATCTCATTTACATCTTCCTGTGTAAAAACTGACAGAAAATAGTCATTAAATAAGGAACACATTTCCAGTTCGTTATCCGTCAGCTGTCCATTCCCAATTTTCAGAGGTCCTACTTTTTCCTTCACCTTCGTCCTATGCACTTGAAAGAACCCCTTTGGATTAGTCTTTGATTCACTAGCAAATCTAATTTCATAGTCACGTTTAGCCTTTCTAATCGCCTTTTTTACTTCTCTTTTAAGCTGAACATATTGGTCAGTAAGGTTAACCTCTCCTCTTCTGAGGAAATGGTATGGTGATACCGACAAGATGTGGAAAAAGACACTTATGTACAGTTCAGGACATTTATTAAAGGAAACGTTTCGCCACGAGTGGCTTCTTCAGTCCTATTACAGAGAAAACTAAGAAAACACACATATAAATAGTGGCGGATCAGGTGAGGTGATGCGTGGGTAGAGTGGTGTAGTAGCAGTAGTAGTAGTAGTAGAATGTAGTAAGTAATGGAACTAAGGAGTGAGGCAAGAGAGGACCTGCTGGCACCCAAGTAACACCATTTCCAGGAAGGGTAATATCCTCTTGCTAGTAATTTGAAATACTGTAACTACCGATATTACCATCCGGAACTGGTGTTTCTTGATGCAGCAGGTCCTCTCTTGCCTCACCTCCTTGTTCCATTACTATATACTACTATCTACTACTACTACTTACACTACTCCACCTCTACCCACGCATCACCTCACCTGACTCCCGCCACTATATATATGTGTGTTTTCTTAGTTTTCTCTGTATTAGGACTGAAGAAGCCACTCGTGGCGAAACGTTTCCTTTAATAAATGTCCTGAACTGTACATAAGTGTCTTTTTCTCTCCTCTTCTGTTAACCCATTTGGGATCGTTATTATTAGACCTAATATCTCTATGGGGAATGTATATACTCTGGGCATAGTGTACATTATTAAGAAAAAAATCATAAAAGCAGATCCCTTCATAAACATAAGTATGATCATCGCCAATAAAATCAGTAGCTATGAAAATTGGGTTGGTCAAATGTTTGTTAGTGGGATGAATTGTAAAGGACCTGCCTAGTATGGGCCAACAGGCCTGCTGCAGTGTTCCTCCTTTCTTATGTTCTTATGTTCTTATAAGATACGTCCCCTTGGAAATATTAACACGTATGCAGTGTAATGTGAAGACCTGTTTGTGTGCTCCTGTGAAGACCTGTTTGTGTGCTCTCTGTGAATCTGAACCAGGATGCCCTCTCTTGAGCAACTTTACCAGCAGCTGAGAGAAGAGCTCAGAGTTGCTAAGATGGAGATACGGCGATTAACGGAGGAGAACAAGAGGATTCGTAGTAATCCTTCTGTTGTGAGTCCCCAGGTTAAGAGGGGAGCTTGGTCAGTGGCCGGGCAACATGGAACCAAGCTGAAGATCAAGAAAACGGTTGGAGAGGCAGAAACAACGAGAAACCAGAAGACTACCGTGGAAACTTCCAACCCATTCTCGGTGCTACCCGACGAATGTGAGTGTTCTAAATGGGAATGCCACAACGAGCACCAAAGAAGCATTGGCAGACGTGAGTGAGACATCCCTAGAAACCCCAACAAGACCATCGAGAACGTCTTGACGAATTCTACAAGTGGTGTAATGCTACCTGGCGAATGTGAGTCGACTACTCGGAGCATCACGACGACGACCCAAAGGGAAGGAAAAAAACATTGTTGTTGTTGGGGATGCCAATTAGGAAAAGGGTAGGGCATTCTGCTTGAAGGACAGGGTAGGAGGCAGAGAGTGTGTTTTCCTGGGGGAGGGGTGAAGGGTATTGTTGCCCTCTGGATGGGATCATGAGAGGTAATGGGGCATCCTATTTTCGTTCAGTGCTGAAGGGAAGAGTTTGGGAACTAGGGGTGGGACCGATTAGCAGGGATAGGGCCGCAATAGAGATAATTAGGAGGAAGGGTGGGAAACCTGTCATTGGGCATTTTGCCAAGAGAGGAGTTGGAAAGAATGGTTGTCCCGAGCAATTGGGGTCAATTGCAGGGTGGACAAATACTGTAAGGAAAATGCGGGAACATTCTTTTCAACTGGGGCCTCTTCTTGGCAGAAATGACATGTAGCCAGGGATGGGGTTTTTCTTTTCTAGGGGGGGTGGGACACGGCCAAAGCATTGGGGGGAGCTGTTAGGTCTTTAAACTAGGAATAGTTGTGGGAGGTTTTTTTTGGGAAAAATGGAAGTTCAGGGGAGTTTTTGGTATAGGGGAACTAGTAATGGGGAAAAAATTTGGTGGGAAAATTTGGAAAGCCAGTGGCACTAATTGACAATCGTAAAAAGGGTTTAAATGGAATAACAGAAAGGAGCAGGAAGGGTAAAGAGAGAGGAGGGGCTTTTAAAATTTTTTATTTCCCAAAAAATCGCATGCTAGGGAAAAAAGATGGACGAGTTGGACTAGTTGCTAGTGCAGGTAACTAGATTTATTTGCCATTACTGAACTGGGTTTTTTTTCAAAAAAATCCGGGACATGCCTGCAGAATGTCACATTCAGGGTTTTTAAATGTTCCCAAAAAA
>NC_069497.1:10859383-10898754 GCF_026875155.1 Cherax quadricarinatus | reverse complement strand
GCAACGTGTTAATATTCGCAAGGGGACGTATCTTATATAAGAACATAAGAACATAAGAAAGGAGGAACACTGCAGCAGGCCTGTTGGCCCATACTAGGCAGGTCCTTTACAATTCATCCAACTAACAAACATTTGACCAACCCAATTTTCATAGCTACTGATTTGTTTGCGATGATCCCATACTTATGATTATGAAGGATCTGCTTTTTTGATTTTTTTTTCTTAATAATGTACACTATGCCCAGAGTATATACATTCCCCATAGAGATATTAGGTCTAATAATAACGATCCCAAATGGGTTAACAGAAGAGGAGAGGTTAACCTTACTGACCAATATGTTCAGCTTAAAAGAGAAGTAAAAAAGGCGATTAGAAAGGCTAAACGTGACTATGAAATTAGATTTGCTAGTGAATCAAAGACTAATCCAAAGGGGTTCTTTCAAGTGCATAGGACGAAGGTGAAGGAAAAAGTAGGACCTCTGAAAATTGGGAATGGACAGCTGACGGATAACGAACTGGAAATGTGTTCCTTATTTAATGGCTATTTTCTGTCAGTTTTTACACAGGAAGATGTAAATGAGATTCCAGTAATTAACAATTATTTAGTTCCTGATGAATTTAAATTAACTAATATTACTGTCATGAGAGGACATGGTTATTAAACAGATAGACAAACTGAAGCAAAATAAGTCCCCGGGACCCGAAGATTTGTTTTTCAGGGTACTTAAGGAATGCAAGATGGAGCTTAGTCAGCCATTTACGAGTGTGTGATGAATGGTTTGAGAAACCATTCGAGTGTGTTTAATGCGTCCATCCTTACCGGTGTTGAGCCAGAGTTGTGGAAGATGGCTAATGTGAACATTAAAATGGTATAAAATACCGACAGGTTGTCTTCAAGTATCTTCTGCTTCTATCAACTTTTCTCTACTTGACTGAAGAAGCCTACTGTGTAGGCGAAACGTTTCATAATAAAGATACCTAACTGTTGCATATGTGTCTTACCTAACATGGCTAATGTGGTTCATAAGAACATAAGAACATAAGAATGTAGGAACACTGCAGAAGGCCTACTGGCCCATACGAGGCAGGTCCTTATCAAAACGATCTCTACCTAAAGTCACCCAAGAAATAACTCCCGTACCCAATGACACCAAACAAACCCAGCCCCTCCCACTCATATATTTGTCCAGTCTCTTCTTAAAGCTACACAAGGTCCTAGCCTCTATCACCCCACTAGGAAGACTGTTCCACGCATCTACAACTCTATTAGAAAACCAGTACTTACCTATGTCCTTTCTAAATCTAAATTTATCCAACTTATATCCAAAGTAAAAGGACACAAGTGCAACTAATGTGACATTTATTGTGGCAACATTTCGCTCTCCAGGAGCTTTATCAAGCCATTACAAACAATACATGGACACAGAGGGTATATAAAGGCTCAGAGTGAGGTGAATACTAGTGAGGTACCATTTCGATGTTCACTAGTGGTAGTAGTAGTAGTAGTAGTAGTATAGTATAGTGTAAGTGACAAAAAATACAATATTGTGGAGGCAATTAATTCGTACATGAGTAAAAGGATATAAAAGCTATTTATCTTGAAGTAACATAAAAATAGGTTGGACAAATATAAACCTGGAATGAGGCAGCTGTTTCAGTGTTCACTCTCTTGCTTTGAGTAGTATAACAGGAGGAGACTATGTGATGCAGGGTTTACTGTTTTCCAGGAGGATTCCTTGCTAACACTTTGGAATTGGTGAAGCTGCCGTTGTTTTGTTTAATTGTATCGAAACAACGATCAGTGCTGATTCAAGGAACTTGCGTGTGCGGAAATTATTTTTCTCAGTGGTGAGTGACTTAGCTCTGTGAAGACGTTTGTGTGTCTTGGTGGTGCCCTGTCTTTGAGTGCTGATGTACTTACTCTGTGAAGAAGTTTTGTTTGCTCCCGGGACTGAAAAGATGCATCCTCGAGCAACTTTACCGCAACTTATTTGGGGAAGCCCTTTTTGTGTGCTCTTGAGGGGGGACCTTTTACTTTGAGTGCTGCCTATATTTAACTCTGTGAAAAAGTGTCTTGTTTCTCCGTGGCAAACCAAAGTCCCCTCCATCGGCAACTTTCCCAGAAACTTAAGGAAGAATTGGGGCAGCGAAGATGGAGATTTCGGCGATTGACCCAGGGAAAACAAGGGATTCTTAGTTGTCCTCCTGTTTCGATCCCAGGGCAAGAAGGGTCGTGGTAGTGGGTTGGACAGCGGGCGCGAAGTTGACTCAAGAAGACGAAAGGAAAACCCCGGAAAAAATAAGAGAAAGAGATGCTGTGGAAACTCCCCCTGGAAACCTCCAAGCTTTCATGCTACCCGACGAAAGTGAGTCTACACTGGGGTCGTCCGACGAACGACAAAAGGAAGGTAAGAATATTGTTGTTGTTGGGGTAGCCAGGTTAGATAATGGATAGGGCATTCTGCTTGAAGGACAGGAGTAGGAGAAAAAGGGTATGCTTTCCGGGGGCGGGGATGGAGGACATTGTTACCGGTTTGGGGACAACACATGAAGGGTAATGGGATAAATTCCTTTTTATTTGCCTCAGTCCCTGGAGGCAATAAAGTAGGAAAAGCTTTTAGAATTGAGGTTTTTAGTTAAAAAGTTCAGGACAGCTTTAACATAAATTGGGAAAAAGGGGGGGCGCCCGTTAAGGGGCTTTTTTCCCAAGAAGAGGTTTTGGGTTAATAAATATTGTCCAGAGAAATTTTGGTATTAATTTTTTGGCTGGAAAAACCCACTGTAAGGAAAATTTTTGAAAGTACCTTTCTTGACAACGGGGACAATTTTTAAATGGCCAAAATGACATGAAGCCGGGGAGGGGGGTTCATTTTATTTCCGGGGCGGGTTTTGGGGGGTTTTCTTCCCAAAATCATTTTGGGGGGGTTGTTAGGATTTTAAAAATAGGATTATTTAGGGGAAAGGGTTTAGAATGATTAATAATGGGGTATGCATAAAATTGATTTAAAGTTTTGATTTTAAAGAATCTTAATAGAACTGTAGGGGAGAAAATTTCGGGGTAATGAAAATTTCAAAAATTTTGTGTAAAAACAAAGATGAATGGGAAAAAATTTTGCAGAAGAAAAAACATATGAGGGAAAATTTTTTTGCTAAAAAAATCGAAGTGAAGAAAAAAAATTAATGAAACAACGTTTGGTACCCATGTGCGGGGGAACTTTTATTCTTTGGCATTAACTAAAAAACGTGGTTGATTTAAAGAGTGGGGATACAAACTGCTGAGTGTTTTTATTCAGGGTTTTAAAGGGTTTATTCAATGTGGATAGTTGAAGGGGAAGGGGGGGGGGAGTTGCTTTTGTAGTTCGAGAAAATTTTAAATTTGTTGCAAAAAAAACGGGTTATTTTAAAAAAAGATGGAGCATTTCCCAGGGGTCTGTTTGGGTAAGTTCGTGGGGGGCCCAAGAAAAAATTTCTAGGTGAAATAAACCGACCCCCAAAGGTTTGGATCACGAAAAGAGGGGGGACTTTTTGGGGACAAAATTGTTAGGGCTTTGGAAACACGAAAAGGTAGCCCATAGTAGGGGACTTTAAACCTTTAGCCAAATTGACGGGAATTCTTTGACAGGTAATCTAGGGGTCCAGGGGACTTAAATGGAAACGGGTTCAGGACTGGTTTTCTGAAACAGATTGTAACGAACCTAACCAGGGTAATAATTTGCAAACCCTTTTTCCTGTCAAATGGGAAAAAACACTCTTGAAATTCGGGGAAAATCACTAAAAGGGTTTTGGGCGCAATTTGATCACAAACCCACCCCACCTTTAGCAAAAATTTGGGAATGAAAGAATAATGTTTAATACAGAAAAAAACCCCTGATTTTCGTTCTGGATTAAAATTGGCCCTTGGGAACATCTGTCAAATTTTGTTTGGGGGTTTTACTAGCAAATGATTTTTTTGGACGATAATCATACTTATGAAAAAGAAGGGTTTTCTGCTTTTATGATTGTTTTCTTAATAATGTACACAGTCCCAGAGTATATACATTCCCAGAGAGAAATTAGGTCTATAATAACGACCCCAAATGGGTTAACAGGGGCTAAAGACTATTGGGGGAAAAAAGGGGAATTTTGGCGCATCAAAAGAGGAGAGGTTCCCTTTACTGACCAATATGTTCAGCTTAAAAGAGAAGTAAAAAGGGGATTAGAAGGGGCTAAACGTGACTATGAAATTAGGTTGCTAATGAATCAAAGACTAATAAAAAGGGGGGTTCTTTCAAGTGTATGGGGCGAAGGTGAAGGAAAAAGGGACCTCTGATTTCTGGGAATGGACAGCTGACGGATAATGAACGGAAATGTGTTCCTTTTTTAATGACTTTTTTTTTTGTCAGTTTTTAAAAGGGAAAATGTAAATGAGATTCCGTAATTAAAATTATTTATTCCCTGATGAATTTAAGTTAACTATATTCTGTCCGGGGAAATGGTTATTAAACGATAACAAACTGAAACAAAAAAAACCCCAGGACCCGAGAGTTTTTTTCAATGGTCTTAAGGAATGCAAGATGGAGCTTTAGCCATTAACGAGTGTATTAAATGCGTCCATCCTTACCAGAGTTGTGCCAGAGTGGGGAAGAGGTATGTGGTTCCTATATTAAATGGGGGGATAAGTCCACCCCTTCAAATACCGCCCAATAAGCCTGACATCTTAGTGGGCAAGTTATTGAACCCATTATAGTGCATTATCAAAAAGTCACCTTAAAGACATAACTTGAAAATGAATTCAGCGGACCGAGAGGTCGTTCCTGCCTGACAAACTTCTGTCATTCTTCAATAAAACTTTTGAGGCAGTTGACAGGGGAAAAGAATATGATATTGTTTTTTGGATTTTGTAAAGCCTTCGAAGAGTACCCCAAGGACTCTTTAAAAAAAGTGGGCTCATTATGGAGGGGAAAGTTTAGCATGGATTAGGTATGGCTTACCCAAAAGAAAGCAAGAGTTACCATTAATGGAGTGAAATTGAATGGGGGTTAGTCACTAAAGGGTTTCCCAAGGATCAGTTTTAGGCCCTCTTTGTTCATAATTTACTTTAAAGACCCTTTAGAAGGGATTATGTGACATGAGTAAGTTTGCTGATGATACTGATAGGCCTAAAAATTCACTCTAGGGGGATTCAAGAATCCTGACGATTTTTAACAAAATTTTTGTCTTGGGCTGAAAAATGGCAGGTGAAGTTTTAAAGTGGATAAGGAAGGGACTTTCCCTTGGTAATGAAAATAACCTCGACTATAATCTAGGTGAAGTAAACTGGCATACAGAATGTGAAAAAAACTTGGGAGTCATGGTAAGCGAAATCAAAAACCCGACAGCAGTGCCTCAGTGTGCGCAACAAGGCCAACAGATTACTTGGTTTATCTCAAGAAGTATAAGTAAAAAAAGCCCAAAAATTATTTTTCGCTCTGTACTCATAGTGAGGCCTCATTTAGATTATGCTGTCATTTTTGGGCCCCCCTACAGGATGGGCATAGATCATTTGAGAACATACAGGAAGAAAACAAATTTATTTACTGTGTAGGAACCTCCCGTATAAGTAGACTTAAAGCCTTAAAACCCACTCTCTGGGGAGGCGTAGAATGAGGGGGATATCATTTAAGTGTATAAGGGATGACGGGATAAACAAGGGAGACATTAATAAAGTACTGAGGGTGTCGAACCAGGTAAGAACCAGGAATAATGGATTTAAGTTGGATAAATTTAGATTTAGAGAGGACATAGGTAAGTACTGGTTTTCTAACAGAGTTGTAGATGCGTGGAACAGTCTTCCCAGTGGGGTGATAGAGGTTAGGACCTTGGGTAGCTTTAAGAAGAGACTGGACAAATATATGAGTGGGAGGGGCTGGGTTTGATTGGTGTAGAGGGGTACGGGAGTTATTTCTTGAGTAGCTTTAGGTAGATGTCGTTTTGATAAGGACCTGCCTCGTATGGGCCAGTAGGCCTTCTGCAGTGTTCCTACATTCTTATGTTCTTATGTTCTTATGTTTTATCACTAATTGGGCGTCTCTGAATTTCATAAGATGATTGGTGGAATTTCGGTGTTGTACACAGGCGTTGTTTAAGTTGTCGTTCCTACATGCGTATATGTGTTCATTGAGGCGGGTGTCGAGGTTTCTTGCTGTTTCACCTACGTAGATCTTGTCACAGCCTCCACACTTGTTCAACCTTTGGACGAAGACCTACTTCGACTAGTGGATGGTACCACTATGACCCCGCCTCCTCCTGCTTCACTTCACCTCACTACAGTATATAAGCCACGTCTACGGCCCTATGCTGTACATTCTACAAGATTGATGGACTGAACACATCGACTCCAGGTTGAGGGACTGATTACCTCATTCTCCTCCTCTCTTTACGCTTTCTTTGTATTGGACTGATGAAGCCACTGTGTGGCGAAACGTTTCCTGAATAAAGATTCCCATATGCTGATTTTGTTTTCCAATCTTCAACTTGTCGGTTTTTCAAACCATTCATCACAACTGTCAGACACTGCAGCATCATGGGATCTTGTTACAAAGAATTCTTCAACACTTTTTTCAACCTTTGGGCGAAGACCTACTTCACTAGTGGATGGTACCACTATGACCCCCCCTCCGCCTGCTTCACTTCACCTCACTACAGTTTTAAGCCACGTCTACGGCCCTATGCTGTACATTCTACAAAATTGATGGACTGAACACATCGACTCCAGGTTGGGACTGATTACCTCTTCTCCTCCCTCTCTTTTACGCTTTCTTTGTATTGGACTGATGAAGCCACTGTGTGGCGAAACGTTTCCTGAATAAAAATTCACAATTGCTGCATAAGTGTCTCAATCTTCAACTTGTCGGTTTTTCAAACCATTCATCACAACTGTCAGACACTGCAGCATCATGGGATCTTGTTACAAAGAATTCTTCAAAACTTGTTAAAACCCTTTTGGGCGAAGACCTACTTCGACTAGTGGATGGTACCACTATGACCCCGCCTCCGCCTGCTTCACTTCACCTCACTACAGTATATAAGCCACGTCTACGGCCCTATGCTGTACATTCTACAAGATTGATGGACTGAACACATCGACTCCAGGTTGAGGGACTGATTACCTCATTCTCCTCCTCTCTTTACGCTTTCTTTGTATTGGACTGATGAAGCCACTGTGTGGCGAAACGTTTCCTGAATAAAGATTCCCATATGCTGCATAAGTGTCTCAATCTTCAACTTGTCGGTTTTTCAAACCATTCATCACGAGGTCAGGCTTATTGGGCGGTAATTTGATGGAAACGACTTGTCCCCTGTTTTAAAAATAGGAATTACATTAGCCATCTTCCACATATCAGACACTACACCTGTTTTAAGAGATAAATTAAAAATATTAGTTAATGGTTCACAGACTTCCATTTTGCATTCCTTTAGAACCCTTGAAAAAACCTCATCAGGACCCAGTGACTTATTTTGCTTCAGTCGGTCTATCTGCTTCACAACCATTTCACTAGTGACTGTGATGTTACATAATTTATCTTCTTCTGGCCCACTATAAAAATTAATTACCGGAATATTATTAGTGTCTTCCTTTGTAAAAACCGAGAGAAAATAATTATTAAAAATCGAGCACATTTCATTCTCTTTTTCAGTAAGATGCCCCATAGTTATTTTTAAGGGACCTATCTTATCTCTGACTTTTGTTCTATATACCTGGAAAAAAATTTTGGGTTAGTTTTTGAATCCCTAGCAACTTTAATTTCATAGTCACTTTTACTTTTCTTATCCCCTTTTAATGTCCTCTTAATTCGATATCCCCCCCCCCAATAAGTCCCCGGGACCCGATGAGTTGTTTTCAGGGTATTAAGGAAATGAAGATGGAGCTTAGTCAGACCATTAACGAGTGTTTGTAGATGAATGGTTCAGAGAACGACAGGTTGATAAATTAGACACATGTACAACTCTGGGTATCTTTTATTGAGAAACGTTTCCTCAATAAAAGATACCCAAGAGTTGTACCATGTGTTTAATTTACCAACATAACGAGTGTATTCAATGCGTCCATCCTTACCAGTGGTTGTGCCAGAGTTGTGGGACGATGGCTAATGTGGTTCCTATATTCAAATCAGGGGATAGTCCACTCCTTCAAATTACCGTCCATAAGCCTGACATTATAGTGGGGCAAAGTTATTAGGAATCAATTATAGCTGACATTATCAGAAGTCACCTTTGAAGAGCATAACTTGTAAATGAATCTCAGCATGGGCTTCACGAGAGGTCGTTCCTGCCTGACAAAACTTACTGACGTTCTTCAATAGAACATATGGGCAGTTGACAGTGATAAGGAATTGAATTGTTTATTTTGGATTTTAGTAAAGCTTCGACAGAGTACCTCACATGAGAATCTTTGAAAGTGGCAGCTCATGTAGAAACATTATCTACTATACCCAATTGTTGGGCCAAGGGGCCCCCCCCCCCCCCCCCCCCCCCCCCCCCCTCTTATAGGAAGGTACATTCTAGCATGGATTGAGGAATGGCTTACCAATAGGAAAGAGAGGTTACACATTATTGGAGGTGAAATTGAATGGGGATTAGACACTCAGTGGCGTTCCACAAGGATCAGTTTTTAGGCCCTCTTCTTGTTCATAATTTACATTAATGCCCTTGATGAAGTGATTGCTAGTGACATGAGGATAAGTTTGCATGATGATACAAAGATGGCTATATAATTCCCTCTGAGGAGGATAACAATGAACTCCAGGACGATTTGAATAAATTAATGTCTTTGGGTCAGAAAAAATGGCAGAATGAAGTTTAATGTGGATAAGTGTAAGGTACTTGCCCTTGTGATGAAATAACCCTTTCCGGGGAAAAAAAAAAGCTATAGTCTAGGTTGAAACATTAAAATGGTTGTCTAAATACCGACAGGTTGTTAGGTAAGACACATATGCCACAGTTAGGTATCCTTTATTGTGAAAACGTTTCGCCCTACACAGTAGGCTTCTTCAGTCAAGTACAGAAAAAGTTGATAGAAGCAGAAGATACCTTGAGACGATGTAATCTGGTCCATCACCCTTAAAGTTTGAGCGTTGGTCAGTCCCTCAGTCTGGAGAAGAGCACACTCAAAACTTTTAAGGGTGATGGAATGATTTACATCGTCTTCAAGTATCTTCTGCTTCTATCAACTTTTCTGTACTTGACTGAAGAAAGCCTTCTGTGTAGCGAACGTTTCACCAATAAAGTTACCCTAAACTGTTGCATTATGGTGTCTTACCTAACAACTATAATTAGGTGAAGGAAGAGCTTGGCTCATACAGAAATGTGGAAAAAGACCTTGGGAGTCATGGTAAGCAGAAATCTAAAGCCAAGACAGCCGTGCCTTAGTGTGCAGCATCAAGGCCAACAAAATTTCTGGATTTTTCTCAAGAAGTATAAGTAACAGAAGTCCAAAAGTTATTTTACAGCTACTATACATCACTAGTGAGGCCTCATTTAGATTTGCTGCTCAGTTTGGTCCCCTTACTACCATGATGGGACATTAGACTCATTAGAGGAAACATACAGAGAAGAATGGGACCTAAATGATTTACTGGTTATGGAACCTCCTGTATGAAGAGGTTAGACTTAAAGCCTTAAATTCCACCCCTCTCTGGAGAGGCGTAGAGAAAGAGGGGAGATATCATTGAAGTTGTATAAGAGTGACGGGCAAAACAAGGGAGACATTACTAAAGTAACTGAGGGTGTCGAACCAGGAAGAACCAGGCAATAATGGATTTAAGTTGGAATAAATTTAGATTTAGAAAAGGACATAGGTAAGTACTGGTTTTCTAACAGAGTTGTAGATGGTTGGTGGAACAGTCTTCCCAGTGGTTGATATGAGGCTAGGACCTTGGGGTTAGCTTTAGAAGAGACTGGACAAATTATGAGTGGGAGGGGCTGGGTTTGATTCGAGTTAGGGGTACGGGAGTTCATTTCTTGAGTAGCTTTAGGTTGAAGTCGTTTTGATAAGGACCTGCCTTGTATGGCCAGTAGGCCTTCTGCAGTGTTCCTACATTTTTATGTCTTAGTTTCTTATGTTCTAGCCTCTCCAGGAAGTGGAGATTTAAGGATTTTAAGTTCTATCTTCATACAGGAGGTTCCTTACACAGTAAATCATTTTAGTATTCTTCTCTGTATGCTCTCCAATGAGTCATATCTTCCATCATGTAGTAAGAGTACCAAAACTGAGCAGCATAATTAAATGAGCCTCTCTAGTATGTATAGAGCTGGCCAAAATAACTTTTGGATTCTGTTACTTTTACTTCTTGAGAAATCCAAGTGTAATCTGTTGGCCTTGTTGTCGTCACACTAAGGCAACTGCTTGTCTTGGCTTTAGATTTCGGCTTACCATGACTCCCAAGTCTTTTCACTTCTGTATGATTCAGCTCTACTTCACCTAGGATTATAGCCTTTGGGGTTTATTTATTTTTTTATTACCAAGGGCAAGTACCTTACACTTATCCACATGTACTTCATCTGCCATTTCTCAGAACAAGACATTAATTGTCCAAATCGTCCCTGGAGTTAATTGATATCCTCCTCAGGTTGAATTATACGGCCTATCTTTGTATCATCAGCAATTTACTCATGTCACTCGTAATCCCTCATCAAGGTCATTAATGTTAAATTATGAACAAGAGATGCAAAACTGATCTTGTTGGAATGCCACTAGTGACTATCCCATTCAGATTTCACTCCAATTAATGAGTAACTCTCTCGCCTTTCTATTGGGTTAGCCATGCACTCAATCTCATGTTAGGAACTTTACCTCCTATTACCATGAGCTGCCACTTTTCTTAAGAGTCTCTGTGAGGTACTCTATCGAATGCTTTACTAAAATCCAAATAACAATCATATTCCTTATGGCTGCAACTGCCTCAAATGTTCTATTGAAGAAACGTTCAGTAAGTTTGTCAGCAGGAACGACTCTCGTGAATCCATGCTGAGATTCATATATCAAGTTATGTTCTTCAAGGTGACTTTCTGATAATGTCAGCTATAATTGATTCTAATAATTGCCCACTATAGATGTCAGGCTTATTGGACGGTAATTTGAAGGAGTGGACCTTATCCCCTGATTTGAATATAGGAACCACATTAGCTTCTTCCACAACTCTGGCAAACACTTGTTAAGGATGTAATGCATTGAATACACTGTTAATGGCTGACTAAGCTCCATTCTTGCATTCCTTAAGTACCCTGGGAGAAAACAGCTCATCGGGTCCCGGGGACTTATTTTGCTTCCAGTTGGTCGTTCTGTTTAATAAACCATGTCCCTCGTGACAGTAATATTTAGTATTAACTTAAATTAATCCAGGAACTCATGTAATCATTGATTACTGGAATCTCATTTACATCTTCCTGTGTTAAAGACTGACAAAAAAACTAGTCATTAAATAAGGAGACATTTCCAGTTCGTTTATTCGTCAGCTGTCCATTCCCAATTTTCAGAGGTCCTACTTTTTCCTTCACTTCGTCCGATACACTGAAAGAACCCCTTTGGATTAGTCTTGATTCCTAAGCAACTCTAATTTCATAGTACGTTTAGCCTTTCTATTCGCCCTTTTTTACTTCTCTTTTTAAGCTGAAACATATTGGTCGGTAAGGTTAACCTCACCTCTTCGATGCGCCTATAAATTCCCCTTTTCCCCGTAAATTAGATGCTTTAAGCCTCTGTTAACCCATTTGGATCGTTATTTTTAGGACCTAATTTCTCTTGGGGAATGTATATACGCTGGCACTGTTTTTTTTGGTACATTATTAAGAAAATACAATCATAAAAGCATGATCCCTTCATAATCTACGTTTGATTATCGTCAATAAAATTCATTAGCTAGATAACCCCAATCAGATTTGAACAGATGTTCACTAAGATCCATTATAATCGGCAGAAGAAATCAGGGATTTTTACTGTATTATCATTATTCTCTGCATTTCCCAATTAAATGTTAAAGGTGTGGATATTGTGAATCCACTTGCGCCAGCTCTTCAGTGATCTTCCAGATTATTCACGAGTGTTTTCCTTATTTGACAAGACTAGGTCTAGCAAATTATTCCTCCCTGGTAGTTCAGTTACACTCTGTTTCAGAAAACAGTCCTGAACTGTTTCCATGAAGTCACGGACTCTGATTACCTGTCAAAGAATTCAGTCAATTTGGCTGAAAGTTAAAGTCCCCTTACTATAACTATGTTATGTGTCTGAAGCCCCTAACAATTTCGTCAAAGAAGTCCCCCTCTATCGTTGATCCATCCTGGAGGTCGGCATATTTACACTAGAATTAGTTTTTTTGACCTCACGATCTCCACCCAAACAGACCTCTGTTACTGCTCCATCTTTTTTTTATACTGTTTTTATGCAACAATTAATATTTTCTCGAAAGACAATGCAAACCTTCCTCCCCCTTCCCATTACATCTTTCCATATTGAACATCTTAAATCCCCTGAATATTACGCTCAGCCAGTCATATCCCGAATCTTTAAATCATACCACGTTTCAGTTCATTGCAATGATATCAAAGTTCCCAGCACATGCAACAAACGTAGTTCATTAATTTTATTTCTTTGCACCTTCGATTTAGCATAAAATACCATCATAGTTTTTTTCTTCCTGCCACATTTTTCTGATTTCATTCTTTGTTTTACACAATTTCTGAATTATCATTACCCAGAGTTACTCCATGACAGTTACTATTAAAATTCATAATTCAGAAAGCATAAGTCAATATATCCATACTCAGTATTAATCATTTCTAAACCCATCTCTAACTAATCCTAGTTTAAAGTCCTAACAAACCCCCTCAACTGAGTTAGTCAAGAAAAACCACACCTGCCCTGGATAAGTGAACCCCATCCCTGGCATACATGTCATTTCGGGCCATAGAAGTTGTCAAGTGTAATGAATGGTACTGCATTATCCTTACAGTGTTTATCCAGCCAACATGAATACCAATTGCTCTGGAAAAACCTTCATTAACCAACACTCCTTCTGGCAGAATGCCAAGCAAGGGGATAAGTCCATTCCTTCAAATTACCGTCCAATATGCCTGACTCTTTTGTGGGCAGGCTAGTTATAAGAATAATTATAGCTGACATTTTTAGAAGTAACCTTGAGAGCATTTACTTAATAAATGAATCTCAGCATGGATTCACGAGAGGTCGTTCCTGCCTGACAAAACTTAATTGACGTTCTTCAATAGAACATTTGAGGCAGTTTACAGTCGATAAGGAATTATGATATTGTTTATTGGATTTTAGTAAAGCCTTCGATAGAGTAGTACCTCCAGGAGACTTGAACAAAAGTGCAGCTCATGGTATAGGAGGTAAAGTTCTTGCATGGAGGATAGAGGGCATGCTTCCTCTTTGTATTGGACTCTGAAGAAAGAAGCCACTGTGTGGCCGGAAACGTTTCCTGATAAAGATTCCCATATGCTGCATAAGTGTCTCAATCTTCAACTTGTCGGTTTTTCAAAACCATTCATCAACTAAACTGTCAGACACTGCGGCATCATGGGGATCTTGTTACAAAGAATTCTTCAACACTTGTTCAAACCTTTGACGAAGACCTACTTCGACTGACTGTGGATGGTACCACTTTGACCCCGCCTCCGCCTTGCTTCACCTCACATCACGTCTAGGCCCTCATGCTTGTACCATTCTACAAGATTGATCGGACCTGAACCTTCTGACTCCAGGTTGAGGGACTGATTACCTCATTCTCCTCCTCTCCTTACGCCTTCCTCTTTGTATTGGACTGAAGAAGCCACTTGTGTGGCGAAACATTTCCTGAATAAAGATTACCATAACCTGCATAGTGTCTAATCTTCAACATGTCCGTTTTTCGACATTCATCACAACTGTCAGACACTGCAGCAATCATGGGATCTTGTTACAAAGAATTCCAGTTCAACACTTGTTCAACCTTTGGACGATGACCTACTTCGACTAGTGGATGGTTACACTTTGACCCCGCCTCGCCCCTGCTTCCCTCACATCATACAGTATATAAGCCAAGTCTACGGCCCTACCTATGCTGTACTTCTACAAGATTGATGGACGTGGAAACATCGAACTCCTCCAGGATTGAGGGACTGATTACCTCATTCTCCTCTCTCCTTACGCTTCTCTTTGATATTGGAATGAAGAAAGCACTGTGTGGCGAAACGTTTCCTGAATAAAGATTCCCATATGCTGCATAAGTGTCTAAATCTTCAGAAAGCAGAGAGTTACCATTAATGGAGTGAATTCTGAATGAGATATTAGTCTTAGTGGCGTCCCACAAGTATCAGTTTTAGGCCTCTTGTTCATAATTTACATTAATGACCTTGATGAAGGGATTACGAGCGGGACTTAGTAAGTTTGCTGATGTACAAAGACAGACCGTATATTTCACTCTAACGTTGGATATCAATGAACTCCAGGACGATTTAGACAAATTAATGTCTTTGGTCTGACAAATGGCAGATGAAGTTCAAAGATGGATAACGTGTAAGGTACTTGCCTTGGTATGAGAATTACCCTCGAAGCTATTAATCTAGGTGAATAGAGCTTGATCATTACAGAATGTGAAAAGGGACTTGGGAGTCATGGTGAGCAAGAAATCTAAAGCCAAGACAGCCAGTGCCGTTAGTGTGCGCAACCAAGGCCACAGATTACTTGGATTTTATTCAAGAAGTTAAGTAACAGAAGTCCAAAAGATTATTTTGCCGCTCTATGCATCCATTAGTGAGACTCATCTAGGACTAGCTGCTCAGTTTTGGTCCCCTTACTCAGATGGATAAGACTCCATTAGAGAACATACAGAGAAGGGAATGACTAAAGATTTACGTGCAAGGAATCTCAGTATGAAGAGACTTAAAGCCTTAAATTCCACTCTCTGGAAGAGCGTTTAGAACGAGGGGAGACATCACTGAAAGTGTATAAGTGGATGAGGGCATAAACAAGGGAGATATTAATAAAGTACTGAGGGTGTCAAACCGGTAAGAACCAGAAATAATGGATTTAAGTTGGATAAATTTAGATTTGGAAGGGAATAGCATAAGTACTGGTTTTCTAACAGGGAAATTGTAGATGGTGGAACAAGTCTTCCAGTGGGTTGATAGAGGCTAGGACCTTGGGTAGCTTTAAGAAGAGATTGTGACAAGTATATGAGTGGGAGGGCTGGGTTTTTGATTGGTGTCTTGGGTACGGGGAGTTATTTCTTGGGTGGTAGCTTTAGGTAGAGGTTGTTTGCTAAGGGACCTGTCTGCATGGGCCAGTAGGCCTTCATGCAGTGTTCCTCCATTCTTATGTTCTTTGGGGCAGGTACGATGTCAGGGACGTTCACGCAGAACCAGTTTGCTGTTCTCAAGTGCCAGAGTTACGTACACCTGGGTGCACTCTGTCCGAAACGAGTAATCTGCCCGGTGTCTGCAGCCAGCCCACCTACGAGGAATGCATCACCAAGCTGAAGAATGGCATCGCACCCAACTCCACGATGCCCGAATTGTATGGCAGATACACCAGCTTGGAACCCTCGATGCCTGAGAGGGCTCACTAGAATTCGCATGAGGCCCCTGGAAGACACCAACGACGAGACAGCAGGGCTACGGCCAGAGCATCACCCTCAGGCAGACGATGGGTGCAGAGAATCCTGCCATACTGCAGAACTCTCATCATGCAACCCAACCCAATTCCAGGAATTCTCCGAACCCTTGAAGACTCAACCAGGCGTCATGAAGAAGGAGCATCCTCCCCCACTACCGCACCGAAGAAACAAAAACATGAGGAACAAGCGGCGCCCAACAGGGAAACCTCTGGCACGCCATCTAGCCAGACGGCACTACCACGAGCCCCCACCGGCCCTCCTTGCCAGGCACCAGCAACTATGCAGGCTGTGGCTGCACCTCACCAGCAGAATGCCAGTGTAACTAACTTGGAACAGCCCACAGCCCACGTGTAGCACAGTGAAGAAAATACATCCCTCAGCAGTCCCCGAGATTACAACAGCCCAGATAATATCCACTGCTTCGAACCCACCGACAACGCAGGCCCCCAACAGAGAGGATCTCCTATAACACTAATCAAGCATTTCACGTATTTTTTCTGCAACACAATCACCTACACAGAACAACAGGAGCATGTTCCGGCAGCACACCATGGTCAGTACACTCCTGAGGGTTTTGTGGAACATTCAAATGGTATAAAAAATACCGACAGGTTGTTAGGTAGAACATATGCAACGTAAGGTATCTTTATTTCGATAACGTTTCGCCTTACACAGTAGGCTTCTTCAGATACGATGAACATCAAAATGGTATACAATACCGGACAGGTTGTTAGGTAAGACACATATGCAACAGTTAGACATCTTTATCCGGGAAACGTTTCGCCTAACACAGTAGGCTTTCTTCAGTCGAATACAGAAAGTAGGCAGGAGCAGTAGAGATATGAAGGACGATGTAATTCAGTCCATCACCCTTAATGTCGTAGAATTTGAGGTTGTCAGTCCCTCGGCCTGGAGAAGTTTCGCAAGTTCCATAGTCAGGACTATCTGAAGATCAAGCGACAGAACTGCGGGAGACTTAAATTCTTCGGAAGGAGAGGTGCAGGGTGTAGTAGTAGTAGTAGTAGTAGTAGTGAGAGGCAACTGAGAGGTCATGTCCCTCTCAGACATCCAACCCTTCTCACTTGAAAAGCTTGTCCAAGGTGTTTTCTGTGTACCAAGATGCCACGTAGTTGCAGTGTCTGACAGATGAACATCAAAATGGTATACAATACCGACAGGTTTGTTAGGTAAGTACACATATGCAACAGTTAGACATCTTTTTTCCGAAAAACGTTTCGCCTAACACAGTAAGGCTTCTTCAGTCGGAATTTACAGAAGTAGGCAGGAGCAGAGAGAATATGAAGACGATGTAATCGTCCATCACCCTTAAAGTCGTAGAATTTGAGGTTGTCAGTCCCCGGCCTGGAGAAGTTCAGTTCCATAGTCAGTGAACTATTCTGAAAGATCAAGCGCGACAGTGCGGAGGCTTAAATACTGTCGGAAGGAGAGGTGCAGGTAGTTGTAGTTGTAGTAGTAGTGGTAGTTAGAGGCAACTGAGAGGTCATGTCCCTCTCAGATCCAACCTTCTCACTTTGAAAAGCTTGTCCAAGGTACAGAAAACACCTTGGACAAGCTTTCAAGTGGAGGGTTGGATCTGAGGAGGACATGACCTCCTCAGGCATGCGCTTCACTACTACTACTACTACTACTACTACTACACTGCACCTCTCTTCCGACAGTATTTAGTCTCTCCCGCACTGTCGCTTGATCTTCAGATAGTTCCTGACTATGGATCTGAACTTCTCCAGGCCGGAGGGACTGACAACCTCAAATTCTACGACTTTAAGGGTGATGGATGATTACATCGTCTTCATTCTCTACTGCTCCTGCCTACTTTCAGTATCGAATGAAGAAAAGAAGCCTACTGTGTAGGCGAAAACGTTTCGGAAATAAAGTTGTAAACTGTTGCATATGTGTCTTACCTAACAACCTGTCGGTATTGTATACCATGTGTGTTCATCTTGTCAGACACTGCACACGTGGCATCTTGGTACAGAAAAACACCTTGGAACAAGCTTTTCAAGTGAGAAGGGTTGGATCTGGAGGGACATGACCTCTCAGTTGCCTCTCACTACTACTACTACTACTACTTACTTACTACTACTACCCTGCACCTTCTCCTTCCGACAGCTATTTAAGTCTCCGCACTGTGCTTGATCTTCAGATAGTTCCTGACTATGGAACTGAACTTTTCTCCAGGGCCGGGGACTGACAACCTCAAATTCTACGACTTTTAAGGGTTGTGGAATGTTTACATCGTCTTCATATCTCTACTGTCCTGCCTACTTTCTGTATTCGACTGAAGAGCCTACTGTGTAGGCGAACGTTTCGGAAAAAAGATGTCTAACTGTTGCATAGTGTCATTTACCTAACAACTGTCGGTAGTGTATTACCATTATGATGTTCATCTTGTCAATACATGCAACACGTGGCATCTTGGTACAGAAAACACTTGGACAAGCTTTTCAAGTGAGAAGGGTTGGATCTGAGAGGGGAATGACCTCTCAGTTGCCTCTCACTACTACTACTACTACTACTACTCTACCTGCACCTCTCCCTTCCGACAGTATTTAAGTCTCCGGCACTGTCGCTTGCATTTTCAGATAGTTCCTGGACTATGGAACTGAAGACTTTCCAGGCCGAGGGACTGACAACCTCAAAAATTCTACGACTTTAAGGGTGATGGACTGATTACATCGTCTTCATATCTCTACTGCTCCTGCCTACTTTCTGTATTCGACTGAAGAGCCTTCTGTGTAGGCCGGAAAAACGTTTCGGAATAAGATGTTCTAACTGTTTGCATATGTGTCTTACCTAACATCCTGTCGGGTATTGTTTACCAGTTTGATGTTCATCTTGTCAGTCCACTGCAACACGTGCATCTTGGTACAGAAAACACCTTTGGGACAAGGCTTTTCAAGTGAGAGGGTTGGATCTGAGAGGAACATGACTCTCAGTTGCCTCTCACTATACTACTATACTACTACTACTACCCTGCACCTCTCCTTCCGACAAGTATTTAAGTCTCCGCACTGTTCGCTTGATCTTCAGATAGTTCCTGTACTAGGAACTGAACTTCTCCAGGCCGAGGGGACTGACAACTCAAAGTCTACACGACTTTAAGGGTGATGGACTGATACATTCGTCTTTATCTCTACTGCTCCTGCCTACTTTCTGTATTCGATGAAGAAGCCTACTGTGTAGGCGAAACGTTTCGGATTAAAGATGTCAAATGTTGCATATGTGTCTTACCTAACAACCTGTCGGTATTGTATACCATTTGATGAGCATCTTGTCAGACACTGCAACACGTGCATCTTGGTACAGAAAACACCTTGGACAAGGCTTTTCAAGTGAGAAGGGGTTGGATCTGAGGGGGACATGGACCTTCAGTTGCCTCTCACTACTACTACTATATATACTACTACCCTGCACCTCTCTTCCGACTAGTTTTTAAGGTTCCGCACCCCTGTCGGCTTGATCTTCAGATAGTTCCTGGACTATGGAACTAAACTTCTCCAAGGCGGAGGGACTGACAACCTCAAATTCTACGACTTTAGGGTTGATGGACTGATTACATCGTCTTTCGATCTCTACTGCTCCTGCCTACTTTCTGTATCGACTGAGAAGCTAACTGTGTAGGCGAAACGTTTTTCGGAATAAAGATGTCTTAACTGTTGCATGTTGTATTACCTAACAAACTGCGGTATTTTGTATACCATTTTTGATGTTCATCTTTGTCAGACACTGCAACACGTGGCATCTTGGTACAGAAACACATTGGACTAGCTTTTCAAGTGAGAAGGGTTGCGATCTGAGTGGGGACATGACTCTCAGTTGCCTCTCACTACTACTACTACTTACTACTACTACTACCCTGCACCTCTCCTTCCGACAGTATTTAAGTCTTCCGCACTGTCGCTTGATCTTCAGATAGTTCCTGACTATGGGAACTGAACTTCTCAGGCAAATAATCCTGATGATGATGCCTCTTTGTCTTGGTATCTTGACTGGAATAGAAGTGTGTGAGATCATTTTTATTGGTGGGTTTCCGATAAACTTGAAATCTTAGGTTGTTGTCTAATTTGTGAATGAGGAATGTCGAGGAAAGGTAGCCCCGCTCATCTTAAACACTCAGACGACCTTCTCAACCGCATCCGTAACCTCTCCATCCGTAACAAGACACTAAGCAGATTTGGATTGTGACTTCCTCTTCACAAAAGTACCTACCAAAAAAGCCATCGAGGTTCTACGACGTAAAGTCAACCAGGACCTTAATCTTCCTTTACCTCCCGGAGATATTGTTGACTTGATTGAACTCTGTGTTAACTTCAACTGTTTTTCCTTCAATAACAAGCTCTACAAACAAACCTACGCATGGGAATGGGGTCCCAATAAGTGCCGTCCTAGCCAAACTTATACATGGAACACCTAGAGTCCGAACACTTCGCAACCATCATCCCTTCAGGCGGTCACTTGGTTACGTTTGACGTGGGACGATGTCCTCGTAATTAACTCCAAAAAAGTTTTGATGTACAGGATCTTCAGGCATGGCTCAACGCAGTTGAACCTGCGATTCAGTTTAACTAGAAGAAGAGTCCAATGACAAGCTACCTTCCTCGAGTCTATTCGTAACAAAGTAGCAAACAACCTCAAGATTTCAAGTTTATCGGGAAAACCCACAATAAAAATGATTCACACATTCTATTCAGTCAAGATACAGACCAAAAGAGGCATCATCTCGGGTTTTCCTAAGAGCATACCGAATTTGTAGTCCTGAGTTTCTTGACGAAGAATGTACTTAAATTTCACCAAACATTCACTGAGTTACAATTTCCTTCTTTTTTGCATCAAAGACTGCAAGAAAAGAGCTCTTCAGGAACATCGATTCTCCACGCATCAACACCGCTCCCACAAAGTTATAATTCTTCCCAACAGCCAGGTTGCACTAACGTATCTCAAAAGAACTTTCACAAGCTAACACCAGAAGTTTCGCCATCGCCTATCTACCACTTCAATAAGGATCTAACAGGACAAAACCCAAGCACCGAACCAGTCAATGCTGGAGTTTACACTATACCCTGTGGAGGGCTGTGACAAGATCTACGTAGTGTGAAAAACAGCAAGACAACCTACGACACCCGCCTCATGAAACACATATACGCTTGTAGGAACGACAACTTGAACAACGCCTGTGTATAACACCGAAATTCCACCAATCATCTTATGAAATTCAGAGAGCCCAATTAGTGATTAAAGAACTAATTTCTGCACACGCAAGTGCCTCTTGAATCAGCACTGATCCGCTGTTTCGAATACAATTAAACAAAACAACCGGCAGAGATTCACCATTCTCGAAGGGTTGCAAGAATCCTCATGAAAACAGGTTAAACCCCTGCCATCACATAGTCTCTCCTGTTATACTACACAAAGCAAGAGTGGTGGAATACAATGAATACAAGCTGCACTCATTTCCAGTTTATATTGTCCAAACCTATTTTTTGTTACCCAAGTAATAGCTTTATATCCTTTTACTCATGTAGAATTAATTGCTCTAATATTGTATTACATTTTGTCACTACCCACTACTACTACTACTACTATACCACTAGTGAAAATCGAAATGGTACCTCAACTAGTATTCACCTCACTTGAGCCTTTATATACCCTCTGTGTCATGTATTGTTTGTAATGGCTTGATTAAAGCTTGGATGAGCGAAACGTTTTGCCACAATAAAAGTCACATTAGATTGCACTTGTGTCCTTTTACTTTACATATTGTCGGTAATTCTACCAACTTTATTACAACTTATATCCATTATTTCTGGTTCTTACCTGGTTCGACACCCTCAGTACTTTATTAATACCTCCCTTGTTTATGCCTGTCAATCCACTTATACACTTTCAATGATATCTCCTTCGTTCAGTGGGACCTGTTACTTTAACTCAGTGGTGACCTGCTACTTAACTCTGTGAAGAGTGTCTTGTTGCCTCCCCTGGACTGAAACCAAGATGCCCCTCCATCGAGCAACTTTTACCAGCAACTTAAGGAAGAATTGAGGGGCAGCGAAGTGGAGATACGGACGATTGACCGAGGAAAACAAGAGGGATTCGTAGTAGTCTCCTGTTTCGAGTCCCAGGTCAGGAAGGGATCGGGTCAGTGGCCTGGGACAGCAGAGGGACGACGAAGTTTGACGATCAAGAAGACGAATGGAAAGCCAGAAACGATGAAGAGATGAAAGAGTCTGCTGTGGAAAACTCCGTGAAAACCCTCAACGCATTCTCGGTGCTACCCGACGAATGTGAGGCTACTACTGGGATCGTTCACGACGAACGAAACAAGGAAGGTAAGATATTGTTGTTGGGGTTTTTAGGGGACAGCCAGGTTAGTAGGTTGGAATAGGGCATTCTGCTTGAAGGACAGGATTAGGAGGGACAAAGGGTATGCTTTCTGGGGCTGGGTTGGAGGACATTGTTAGCCGGACTTGACAACATATGTAACGGTAAGGGATCAATCCTTTATTTGCCTCATGCTGGAAGGCAATGAATGTAGGCAAGCGTTAGAAGTGAGGGATTTAGTTAGAAAAGTTCAGAAAAACAGCTCTATAGACATGATTAGGAGTAGGGGGGCCCCCTGTTATATGTGGCATTTTGCCAAGTAGAGGTGTGGTAATGAATGGTTGTCCAGGAGCAAATTGGTATTAATGTTGGCTGGATAAATCACTGTAAGGATAATGCCAGTACCATTCATTGACAACTGGGGACAACCTCTCTGGCCGAATGAATTGTATGCAGGGATGGGGTTCACTCTATCCAGGGCAGGTGTGGGTTTTCTTGCTAAACTGTCTTCAAGCAGTATGGCCCTATCACGTATCTACCCTGGCAGTCTTGTCCCAACAACAACAATATTCTTGGCTACCTCAGTTGAGGGGGTTGCTAGGGACTTAAACTAGGATTAGTTAGAGTTATGGGTTATAAAAGATAATAATGAGTATGGATATATTGACTTATGCTCTGATATTAAGAATTTTAATAGTAACTGTCATGGAGGTAACTCTGGGTAATGATAATTTCAGAAAATTGTGTAAAAACAAAGATGAATAGGAAAAATGTGCAGGAAGAAACAAACATATGATGGTATTTTTGCTAACAGTCGAAGTGCAAAAATAAAATTAATGAACTTAGTTTGGTGCTGTGCTGGGAGCTTTGTTATCTTGCATTAATGAAACGTGGTATGAATTTAAAGAGGCGGGGATATGACTGCTGAGTGTAATGTTCAGGGATTTAAGTTGTTCAATGTGGATTGATGTAATGGGGAAGGCAGGAGAGGGAGTTCATTGTATGTTCGAGAAAATATTAATTGTTGCATAAAAAAACAGGTTATAAAAATAGGTGGAGCAGTACGAATCTGTTTGGTAGAGTTCGTGGAGGGTCAAGGAACAAAAACTAAATTCTAAGGGTAATATACCGACTCCAGGCTTGGATCACGTTAGAGGGAGACCTCTTTGGTACGAAATTGTTAGGGCTTCTGGACACAGTAACATAGCCCATAGTAGGGGACTTCTTTTTCTCTCTCTAACTCTTAGCCCAAATTGACAGAATTCTTTGACAGGTTAATCTTAGAGTTCAGTGACTTCATGGAAACGTTCAGGACTGTTTTCTGAAACAGAGTGTAACTGAGCCTACTAGAAAGGGTATAATTTGCTAGACCTAGTCTTGTCAAATAAAGGAAAAACACTCTGAATAATCGGGAGATCACTGAAGGCCTTGGCGCAAGTGATCAACAAATTCCATCAGCTTTAGCATTAATTGGGAATGCAAGAATAATGTAATACAGTAAAATCCCTGATTTTCGTTCTGGCCGATTTTAATGGACTTAGGGAAACATCTGTTAATCTTGATTGGGGTTATCTAGCTATATTTTATTTGACGATAATCATACTTATGAATATGAAGGGATCTGCTTTTATGATTGTTTTCTTAATAGTATACACAGGTTCCCAGAGTTTTATATTCCCCAGTGAGAAATTAGGTCTAATAATAAACGATCCCAAATGTGGGTTACAGGAGGCTAAAGCATCTATTAGGGGAGAAAGGAGAATTTATAGGCACCATAGAAGAGGGGGTTAACCTTACTGACCATATATGTTCAGCTTGAAGAGATTGAGGGACACTTGTCGGTTTTCAAACCATTCATCATACATGTTCAGCTTAATAGAGAAGTAAAAAGGCGATTAGAAAAAAAAAGGCTAAACGTGACTATGAAATTAGAGTAGCTAATGAATCAAAAGACTAATCCAAAGGGGTTTCTTTCAAGTGTATAGGACGAAGTTGAAGGAAAAAAAAAGTAGGACCTCTGAAATCTGGGCGAATGGACAGCTGAGGTAATGAACTGGAAATGTGTTCTTATTTAATGACTATTTTTTGTCAGTTTTTACACAGGAAGATGTAAATGAGATCCAGTAATTAACATTATTTAGTTCTGATGAATTTAAGTTAACTAATTTTACTGTCAGAGGGGACATGGTTATTAAACAGATAGACAAACTGAACCCCCCCCCCCCCCCCCCCCCCCCCCAATAAGTCCCCGGGACCCGATGAGTTGTTTTCAGGGTATTAAGGAAATGAAGATGGAGCTTAGTCAGACCATTAACGAGTGTTTGTAGATGAATGGTTCAGAGAACGACAGGTTGATAAATTAGACACATGTACAACTCTGGGTATCTTTTATTGAGAAACGTTTCCTCAATAAAAGATACCCAAGAGTTGTACCATGTGTTTAATTTACCAACATAACGAGTGTATTCAATGCGTCCATCCTTACCAGTGGTTGTGCCAGAGTTGTGGGACGATGGCTAATGTGGTTCCTATATTCAAATCAGGGGATAGTCCACTCCTTCAAATTACCGTCCATAAGCCTGACATTATAGTGGGGCAAAGTTATTAGGAATCAATTATAGCTGACATTATCAGAAGTCACCTTTGAAGAGCATAACTTGTAAATGAATCTCAGCATGGGCTTCACGAGAGGTCGTTCCTGCCTGACAAAACTTACTGACGTTCTTCAATAGAACATATGGGCAGTTGACAGTGATAAGGAATTGAATTGTTTATTTTGGATTTTAGTAAAGCTTCGACAGAGTACCTCACATGAGAATCTTTGAAAGTGGCAGCTCATGTAGAAACATTATCTACTATACCCAATTGTTGGGCCAAGGGGCCCCCCCCCCCCCCCCCCCCCCCCCCCCCCTCTTATAGGAAGGTACATTCTAGCATGGATTGAGGAATGGCTTACCAATAGGAAAGAGAGGTTACACATTATTGGAGGTGAAATTGAATGGGGATTAGACACTCAGTGGCGTTCCACAAGGATCAGTTTTTAGGCCCTCTTCTTGTTCATAATTTACATTAATGCCCTTGATGAAGTGATTGCTAGTGACATGAGGATAAGTTTGCATGATGATACAAAGATGGCTATATAATTCCCTCTGAGGAGGATAACAATGAACTCCAGGACGATTTGAATAAATTAATGTCTTTGGGTCAGAAAAAATGGCAGAATGAAGTTTAATGTGGATAAGTGTAAGGTACTTGCCCTTGTGATGAAATAACCCTTTCCGGGGAAAAAAAAAAGCTATAGTCTAGGTTGAAACATTAAAATGGTTGTCTAAATACCGACAGGTTGTTAGGTAAGACACATATGCCACAGTTAGGTATCCTTTATTGTGAAAACGTTTCGCCCTACACAGTAGGCTTCTTCAGTCAAGTACAGAAAAAGTTGATAGAAGCAGAAGATACCTTGAGACGATGTAATCTGGTCCATCACCCTTAAAGTTTGAGCGTTGGTCAGTCCCTCAGTCTGGAGAAGAGCACACTCAAAACTTTTAAGGGTGATGGAATGATTTACATCGTCTTCAAGTATCTTCTGCTTCTATCAACTTTTCTGTACTTGACTGAAGAAAGCCTTCTGTGTAGCGAACGTTTCACCAATAAAGTTACCCTAAACTGTTGCATTATGGTGTCTTACCTAACAACTATAATTAGGTGAAGGAAGAGCTTGGCTCATACAGAAATGTGGAAAAAGACCTTGGGAGTCATGGTAAGCAGAAATCTAAAGCCAAGACAGCCGTGCCTTAGTGTGCAGCATCAAGGCCAACAAAATTTCTGGATTTTTCTCAAGAAGTATAAGTAACAGAAGTCCAAAAGTTATTTTACAGCTACTATACATCACTAGTGAGGCCTCATTTAGATTTGCTGCTCAGTTTGGTCCCCTTACTACCATGATGGGACATTAGACTCATTAGAGGAAACATACAGAGAAGAATGGGACCTAAATGATTTACTGGTTATGGAACCTCCTGTATGAAGAGGTTAGACTTAAAGCCTTAAATTCCACCCCTCTCTGGAGAGGCGTAGAGAAAGAGGGGAGATATCATTGAAGTTGTATAAGAGTGACGGGCAAAACAAGGGAGACATTACTAAAGTAACTGAGGGTGTCGAACCAGGAAGAACCAGGCAATAATGGATTTAAGTTGGAATAAATTTAGATTTAGAAAAGGACATAGGTAAGTACTGGTTTTCTAACAGAGTTGTAGATGGTTGGTGGAACAGTCTTCCCAGTGGTTGATATGAGGCTAGGACCTTGGGGTTAGCTTTAGAAGAGACTGGACAAATTATGAGTGGGAGGGGCTGGGTTTGATTCGAGTTAGGGGTACGGGAGTTCATTTCTTGAGTAGCTTTAGGTTGAAGTCGTTTTGATAAGGACCTGCCTTGTATGGCCAGTAGGCCTTCTGCAGTGTTCCTACATTTTTATGTCTTAGTTTCTTATGTTCTAGCCTCTCCAGGAAGTGGAGATTTAAGGATTTTAAGTTCTATCTTCATACAGGAGGTTCCTTACACAGTAAATCATTTTAGTATTCTTCTCTGTATGCTCTCCAATGAGTCATATCTTCCATCATGTAGTAAGAGTACCAAAACTGAGCAGCATAATTAAATGAGCCTCTCTAGTATGTATAGAGCTGGCCAAAATAACTTTTGGATTCTGTTACTTTTACTTCTTGAGAAATCCAAGTGTAATCTGTTGGCCTTGTTGTCGTCACACTAAGGCAACTGCTTGTCTTGGCTTTAGATTTCGGCTTACCATGACTCCCAAGTCTTTTCACTTCTGTATGATTCAGCTCTACTTCACCTAGGATTATAGCCTTTGGGGTTTATTTATTTTTTTATTACCAAGGGCAAGTACCTTACACTTATCCACATGTACTTCATCTGCCATTTCTCAGAACAAGACATTAATTGTCCAAATCGTCCCTGGAGTTAATTGATATCCTCCTCAGGTTGAATTATACGGCCTATCTTTGTATCATCAGCAATTTACTCATGTCACTCGTAATCCCTCATCAAGGTCATTAATGTTAAATTATGAACAAGAGATGCAAAACTGATCTTGTTGGAATGCCACTAGTGACTATCCCATTCAGATTTCACTCCAATTAATGAGTAACTCTCTCGCCTTTCTATTGGGTTAGCCATGCACTCAATCTCATGTTAGGAACTTTACCTCCTATTACCATGAGCTGCCACTTTTCTTAAGAGTCTCTGTGAGGTACTCTATCGAATGCTTTACTAAAATCCAAATAACAATCATATTCCTTATGGCTGCAACTGCCTCAAATGTTCTATTGAAGAAACGTTCAGTAAGTTTGTCAGCAGGAACGACTCTCGTGAATCCATGCTGAGATTCATATATCAAGTTATGTTCTTCAAGGTGACTTTCTGATAATGTCAGCTATAATTGATTCTAATAATTGCCCACTATAGATGTCAGGCTTATTGGACGGTAATTTGAAGGAGTGGACCTTATCCCCTGATTTGAATATAGGAACCACATTAGCTTCTTCCACAACTCTGGCAAACACTTGTTAAGGATGTAATGCATTGAATACACTGTTAATGGCTGACTAAGCTCCATTCTTGCATTCCTTAAGTACCCTGGGAGAAAACAGCTCATCGGGTCCCGGGGACTTATTTTGCTTCCAGTTGGTCGTTCTGTTTAATAAACCATGTCCCTCGTGACAGTAATATTTAGTATTAACTTAAATTAATCCAGGAACTCATGTAATCATTGATTACTGGAATCTCATTTACATCTTCCTGTGTTAAAGACTGACAAAAAAACTAGTCATTAAATAAGGAGACATTTCCAGTTCGTTTATTCGTCAGCTGTCCATTCCCAATTTTCAGAGGTCCTACTTTTTCCTTCACTTCGTCCGATACACTGAAAGAACCCCTTTGGATTAGTCTTGATTCCTAAGCAACTCTAATTTCATAGTACGTTTAGCCTTTCTATTCGCCCTTTTTTACTTCTCTTTTTAAGCTGAAACATATTGGTCGGTAAGGTTAACCTCACCTCTTCGATGCGCCTATAAATTCCCCTTTTCCCCGTAAATTAGATGCTTTAAGCCTCTGTTAACCCATTTGGATCGTTATTTTTAGGACCTAATTTCTCTTGGGGAATGTATATACGCTGGCACTGTTTTTTTTGGTACATTATTAAGAAAATACAATCATAAAAGCATGATCCCTTCATAATCTACGTTTGATTATCGTCAATAAAATTCATTAGCTAGATAACCCCAATCAGATTTGAACAGATGTTCACTAAGATCCATTATAATCGGCAGAAGAAATCAGGGATTTTTACTGTATTATCATTATTCTCTGCATTTCCCAATTAAATGTTAAAGGTGTGGATATTGTGAATCCACTTGCGCCAGCTCTTCAGTGATCTTCCAGATTATTCACGAGTGTTTTCCTTATTTGACAAGACTAGGTCTAGCAAATTATTCCTCCCTGGTAGTTCAGTTACACTCTGTTTCAGAAAACAGTCCTGAACTGTTTCCATGAAGTCACGGACTCTGATTACCTGTCAAAGAATTCAGTCAATTTGGCTGAAAGTTAAAGTCCCCTTACTATAACTATGTTATGTGTCTGAAGCCCCTAACAATTTCGTCAAAGAAGTCCCCCTCTATCGTTGATCCATCCTGGAGGTCGGCATATTTACACTAGAATTAGTTTTTTTGACCTCACGATCTCCACCCAAACAGACCTCTGTTACTGCTCCATCTTTTTTTTATACTGTTTTTATGCAACAATTAATATTTTCTCGAAAGACAATGCAAACCTTCCTCCCCCTTCCCATTACATCTTTCCATATTGAACATCTTAAATCCCCTGAATATTACGCTCAGCCAGTCATATCCCGAATCTTTAAATCATACCACGTTTCAGTTCATTGCAATGATATCAAAGTTCCCAGCACATGCAACAAACGTAGTTCATTAATTTTATTTCTTTGCACCTTCGATTTAGCATAAAATACCATCATAGTTTTTTTCTTCCTGCCACATTTTTCTGATTTCATTCTTTGTTTTACACAATTTCTGAATTATCATTACCCAGAGTTACTCCATGACAGTTACTATTAAAATTCATAATTCAGAAAGCATAAGTCAATATATCCATACTCAGTATTAATCATTTCTAAACCCATCTCTAACTAATCCTAGTTTAAAGTCCTAACAAACCCCCTCAACTGAGTTAGTCAAGAAAAACCACACCTGCCCTGGATAAGTGAACCCCATCCCTGGCATACATGTCATTTCGGGCCATAGAAGTTGTCAAGTGTAATGAATGGTACTGCATTATCCTTACAGTGTTTATCCAGCCAACATGAATACCAATTGCTCTGGAAAAACCTTCATTAACCAACACTCCTTCTGGCAGAATGCCAAGCAAGGGGATAAGTCCATTCCTTCAAATTACCGTCCAATATGCCTGACTCTTTTGTGGGCAGGCTAGTTATAAGAATAATTATAGCTGACATTTTTAGAAGTAACCTTGAGAGCATTTACTTAATAAATGAATCTCAGCATGGATTCACGAGAGGTCGTTCCTGCCTGACAAAACTTAATTGACGTTCTTCAATAGAACATTTGAGGCAGTTTACAGTCGATAAGGAATTATGATATTGTTTATTGGATTTTAGTAAAGCCTTCGATAGAGTAGTACCTCCAGGAGACTTGAACAAAAGTGCAGCTCATGGTATAGGAGGTAAAGTTCTTGCATGGAGGATAGAGGGCATGCTTCCTCTTTGTATTGGACTCTGAAGAAAGAAGCCACTGTGTGGCCGGAAACGTTTCCTGATAAAGATTCCCATATGCTGCATAAGTGTCTCAATCTTCAACTTGTCGGTTTTTCAAAACCATTCATCAACTAAACTGTCAGACACTGCGGCATCATGGGGATCTTGTTACAAAGAATTCTTCAACACTTGTTCAAACCTTTGACGAAGACCTACTTCGACTGACTGTGGATGGTACCACTTTGACCCCGCCTCCGCCTTGCTTCACCTCACATCACGTCTAGGCCCTCATGCTTGTACCATTCTACAAGATTGATCGGACCTGAACCTTCTGACTCCAGGTTGAGGGACTGATTACCTCATTCTCCTCCTCTCCTTACGCCTTCCTCTTTGTATTGGACTGAAGAAGCCACTTGTGTGGCGAAACATTTCCTGAATAAAGATTACCATAACCTGCATAGTGTCTAATCTTCAACATGTCCGTTTTTCGACATTCATCACAACTGTCAGACACTGCAGCAATCATGGGATCTTGTTACAAAGAATTCCAGTTCAACACTTGTTCAACCTTTGGACGATGACCTACTTCGACTAGTGGATGGTTACACTTTGACCCCGCCTCGCCCCTGCTTCCCTCACATCATACAGTATATAAGCCAAGTCTACGGCCCTACCTATGCTGTACTTCTACAAGATTGATGGACGTGGAAACATCGAACTCCTCCAGGATTGAGGGACTGATTACCTCATTCTCCTCTCTCCTTACGCTTCTCTTTGATATTGGAATGAAGAAAGCACTGTGTGGCGAAACGTTTCCTGAATAAAGATTCCCATATGCTGCATAAGTGTCTAAATCTTCAGAAAGCAGAGAGTTACCATTAATGGAGTGAATTCTGAATGAGATATTAGTCTTAGTGGCGTCCCACAAGTATCAGTTTTAGGCCTCTTGTTCATAATTTACATTAATGACCTTGATGAAGGGATTACGAGCGGGACTTAGTAAGTTTGCTGATGTACAAAGACAGACCGTATATTTCACTCTAACGTTGGATATCAATGAACTCCAGGACGATTTAGACAAATTAATGTCTTTGGTCTGACAAATGGCAGATGAAGTTCAAAGATGGATAACGTGTAAGGTACTTGCCTTGGTATGAGAATTACCCTCGAAGCTATTAATCTAGGTGAATAGAGCTTGATCATTACAGAATGTGAAAAGGGACTTGGGAGTCATGGTGAGCAAGAAATCTAAAGCCAAGACAGCCAGTGCCGTTAGTGTGCGCAACCAAGGCCACAGATTACTTGGATTTTATTCAAGAAGTTAAGTAACAGAAGTCCAAAAGATTATTTTGCCGCTCTATGCATCCATTAGTGAGACTCATCTAGGACTAGCTGCTCAGTTTTGGTCCCCTTACTCAGATGGATAAGACTCCATTAGAGAACATACAGAGAAGGGAATGACTAAAGATTTACGTGCAAGGAATCTCAGTATGAAGAGACTTAAAGCCTTAAATTCCACTCTCTGGAAGAGCGTTTAGAACGAGGGGAGACATCACTGAAAGTGTATAAGTGGATGAGGGCATAAACAAGGGAGATATTAATAAAGTACTGAGGGTGTCAAACCGGTAAGAACCAGAAATAATGGATTTAAGTTGGATAAATTTAGATTTGGAAGGGAATAGCATAAGTACTGGTTTTCTAACAGGGAAATTGTAGATGGTGGAACAAGTCTTCCAGTGGGTTGATAGAGGCTAGGACCTTGGGTAGCTTTAAGAAGAGATTGTGACAAGTATATGAGTGGGAGGGCTGGGTTTTTGATTGGTGTCTTGGGTACGGGGAGTTATTTCTTGGGTGGTAGCTTTAGGTAGAGGTTGTTTGCTAAGGGACCTGTCTGCATGGGCCAGTAGGCCTTCATGCAGTGTTCCTCCATTCTTATGTTCTTTGGGGCAGGTACGATGTCAGGGACGTTCACGCAGAACCAGTTTGCTGTTCTCAAGTGCCAGAGTTACGTACACCTGGGTGCACTCTGTCCGAAACGAGTAATCTGCCCGGTGTCTGCAGCCAGCCCACCTACGAGGAATGCATCACCAAGCTGAAGAATGGCATCGCACCCAACTCCACGATGCCCGAATTGTATGGCAGATACACCAGCTTGGAACCCTCGATGCCTGAGAGGGCTCACTAGAATTCGCATGAGGCCCCTGGAAGACACCAACGACGAGACAGCAGGGCTACGGCCAGAGCATCACCCTCAGGCAGACGATGGGTGCAGAGAATCCTGCCATACTGCAGAACTCTCATCATGCAACCCAACCCAATTCCAGGAATTCTCCGAACCCTTGAAGACTCAACCAGGCGTCATGAAGAAGGAGCATCCTCCCCCACTACCGCACCGAAGAAACAAAAACATGAGGAACAAGCGGCGCCCAACAGGGAAACCTCTGGCACGCCATCTAGCCAGACGGCACTACCACGAGCCCCCACCGGCCCTCCTTGCCAGGCACCAGCAACTATGCAGGCTGTGGCTGCACCTCACCAGCAGAATGCCAGTGTAACTAACTTGGAACAGCCCACAGCCCACGTGTAGCACAGTGAAGAAAATACATCCCTCAGCAGTCCCCGAGATTACAACAGCCCAGATAATATCCACTGCTTCGAACCCACCGACAACGCAGGCCCCCAACAGAGAGGATCTCCTATAACACTAATCAAGCATTTCACGTATTTTTTCTGCAACACAATCACCTACACAGAACAACAGGAGCATGTTCCGGCAGCACACCATGGTCAGTACACTCCTGAGGGTTTTGTGGAACATTCAAATGGTATAAAAAATACCGACAGGTTGTTAGGTAGAACATATGCAACGTAAGGTATCTTTATTTCGATAACGTTTCGCCTTACACAGTAGGCTTCTTCAGATACGATGAACATCAAAATGGTATACAATACCGGACAGGTTGTTAGGTAAGACACATATGCAACAGTTAGACATCTTTATCCGGGAAACGTTTCGCCTAACACAGTAGGCTTTCTTCAGTCGAATACAGAAAGTAGGCAGGAGCAGTAGAGATATGAAGGACGATGTAATTCAGTCCATCACCCTTAATGTCGTAGAATTTGAGGTTGTCAGTCCCTCGGCCTGGAGAAGTTTCGCAAGTTCCATAGTCAGGACTATCTGAAGATCAAGCGACAGAACTGCGGGAGACTTAAATTCTTCGGAAGGAGAGGTGCAGGGTGTAGTAGTAGTAGTAGTAGTAGTAGTGAGAGGCAACTGAGAGGTCATGTCCCTCTCAGACATCCAACCCTTCTCACTTGAAAAGCTTGTCCAAGGTGTTTTCTGTGTACCAAGATGCCACGTAGTTGCAGTGTCTGACAGATGAACATCAAAATGGTATACAATACCGACAGGTTTGTTAGGTAAGTACACATATGCAACAGTTAGACATCTTTTTTCCGAAAAACGTTTCGCCTAACACAGTAAGGCTTCTTCAGTCGGAATTTACAGAAGTAGGCAGGAGCAGAGAGAATATGAAGACGATGTAATCGTCCATCACCCTTAAAGTCGTAGAATTTGAGGTTGTCAGTCCCCGGCCTGGAGAAGTTCAGTTCCATAGTCAGTGAACTATTCTGAAAGATCAAGCGCGACAGTGCGGAGGCTTAAATACTGTCGGAAGGAGAGGTGCAGGTAGTTGTAGTTGTAGTAGTAGTGGTAGTTAGAGGCAACTGAGAGGTCATGTCCCTCTCAGATCCAACCTTCTCACTTTGAAAAGCTTGTCCAAGGTACAGAAAACACCTTGGACAAGCTTTCAAGTGGAGGGTTGGATCTGAGGAGGACATGACCTCCTCAGGCATGCGCTTCACTACTACTACTACTACTACTACTACTACACTGCACCTCTCTTCCGACAGTATTTAGTCTCTCCCGCACTGTCGCTTGATCTTCAGATAGTTCCTGACTATGGATCTGAACTTCTCCAGGCCGGAGGGACTGACAACCTCAAATTCTACGACTTTAAGGGTGATGGATGATTACATCGTCTTCATTCTCTACTGCTCCTGCCTACTTTCAGTATCGAATGAAGAAAAGAAGCCTACTGTGTAGGCGAAAACGTTTCGGAAATAAAGTTGTAAACTGTTGCATATGTGTCTTACCTAACAACCTGTCGGTATTGTATACCATGTGTGTTCATCTTGTCAGACACTGCACACGTGGCATCTTGGTACAGAAAAACACCTTGGAACAAGCTTTTCAAGTGAGAAGGGTTGGATCTGGAGGGACATGACCTCTCAGTTGCCTCTCACTACTACTACTACTACTACTTACTTACTACTACTACCCTGCACCTTCTCCTTCCGACAGCTATTTAAGTCTCCGCACTGTGCTTGATCTTCAGATAGTTCCTGACTATGGAACTGAACTTTTCTCCAGGGCCGGGGACTGACAACCTCAAATTCTACGACTTTTAAGGGTTGTGGAATGTTTACATCGTCTTCATATCTCTACTGTCCTGCCTACTTTCTGTATTCGACTGAAGAGCCTACTGTGTAGGCGAACGTTTCGGAAAAAAGATGTCTAACTGTTGCATAGTGTCATTTACCTAACAACTGTCGGTAGTGTATTACCATTATGATGTTCATCTTGTCAATACATGCAACACGTGGCATCTTGGTACAGAAAACACTTGGACAAGCTTTTCAAGTGAGAAGGGTTGGATCTGAGAGGGGAATGACCTCTCAGTTGCCTCTCACTACTACTACTACTACTACTACTCTACCTGCACCTCTCCCTTCCGACAGTATTTAAGTCTCCGGCACTGTCGCTTGCATTTTCAGATAGTTCCTGGACTATGGAACTGAAGACTTTCCAGGCCGAGGGACTGACAACCTCAAAAATTCTACGACTTTAAGGGTGATGGACTGATTACATCGTCTTCATATCTCTACTGCTCCTGCCTACTTTCTGTATTCGACTGAAGAGCCTTCTGTGTAGGCCGGAAAAACGTTTCGGAATAAGATGTTCTAACTGTTTGCATATGTGTCTTACCTAACATCCTGTCGGGTATTGTTTACCAGTTTGATGTTCATCTTGTCAGTCCACTGCAACACGTGCATCTTGGTACAGAAAACACCTTTGGGACAAGGCTTTTCAAGTGAGAGGGTTGGATCTGAGAGGAACATGACTCTCAGTTGCCTCTCACTATACTACTATACTACTACTACTACCCTGCACCTCTCCTTCCGACAAGTATTTAAGTCTCCGCACTGTTCGCTTGATCTTCAGATAGTTCCTGTACTAGGAACTGAACTTCTCCAGGCCGAGGGGACTGACAACTCAAAGTCTACACGACTTTAAGGGTGATGGACTGATACATTCGTCTTTATCTCTACTGCTCCTGCCTACTTTCTGTATTCGATGAAGAAGCCTACTGTGTAGGCGAAACGTTTCGGATTAAAGATGTCAAATGTTGCATATGTGTCTTACCTAACAACCTGTCGGTATTGTATACCATTTGATGAGCATCTTGTCAGACACTGCAACACGTGCATCTTGGTACAGAAAACACCTTGGACAAGGCTTTTCAAGTGAGAAGGGGTTGGATCTGAGGGGGACATGGACCTTCAGTTGCCTCTCACTACTACTACTATATATACTACTACCCTGCACCTCTCTTCCGACTAGTTTTTAAGGTTCCGCACCCCTGTCGGCTTGATCTTCAGATAGTTCCTGGACTATGGAACTAAACTTCTCCAAGGCGGAGGGACTGACAACCTCAAATTCTACGACTTTAGGGTTGATGGACTGATTACATCGTCTTTCGATCTCTACTGCTCCTGCCTACTTTCTGTATCGACTGAGAAGCTAACTGTGTAGGCGAAACGTTTTTCGGAATAAAGATGTCTTAACTGTTGCATGTTGTATTACCTAACAAACTGCGGTATTTTGTATACCATTTTTGATGTTCATCTTTGTCAGACACTGCAACACGTGGCATCTTGGTACAGAAACACATTGGACTAGCTTTTCAAGTGAGAAGGGTTGCGATCTGAGTGGGGACATGACTCTCAGTTGCCTCTCACTACTACTACTACTTACTACTACTACTACCCTGCACCTCTCCTTCCGACAGTATTTAAGTCTTCCGCACTGTCGCTTGATCTTCAGATAGTTCCTGACTATGGGAACTGAACTTCTCAGGCAAACTTTTCTAATTTAAAGATACCTATGTCTTTATTCTCTTGCTTCTTGGCTGGCCAAAAAACCCTCACTCCCTTTCTTGGTATTTTTCTCCTCCCCACCTCCGTCACCTAAAGATTTCATTAAACGGGTTTCGCTCTCTCCCAACCTGAAAGATGCTTAGTTTACGTTGGTCCCTTTTCCCCAATGTCCCTTTTGTGATGTCCTTGTTTTCCCTTGAGAGAAGGCCCATGAAGGGGTTTCTTCACTCCCTATCCCCCTTTTTCTTTCTTATTGATCCGCCTCTGTGTGGCTCAAATTTTTTTCCCTTTCCCAAAGGGGAAAATATTTTCCAAACCCTTTCGGTGGTTCTATGGGCTTCCTTCTCTCCTGCCCTTGCTAATCTTTACGGGGAAACTTCGGTGTTTTTTTCCCTACCTCAGTGAAACCTTCACTTGGCTCCGCTATGTGGATAAACCTTTGCTCTGTGGCCATGCTCCAGTCTTTTCCCAACCTTTTTTTGAATTTAACAATTTGCCCTTCCATTAATTTTAAAAAGCGAAGGGGAATCAATCCTTACTTCTTCCTTGATGTCCATGTCCCCCGTCGATACAGGTTTTCCTTTTCCTTTTTACCGAAAAACCTATGCCAGGGGCATGTAATTCACTATTTTTCCCTATCATGCTTCCCCTGTAAAGAAAAGTGTTCTTATCCCCCTCTTTCCCGTGCCCCCCGATCTGTGTCCTCTTCCTTCAGCAGAAATTTCCACTCTTTAAAATTTCGTTCCCCCGTCTTGGCTACCCTTCCCATTTCATAGACTCTGCCCCTCACGTGCAAAACGCAATTTTTCTCTCCCAAACTCTTACTCAGGGGAAAACTTCTACCCTCTCCCTTCCCCTACTTTTCCCGGTTTTCTAATCTCAAAAATTCTCTCGCCCCTTTAGCATCAAGTTTCCCTTCCCGCCAGACTAACACTCTTGCATAATTGTTCATCCCTCTCCCCTCTACAGTGTTCCTGGTTCTACTCTATTTCTTGCTCCTTGTCCTCTTAAATATTTTGGAGAAACGGTCGATTCTTTTAAGACTTGGGGAGCACAAAAATAGTGTTGGCTTCCCGACACTAACATCTCTTTTCTGTCACGCAGGATATACCATCTATTGACTGGTCTTCTGCAAAAAACTGTCTTCCCTACTTCCAACTCGAAAGTCGCCGTTTAGTTGAATCCTTTTATACACAAACTTTCCTTGTATAAACCCTTACCCCTGATTCGTCTCTGTAGATCCCTTCCCTCCCCCACTCATTGTAAAATGTCCAAACTTCAGAACACCGTGATTTAAACCCTGAATCCTCATTTTTTTTTTTTTTTTTTTTTTTTTTTTTTTTTTTTCTTCTTCTTTTTCTTTTTCCCCTTTTCCCCCCCTTTCCTCTCTCCTTTTCCCCTCGGGGTTGTCTTTCTCTTCCTGTCTCGTGTTTCTGTTCCTTCTTTATTTTATTTCACCACTTCCCCTTTACGCACCCCGGTGCGCTTGCTCTCCCTCTGTGGGTTTCTAGCTCTCTTGCAGTGCCCCCTTCCCTTTTTATTTGATGGCTGCTTCCCCCTTTTTTCCCCTTTTTCCCCTACCACTTTTACCATCTTCTTCTTTACTACATCTACTGATGAATTAGAAATGTGCGGCGTTGGTTGTCTTTGTTGTGGACGTTTCGCCCTCCAGTGGCTGGTGGATGGCGAAACGTCTACGGTGGGGATGCCCCGGGGTTTTTGCATGTGTCATTTTCCCGTCGGTATTTATACAAATTTTTGTACTACTACTACTTTCTACCACACTACTCCCCCACCTCTTCCGCCCCTTTTATAGCCGTCCTGTCCCCCTCTGTTGTGTGACTTTTTCAAGGTCCAAGTCGGACCGAAACGTCGCGTAACTTCTGTCTTTTATGTGCGGGTTATTTTTGTATGTTCCCGTCACGGTATTGTGCCTTTTTGTTATTTAAAAATACCTAACTGTTGCTATGTGTCTTACCTAACAAACCGCGGATTTTTACCTTTTAATTTCAATCTGTCGACATGCAACAAGGGTATCTTTGGGACGACCGCAATCAAATTCGACAATTTCCCCTAGTGAGAGGGGTGGGGTTTTAGAGGGACCTACCCCTTTAAACTCGGTTTTACCTTCCTAGTGGCCTACGTCTCACCCCTGGCGCTATAAAAACTCCATCCTGTACTTCTTCCATATTGTTTATATATGGAAAATTTTTTCTCCAGGGCTGGGGACTGACCACCTCAAAAATTTAAGGGTGATGGTGATTACTCGTCTTCAAGTATCTTTTGCTTCTATAAAATTTCCTGTACTTTATGAAGAAAACCACTGTGTAGGCGAAACTTTTAATAAAGTACCTTATGTTTATATGTGTCTTACCTAACAACCCGTCGGTATTTTATACCATTTTAATGTTCAATCTGCAGACACTGCAACACAAAGGGTATCTTGGGACAGCCTGCAACAACTTTGACAACTTCCATAGTGAGAGGGGCTGGGTTTTTAGGGGGACCCAACCCTTTAAATTGAGTTTTTACCCCTCCTAGTGGCCTACGTCTCCCCTGGGGCTATAAAAAACCCATCCCGTCACTTTTTCCCATATTTTTTTCATACTATGGAACAATGCTCTTTTCCAGAAGAGGGACTGACCCCCTCAAAACTTTAAGGGTGATGGGGTGATTACATGTCTTCAAGTTTTCTGTTTATAACTTTTTTGTCTTTACTGAAAAAGCCTACTGTGTGGCGAAACGTTTCATAATAAAATACCCAACTGTTGCAAATGTGTCTTACCTAACAAAATTTCGGGATTTTATACCATTTTTTAAAGTTCAATCTTCAGACATGCAACACAAGGGGGATCTTGGTACAGACCTGCAATCAACTTCGACAATTCCCCTAGTGGAGGGCTGGGTTTTAGGGGCCTAACCTTTCAAAATCTGAGTTTTACCTCTCCTAGTGGCCACGTTCACCTCCTGGCGCTTAAAAAACCCATCCCGTCACTTCTTTCCATATTGTTTATATATGGAAAAAATGTCTTCCCAGACTGAGGGGCTGACCCCTCAAAATTTAAGGGTGATGGGGGTGATTACACTTTTTCAAGTATCTTTCGCTTCTATCAACTTTTCTGTACTTGAGAAAAAGCCCACTGGTAGGGGAAAAGTTTCTAAAAAAGTACCTAATGTTGCAATTTTTTGGGTTTTCCCAACAGAGACCCAGCCGGGGCTATAAATACTCGGTTCCCTTCCCCCCCGGTAGTTTGTTTGGACTTGAAAAAGCCACTGTGTGGGCGAAAAAAGTAGTCAATAAAGGATCAATTATACTGCTTTGTGTTTTTTTGCCAACTATTGGTCAGTAAGTTAACCCCTTTCCCTTCTGATGCGCCCATAAA
>NC_069497.1:10830501-10858883 GCF_026875155.1 Cherax quadricarinatus | reverse complement strand
TCCCGCAGACAGGTCTAGATGCGCGAAACCACAAACATGGGCTTTTCAAGATAAAATTCGTAAGTATATTACCCCTAGGGGGTGTTATGTCAGCATATTTCATTCGATGATGACTGACGAATACTTACTTGTTTGGACTCAAAAGTCCACACCTTACTGCCGATTATAGGCTGATTACAAACTCCTTGTGACTCAAGAATTGCGCAATCCCCCGATCTACAAGAAATTCGAAAACATACCTTGCTCTTTGTAACGTGAGCTATGGTGTTCTCAACACCTTCGACAGATATGGGTGACTTGATAGAAGCTGAAGTGTCCTTGGATGTCCACTCTTCCATTGTCTAGGAAACGCACACTTGGTAAAACTATGTTCTACAAAAATTCGTCCTTATTGTTCACAATGTATCACAAGAGAAGCTGATCCACCTCTTTATGTTTATCGTGTTCTGCGAGACACTTTATTCACACTAACGCACAGATCAGTGTTCTTTGTTGGTTATCCTGGCGCCCAGTGTGACTCTTTAGTAGAGTCAAAGTTAGTCTGCCCAGACGCCACAGCGCTCCATGACGTCTCTGCCCCCAGACAAAAAAAAAAACGTGACCTATCCCCTTGCATCCTTGTCGTCACCTCGATGAAGCAAAGCAGATTGTTTGTTTTCTTTCTTTTCTTAAGCAGAGACAACAATGTACACTTATCTTTACTATGGTTTAAAAAGGGGGAGCAGGATTTTCCTTAATTTTTCCCTGCTAAGTAAGAGATGTACTGTCTCTTATAAAAAAAACACGTTGCAACACCCCTGAAAGGGAAATCAAAAGGTCACTTGATTACGCATAACGACATCTGTGATCAATTACTCACTCTAGCATAAACAAGACGCTCGCCCCCTCTGAGTGGCCCCTCAGGGCTGAAAGGGGCTGAAGGGGGCTGAAGGGGGCTGAAAGGGGCTGAAGGGGGCTGATACCCCCCTCCTGGAGAAAATTTCTCCACAATGTAAGTGTTACTGTCGGACACAACGTAAGTGTTACTGTCGGGCACAACAACGTAAGTGTTACTGTCGGACACAACAACGTAAGTGTTACTGTCGGACACAACAACGTAAGTGTTACTGTCGGACACAACAAAGTAAGTGTTACTGTCGGACACAACGTAAGTGTTACTGTCGGACACAACAACGTAAGTGTTACTGTCGGACACAACAACGTAAGTGTTACTGTCGGACACAACAACGTAAGTGTTACTGTCGGACACAACGTAAGTGTTACTGTCGGACACAATGTAAGTGTTACTGTCGGACACAACAACGTAAGTGTTACTGTCGGACACAACAATGTAAGTGTTACTGTCGGACACACCAACGTAAGTGTTACTGTCGGACACAACAACGTAAGTGTAACTGTCGGACACAAAGTAAGTGTTACTGTCGGACACAACGTAAGTGTTAAATGTCGACACAACAATATAAGTGTTTTCTGTCGGACACAACGTAAGTGTTAACTGTCGGACACAACAATGTTAAGTGTTACTGTCGGACACAACAACGTAAGTGTTACTGTCGGACACAACAACGTAAAGTGTTACTGTCGGACACAACAACCTAAGTGTTACTGTCGACACAACAACGTAAGTGTTACTGTCGGACACAACAAACCCAAGTGTTACTGTCGACACAACAACGTCTTAAAATGTTGGTACATAGAATTCTACAGCTACAATGCTTGAATGGTTCATTTTCCCTTAATGGCAACTGCCCCCGTGACGTAACCTGCTACTTCCCCTTACTGTCCCCAGTACATAGCTCCTGTCCCCTGCATTGTTCACATGCTAATTACTGAAACCAAAACATCACATTTTCCCAATTTTTTTTCTCATTTTCTTTTGAAAAGTCATTGGTTGTCAAAACATTTCCCACAAAAAAGACCCCAAGTGCGCACAATTGTCTCTTTTTTTCTATTTAAAAGGGTTTTAAAACAATTTTAATACAGGAATCGAACCATGTAAATAAGATATTTTCCCTGGAAAAATAAGGGGAAGCCTGTAGCCTAACAGATGTAAAATATAAGACAGTTTGCCTGAAATAATGGGGGAACACTGTAGCCTAACGGGGGGAGAAAAAATATAAGATAGTTTGCCTGAAAATATTAGTGGAAGCACGTAGGCAAAGATTAAAATATGAAATTTTGCCTGGAAAAATAGGGGAACACTGACCAAACAGTTTTAAAATAAAGATAGTTTGCCGGAAAAATAATAGGGGGAAGCATGTACCAAAACAGATGTAAATAAAAATTAGTTTCCCCTGGAAATAAAAATGGGAAGCACTGTGCCAAACAGATGTAAAATATAAATATTCCCCGGGAAATAAAAATGGGAAGCACTGTAGCCTAACGATGTAAAAATATAAGAATTTTTGCCTGGAAATAATAATGGGAACACTGTAGCCTAACAATGTAAAAATAAGATAGTTTCCCTGAAATAAAAGGGGCACTGTAGCCTAACAGATGTAAAATAAAAGATATTTTTCCTAAATAATAGGGGAAGCACGTACCTAACAGATGTAAAATAAGGAACTCATAAGATTTGAAAAATGTTTGAATTGAGTCAAAAATATCAGAACCTACTAGAAGCCCTTCTAAAAAGGAACATTTCCCCTTTCTTCTGACATGACCTATGCCACTAGTGAACTTACCCCCCTGTGATCCCCGCCCCCAAATGCTGTATTATATATAAGAATTTTCCCCGAGAAAATGCGTATTTTTTCCAGCTCAAGTAGTTGGATATTACCCCAAACTTTTTTTAAAATCCATCACGTCTTTTTCATGGGGATCTTTACTGTGGAAATATTCGCTAACCCGGGCTTTTTTTTTTTAAAAAAAACCAAGCAATTTGGATAAAAACCAAACATTTTTTTTATAAAAATTCCCGTCTAATATGGACCTTTTGGGAAAATGGAAAGAGAAAATTCCCTTTTAAAAATCCCATGCAAGTTACCTATTTTGCATAACTTACTTTTAACTAAGACTACAAACCCTAACGCCCTTTAGAAATGCTTCGCCTCAACTGGCTGCAGTATATAAGCCCCTTCTGGTGGATTTCGTTTTTTTATCAAGATGATGGACTGATTACCTCACTCAATGCTAAGGATGGGGTTACCCCAGATTCCTTCTTCACGTTCTCAATCATTTTTCCCTGTATTAATGATAAATCCTCTGGTTGAGCAACCATGGTTCATTCTTCTATTTCCCCCCTTGTAAAAACCATTTAAATAATATCTACCTAACAAAGAGTCTTTAATTTTGGGTACAGAATTTTGCCTAACTACTGGCAAGACTTCTGCTAAGGGACTGTGTCCCCTGTGACGCGCCGCCTCCCTTCACTGCATCCCCTCATTTGTCTCCACTATAAAATCGTTACGTCAGCATTACTCTACTTTTATCTAAGATGACGGACTGAACCCTCTCTAAGCTGGGGATGTTTACCTCAAACTCCTATTCAATCCCCCAACGTTTTCTCTGCAATAGACGTAAGCCATTGCAGGCGAAACGTTCTCTCAGGGAGCAACAAAGTGTTGACAAATGTTTTAGTTACCATTGGGGGTTTTTTTTTTAAAATAATAATACCTGTTACATAGGGAATCTTTTAAAAAACCGAAGAATGAATTTTTCTTCGCTCCAGCTCCTGTCTTATATTACAAGTCTTCTTCCAATAATGGACTCCAAAAATCATTTACTCCCACATCAAATGCTTTTCAACATCTGTCTCCATATATGAGAACTTTTAGTGCCCTGACGTTTCTTTCTCGAGGGTCAGAAAATTATTTACCTCGAAAAATTTTTTTTTTTCTTTTTACTATTTTTTCTATGTATTGCCTGACACAGCGCTTGATGAAACGTTTCCCCCATAAGATTCCCAATTTTGCATAGCAACTGTATGTCAAAATACTTTTCAATCTTAGAGTGGACGTAGGTGAGCTGAGCCAAAATGAGGGGTGGAAGGAAAAACTCTGCACTCAGATACAAGAACAGGATGATTAGCAACAAGACTCCCGTGAACGTCAATTAAAGAGACAGGGCCAGGATCTTAAACTCAACCCCCCACACACGACACACCACACACACAAACCCCGCACAAAACACACACGGGCGCACACACACAAAAACAACACAACACACCCCCAAACCAAACACGCCGCACGCACACACACACACACACACACACACACACCACACACACACCCAAGCACGTCACCGGGGGGACACATAACCCAAATAACCTCAGCATACGGGCACCCGGGAAACCGAGAATAGCGTTTGAAACCTTAAAAAGGGAAACGTTCAAGACACGTACATGTGTATGTCAGGCCCATACTGGAGTAGCAGCACCTCTGGAACCCCACCTTCAAGCACTCAAGAAGTTAGAGAAAAATCAAGGTTTTCAACAAGGCCCAGTCCCCCGAGCTCGGGGAATGTCGTACGAGGAAAGGTTGAGGGAAAATGGCTGACGAACTGGAGGACGAAGGGGCGGGAGACATAAACAAAATACAAAATTTCTGCGGGGAATAAAAAGGTGGACAGAGACAGGATGTTCCAGAGAGGGGACACAGAAACAAAGGGTCACAATTGGAAGCTGAAGACTCAGACGAGTCACAGGGACGTTAGGAAGTATTTCTTCAGTCAGAGTCGTCAGGATGTGAAATAGTCTAGCAAGTGAAGTAGTGGAGGGCAGGAACCATACATAGTTTTAAGAAGAGGTATGACAAAGCTCAGGAAGCAGAGAGGGAGAGGACCTAGTAGCGATCAGTGAAGAGGCGGGGCCAGGAGCTGAGTCCCGATCCCTGCAACTACTATTAGGTGAGTACACACACACACACACACACACACTGAGGAAAGAAGGAGGGGAGCTCACAAAGAGTGACCAAGAAGTATGTGATGAATTAAACAAAAGATTTAGAGAAGTATTCACAATAGAGTCAGGAATGCTTCCAGCAAACTGTGGAGGTGGGGTGCACCAGCAGGTGCTGGACACAATACACATAACCAAGGTAGAGGTGAAGAAACTGCTAGACGAACTCGATACCTCAAAGGCGGTGGGCCCAGATAACATATCTCCATGGATACTGAGAGAGGGAGCAGAGGAACTGTGTGTGCTATTAGCAGCAATCTTCAGTAAATCTATCGAAGCAGGGCAGTTGCCTGAGGCGTGGAAGACAGCACATGTAGTTCCAATTTTTAAGAAAGGGGACAGACAGGCAGCATTAAACTACAGACCAGTGTCACTGACTTGTATAGTATGTAAAGTCATGGAAAAGATTATCAGGAGAAAAGTAGTGGAATACAATGAAAAGATTGGGCTCACACATGACAGTCAGCATGGCTTCAGAGATGGGAAATCCTGTGTCACAAATTTACTTGAGTTCTACGATAAGGTAACAGAAGTAAGACAGGAGAGAGAGGGATGGGTAGATTGCATCTTTTTAGATTGCAAGAAGGCTTTTGACACAGTACCACACAAGAGACTGGTGCAAAAATTAGAGTAGCAGGCAGGAATAACAGGGAAAGTACTGCAATGGGTCAGGGAATACCTGACAGGAAGGAAACAACGTGTGTTGGTACGTGCTGAAGTGTCGGAGTGGGCGAATGTGTCGAGTGAGGTTCCACAAGGTTCAGTCCAAGGCCCGGTGCTGTTTCTTGTATACGTGAATGACATGGTGGAAGGAATAGATTCAGAAGTGTCACTGTTCGCTGATGATGTGAAACTGAGAGAGAATCAGTTAAGATTACAAGGGGATCTGGACAAACTACAAGTATGGTCCGACAAATGGCTCCTGGAGTTTAACCCCAGTAAGTGTAAGGTCATGAAGATTGGGGAAGGACACAGAAGACCGCAGACGGAGTACAGGTTAGGAAACCAACAGCTGTAAACGTCAGTTAAAGAAAAGGATCTTGGGGTAAGCATCATAACGAACATGTCCCCTGAGGCACACATCAATCAAATAACTGCTGCAGCAAATGGGAGATTGGCAAACCTGAGATCGGCGTTTAGACATCTGAGTAAGGAGTCATTCACGACATTGTACACAGTGTATGTAAGGCCTATACTGGAATATGCAGCGCCAGTATGGAACCCTCACTTAGTCAAACACGTCACGAAATTGGAGAAAGTGCAAAAATCTGCAACACGATTAGTCCCGGAACTGAGGGGTATGTCTTATGAGGAGAGGTTAAGGGAACTCAACCTGATGACACTAGAGGATAGGAGGGATAGAGGGGACATGATAACAACGTATAAAATACTAAGAGGCATTGACAACGTGGACAAGGATCGAATGTTTCAGAGATGGAATACAGAAACACGGGGACACAATTGGAAACTGAAAACCCAGATGAGTCATAGGGATGTTAGGAAGTATTTCTTTAGTCTTAGAGTTGTCAGGAACTGGAATAATCTGGAGAGGGAAGTAGTGGAAGCAAGTTCCATAAATAGCTTTAAGAAGAGGTATGACAAATATCATGGAGCAGGGAGAGAGTGAATTAGTATCGACCAGTGAAGAGGCGGGGCTAGGAGCTATGACTCGACCCCTGCAACCACATATAGGCGAGTACACACACACACGCACACACACACACACACACACACACACACACCACACACACCACACATACACACACACACACACACACACACACACACACATACACACACACACACACGCGCACACACACACACACACACACACACACACACACACATACACACACACACACACACACGCACACACACACACACACACACACACACACACACACACACATACACACACACACACACACACACACCACACATACACACCACACACACACACACACACACACACATACACACACACACACACACACGCACACACACACACACACACACACCACACACACACACACACACACATACACACACACACACACACACACACACACACACACGCGCGCCACACACACACACACACACACAACACATACACACACACACACACACACGCACACACACACACACACACACACACACACACACACACATACACACACACACACACACACACACACACACACACACATACACACACACATATACACATACACACATTTATATGTACATCAGGTGTACAAACACGTTCACTACACAACTTCAGCAGCAAGTGACTGGTCACGATACACCTTCAGCAGACAGTGTAGGGCACCACACAACTTCAATAGGCACTGACGGGTCACCACACACCTTCAGCAGCCAGTGATGGGTCACCACACACCCTCAACAGCCAGTGACGGGTCACCACACACCTTCAGCAGCCAGTGATGGGTCACCACACACCCTCAACAGCCAGTGACGGGTCACCACACACCTTTAGCAGATAGTGACGGGTCACCACACACCTTCAGCAGAGAGTGATGGGTCACCACACACCTTCAGCAGAGAGTGATGGGTCACCACACACATTCAGCAGCCAGTGCCGGGTCACCACGCACCTTCAGCAGATAGTGACGGGTCACCACACACCTTCAGCAGATAGTGACGGGTCACCACACACCTTCAGCAGAGAGTGATGGGTCACCACACACATTCAGCAGCCAGTGATGGGTCACCACGCACCTTCAGCAGATAGTGACGGGTCACCACACACCTTCAGCAGATAGTGACGGGTCACCACACACCTTCAGCAGAGAGTGATGGGTCACCACACACCTTCAGCAGAGAGTGATGGGTCACCACACACCTTCAGCAGAGAGTGATGGGTCACCACACACCTTCAGCAGAGAGTGATGGGTCACCACACACCTTCAGCAGAGAGTGATGGGTCACCACACACATTCAGCAGCCAGTGCCGGGTCACCACGCACCTTCAGCAGATAGTGACGGGTCACCATACACCTTCAGCAGAGAGTGATGGGTCACCACACACATTCAGCAGCCAGTGATGGGTCACCAAGCATCTTCAGTAACCAGTTACGGTTCACCACCCAAATTCAGCAGACAGTGACGGGTAAGCAAACGCATTCAGCAGACAGCGACGGGTTACCGCACACCTTTAGCAGCCAGTGACGGTTCATCACACACCTTCAGCCGCCAGTGACGGGTCACCACCCACCCTCAACAGCCAGTGACGGTGCACCACACACCTTTAGCAGAGAGTGACGGGCCGCCATACATACTCAGCATCCAGTGACTGGTCACCACACACCTTCAACAGCCAGTGACGGTCAAGCACACATCTTCAGCAGCCAGTGACGGGTCACCAAACATCTTCAGTACCCAGCGACGGCTTACCACACCCCTTCAGCAGACAATGACGGGTAAGAAAACACATTCACCAGCAGGTAAGGGTTCACCACACACCTTCAGCAGACAATGACGGGCCACCACACACCTTCAGCAGCCATTGACGGGTTGCCACACACATTCAGCAGACAGTGACAAGTCACCACACACCTTCAGCAGCCAGTGATGGGTTGCCACACACCGTTGAACAGACAGTGACAGGTCACCACGCACCTTCGGCAGCCAGTGACAGGTCACCACACACCTTCAGCAGCAAGTGACAGGTCACCACATACCTACAGCAGACTGAGAGGGGTCTCCATACACCTTCGAGAGACAATGACGGGTCACCACACACCTTCAGCAGATAGTGACGGGTCACCACACACCTTCAGCAGCCGGTAACAGGTCACCACACACCTTCAACAGTGACAGGTCACCATACAACTAGAGAAGAAAGTAAAGGGTCACCACACACCTTCAGCAGAGAGTGACAGGTAACCACACAACTTCAGCAGAAAGTAACGGGTCACCACACACATTAAGAAGTAAGTGACGGGTCACCACACAACTTCAACAGGAAGTGACGGTTCGCACACACCTTCAGCAGACAGTGACGGGTCACCACACACCTTCAACGGCTACTGACGGGTCACCACACACCTTTAGCAGCCAGTGACGGGTCACCACACACCTTCAGCATCGAGTAACGGGTCATCACACACCTTTAGCAGAGACGGGTGACCACACACCAACAACAGCCACTGACGGGTCACCACAAACCTACAGCAGCCAGTGACGGGTCACCACACACCTTCAACAGACTGTGACGGGTTACCAAACACCTTCAGCAGCCGGTCACGTGTCACCACACACCTTCAACAGACAGTGACGGGTCACCAAACACCTTCAGCAGCCATTGACTGATCACAAAACACCTTTGGCAGCCAGTGACGGGTCACCACACCCCCTCAGCAGCCATTGACTGGTCACAACACACCTTCAGCAGCCAGTGACGGGTAACCACACACCTTCGGCAGACCGTGACGGGTCACCACACACCTCCTGCAGCCAGTGATGGGTCACCACACACCTTCAGCAGTGACGGGTCACCACACTCATTCAGCAGACAGTGATGGGTCACCACTCGACTTCAGCAGCCAGTGACGGGTCACCACTCTTTCAGCAGCCAGTGACAGGTAACCACACACCTTCAGCAGCCAGTGACGGGTCACCACACTCCATCAGCAGCCAGTGACGGGTTGCAACACACCTTTAGAAGACAGTGACGGGTCACCACACAACTTCAGGAGCCAGTGACGGATCAACACACACCTTCAGCAGCCATTGACGGGTTGCCACACACCTTCAGCAGCCAGTGACGGTTCACCACACACCTTCAGCAGAGAGCGACGGGTATCCAGACACCTTCAGCAGCCAGTGACAGGTCATCACACACCTTCAGCAGCCTGTGACGGGTCAGCACACACCTTCAGCAGCCAGTGACGGGTCACGACAAACCTTCAGCAGCAAGTGACGGGTCCCTACACACCTTCAGCCGCCAGTGACGGGTCACCACTCACTTTCAGCAGCCAGTAACGGGTCACCACGCATCTTCAGCAGTCAGTGACGGGTCACCACACACCTTCAGCAGCAAGTGACCGGTCACCACACACCTTCAGCAGCCAGTGACGGGTCACGACACACCTTCAGCAGCCAGTGACGGGTTGCCACGCACCTTCAGCAGACAGTGACGGGTCACGACAAACATTCAGCAGCCAGTGACGGGTCACCACACACTTTCAGCAGCCAGTGACGGGTCACCACACACCTTCAACAGTGACGGGTCACCACACACCCTCAGCAGCCAGTGACTGGTCACCAAACACCTTCGGCAGCCAGTGACGGGTTACCACACACCTTCAGCAGCCATTGACTGGTCACAACACACCTTCAGCAGCCAGTGACGGGTCACCACACCCCCTCAGCAGCCATTGACTGGTCACAACACACCTTCAGCAGCCAGTGACGGGTCACCACACCCCTTCAGCAGCCATTGAGTGGTGACAACACACCTTCAGCAGCCAATGATGGGTAACCACACACCTTCGGCAGACCGTGACGGGTCACCACACACCTTCAGCAGCCAGTGATGGGTCACCACACACCTTCAGCAGACAGTGACGGGTCACCACACACATTCAGCAGACAATGACGGGTCACCACTCGACTTCAGCAGGCAGTGACGGGTCACCACACACCTTGAGCAGCCAGTGACAGGTCACCACACACCTTCAGCAGCCAGTGACGGGTCACCACAATCCATCAGCAGCCAGTGACGGGTTGCAACACACCTTCAGCAGATAGTGACGGGTCATCACACAACTTCAAGAGCCAGTGACGGATCACCACACACCTTCAGCAGCCATTGGCGGGTTGCCACACACCTTCAGCAGCCAGTGACGGTTCACCACACACCTTCAGCAGAGAGCAACGGGTAATCACACACCTTCATCAGCCAGTGACAGGTCATCACACACCTTCAGCAGCCAGTGACGGGTCAGCACACACCTTCAGCAGCCATTGACTTGAAGATTGAGACACTTATGCAGCATATGGGAATCTTTATTCAGGAAACGTTTCGCCACACAGTGGCTTCATCAGTCCAATACAAAGAGGAAGGCGTAAGGAGAGGACTGATGAAGCCACTGTGTGGCGAAACGTTTCCTGAATAAAGATTCCCATATGCTGCTTAAGTGTCTCAATCTTCAACTTGTCGGTTTTTCAAACCATTCATCACAGCCATTGACTTGTCATAACACACATTCAGCAGCCAGAGACGGGTCACCACACTCCCTCATCAGCCATTGACTTGTCATAACACACATTCAGCAGCCAGAGACGGGTAACCACACACCTTAGGCAGACCTTGACGGGCCACCACACACATTCAGAAGCCAGTGACGGGTCAACACACACCTTCAACAGGCAGTGACAGTTCACACACCTTCAGCAGCCAGTGACGGGTTGCCACGCACCTTCAGCAGACAGTGAGGGGTGACCACACACCTTCAGCAGACAGTGAAAGGTCACCACACACCTTCAGCAGACAGTGACGGGTCACCACACCTTCAGCAGCCAGTGACGGGTCACCACACACCTTCAGCAGCCAGTGACCGGTCACCACACACCTTCAGCAGCCAGTGAAGGGTTGCCACGCACCTTCAGCAGACAGTGACGGGTCACCACACACCTTCAGCAGACAGTGACGGGTTGCCACACACATTCAGAAGAAAGTGAAAGGTCACCACACACCTTCAGCAGTCAGCGACGGGTCACCACACACCAACAACAGAGAGTGACGCGTCACCACACACCTTTAGCAGCCAGTGAGGGGTCACCACACCCTCCAGCAGCAAGTGACGGGCTGCCTCACACCTTCAGCAGACAGTGACGGGTCACCAAAGATCTTCAACAGACAGTGATAGGTTCCCACATACCATAAGCAGGCAGTGACGGGTCACCACACACCTTCAACAGAAAGTGACGGGTCACCACACACCTTGAGGAGACAGTAATGGGTCACCACACACCATCAGCAGCCAGTGACAGGTCACCAGACACCTTCAGCAGGCAGTGACAGGTCACCACACACCTTCAGCGGACAGTGACGGGTCACCACACACTTTCATCAGACATTGATTGGTGACCACACACTTTTAGCAGACGGTGATGGGTCTCCACACACCTTCAGCAGCCAGTGACGGGTCACCACACACCTTCAGCAGACAGAGATGTGTCACCACACACCTTCAGTAGCCAGTGATGGGTCATCACATACCATCAGCAGCCAGTGAAGGTTCACCACACACCGTCAGCAGAGAGTGACGGGACACCACACACCTTTAGCAGTCACTGACTAGTCACCACACACCTTCAGCAGACAATGTTGGATCACCACATCGTCAAAAGACAGTGACGGGTCACCACACATCTTTAGCAGCCAGTGACGGGTCACCACACACCTTAAGCAGCGAGTGACGGGTTGCCACACACTTTCAGCAGGCAGTGACGGGTCACCACACACCTTCAGCAGCCAGCAACGGGTCACCACACACATTCAGCTACCAGTGACGGGTAACCACACACCTTCAGCAGACAGTGACGGGTCATCACACACCTTCAGCAGCCAATGACGTGTCACCACACACCTTCAGCAGCTAGTGATGGGTCACCAAACTCCTTCAGCAGACAGTGACGAGTCACCACACACCTTCAGCAGCCAGTGACTGGTCACCACACAGCTTCAGCAGCCAGTGACGAGTTGTCACACACCTTCAGCAGACAGTGACGGTTCACCACATACCTTAAGCAGTCAGTGACGGGCTGCCACACACCTTCACCAGCCAGTGTCGGGTCTCCACACACCTTCAGCAGGAAGTGACGGGTGACCACACGCCTTCAGCAGCCAGTGACAGGTCACCACACACCTTCAGCAGCCAGTGACGGGTTGCCACACCTTCAGCAGCCAGTGACGTGTTGCCACACACCTTCATCAGACAGTGACGGGTCACCACACACCTTCAGCAGCTAGTGACGGGTTGGCACATACCTTCAGCAGAAAGTGACGGGCCACCAAACACCTTGGGCAGCCAGTGACGGGTTGCGACACACCTTCAGCAGCCAGTGACGGTTCACCACACACCTTCAGCAGCCAGTGATGGGTCACCACACACCTTCAGCAGCCAGTGACGGGTCACCACACACCTTAAGCAGCCAGTGACGGGTGACCACAAACCTTCAGCAGATAGTGACGAGTTACCACACACCTTCAGCAGCCAGTGACGGGTCACCACACACCTTCAGCAGCCAGTGACGGGTTGCCACACACCTTCAGCAGCCAGTGACGGGTCACCACACACCTTCAGCAGCCAGTGACGGGTCACCACACACCTTCAGCAGCCAGTGACGGGTTGCCACACACCTTCAGCAGCCAGTGACGGGTCACCACACACCTTCAGCAGCCAGTGACGGGTCACCACATAACTTCAGCAGTCAGTGACAGGTCACCACATACCTGCTAGTGATTAGTTAATGATCCTGGTAGTGACTAGTTAATGATCCTGACAGTGACTAGCTTATGATCCTGGTAGTGACTAGTTAATGATCCTGGTAGTGACTAGCTAATAATTCTGGTAGTGACTAGTTAATGATCCTGGTAGTGACTACCTAATAATCCTGGTAGTGACTAGTTAGTGATGCTGGTAGTGACTAGTTACTGATGCTGGTAGTGACTAGTTAATGATCCTGTTAGAGACTAGTTAATGATCCTGACAGTGACTTGCTAATGATCCAGGTAGTGACTAGTTAATGATCCTGGTAGTGACTAGTTAACGATCCTGGTATTGACTAGCTAATAATCCTGGTAGTGACTAGATAGTGATGCTGGTAGTGACTAGTTAATGATGCTGGTAGTGACTACTTATCGATCCTGGTAGTGACTAGTTAATGATCCTGGTAGTGACCAGTTAAAGACCCTGGTAGCGACTAGTTAATGATGCTGGTAGTGACTAGTTAAGGATCTTGTTAGTGACTAGTTAATAATCCTCGTAGTGATTATTTAATGTTCTTGGTAGTGACTAGTTAATGATCCTGGTAGCGATTAATTAATGTTCTTGGTAGTGTCTAGTTAATGATCCTGGTAGTGATTAGTTAATGATCCTGGTAGTGACTAGTTAATGTTCCTGGTAGTAATTACCTAATGATCCTGGTAATGACTAGTTAATGATCCTGGTAGTGACTAGTTAAGGATCCTGGAAGTGACTAGTTAATGATCCTGGTAGTGACTAGCTAATAATCCTGGTAGTGACTAGTTAGTGATGCTGGTAGTGACTAGTTACTGATGCTGGGAGTGACTAGTTAATGATCCTATTAAAGACTAGTTAATGATCCTGACAGTAACTTGCTAATGATCCAGGTAGTGACTAGTTAATGATCCTGGTAGTGACTAGTTAACGATCCTGGTAGTGACTAGCTAATAATCCTGGTAGTGACTAGATAATGATCCTGGTAGTGACTAGCTAATAATCCTGGTAGTGACTAGATAGTGATGCTGGTAGTGATTAGTTAATGATGCTGGTAGTGACTACTTATCGATCCTGGTAGTGACTAGTTAATGATCCTGGTAGTGACCAGTTAAAGACCCTGGTAGCGACTAGTTAATGATGCTGGTAGTGACTAGTTAAGGATCTTGTTAGTGACTAGTTAACCAACCCGGTAATGAAAAGGTAATGACCCTGGAAGTGACTAGTTAATGATGCTAGTAGTGACTAGTTAATGAACCTGGTAGTGACTAGCTAATGATCCTGGTAGTGACTAGTTAATGATCCTGGTAGCGACTAGTTAATTTTCCTGGTAGTGACCAGTTAATGATCCAGGTAGAAACTTGTTATTGACCCTTGTAATGACTAGTTAATGATCCTGGTAGTGACTAGTTAACGATCCCGGTAGTGACTAGTTAATGACCCTGGTAGTGACTAATTAATGATGCTGGTATTGGCTAGTTAATGACCCTTTTAGTGACTAGCTAATGATCCTGGTAGTGACTAGTTAATGATCCTGGTAGTGACTAGTTAATGGTCCTGGTAGTGACCAGTTAATGATCCAGGTAGTATCTAGTTATTGACCCTTGTAGTGACTAGTTAATGATGCTGGTAGTGACTAGATAACGATCCTGGTAGTGACTAGTTAATGACCCTGGCAGTGACTAGTTAATGACCTTGGTAGTGACTAGTTAATGATGCTGGTAGTGACTAGTTAATGATCCTGGTAGTGACAAGTTAATGATCCTGGTAGTGATTGGTTAATGATCCTGGTAATGATTAGTTAATGATCCTGGTAGTGACTAGTTAATGATTTTGGTAGTGACTAGTTAATGATCCTGGTAGTAAATAGTTAATGATCCTGGTAGTGATTAGTTAATGTTCGTGGTAGTGACTAGTGAATGATCCTGGTAGTGATTAGTTAATGATCCTGGTAGTGACTAGATAATAATCCTCGTAGTGATTATTTAATGTTCTTGGTAGTGACTAGTTAATGATCCTGGTAGCGATTAATTAATGTTCTTGGTAGTGTCTAGTTAATGATCCTGGTAGTGATTAGTTAATGATCCTGGAAGTGACTAGTTAATGTTCCTGGTAGTAATTACCTAATGATCCTGGTAATGACTAGTTAATGATCCTGGTAGTGAGTAGTTAAGGATCCTGGTAGTGACTAGTTAATGATCCAGGTAGTGACAGAGTGACGGGACACCACTCACCTTTAGCAGTCACTGACTGGTCACCGCACACCTTCAGCAGCCAGTGATGGGTCACCAAACTCCTTCAGCAGACAGTGACGGGTCACCACACACCTTCAGCAGCCAGTGACTGGTCACCACACAGGTTCAGCAGCCAGTGACGAGTTATCACACACCTTCAGCAGACAGTGGCAGTTCACCACACACCTTTAGCAGCCAGTGACGGGTCACCACACACCTTCAGCAGCCAGTGACGGGTCACTACACACCTTCTGCAGCCAGTGACGGTTGACCACACACCTTCACCAGCCAGTGACGGGTCACCACACACCGTAAGCAGCCAGCGTCGGGTCACCACACACCTTCAGCAGGAAGTGACGGGTGGCCACACACCTTCAGCAGCCAGTGACGGGTTGCTACACCTTCAGCAGCTAGTGACGTGTTGCCACACACCTTCAGCAGACAGTGACTGTTCACCAAACACCTTCAGCAGCCTGTGACGGGTCACCACACACCTTCAGCAGCCAGTGACGGGTTGCCACACACCTTCAGCAGACAGTGACGGGTCACCAAACACCTTGAGCAGCCAGTGACCGGTTGCCACACACCCTCAGCAGACAGTGACGGTTCACCACACACCTTCAGCAGCCAGTGACGGATTGCGACACACGTTCAGCAGCCAGTGACGGGGTGCCACTCACCTTCAGCAGACAGTGACGGGTCACCACATACCTTCAGCCAGTGACGGGTCACACCACACCTTCAGCAGCCAGTGACGGGGTGCCACACACCTTCAGCAGACAGTGGCGTGTTATCACACACCTTCAGCAGCCAGTGACGGTTGACCACTCACCTTCAGCAGACAGTGACGGGTCACCACACACCTTCAGCAGCCAGGGACGGGTGACCATACACCATCATCAGCCAGTTAACTAGTCACTATCAGGATCATTAACTAGTCACTGCCAGGATCATTATCTAGTCACTATCAGGATCATTAACTAGTCACTACCAGGATCATTAACTAGTCACTACCAGGATCATTAACTAGTCACTTCCAGGATCATTAACTAGTCACTACCAGAATCATTAACTAGTCACTCCCAGGATCATTAACTAGTCACTATCATGATCATTAACTAGTCACTGCTAGGATCATTAACTAGTCACTACCAGGATCATTAACTAGTCACTACCAGGATCATTAACTAGTCACTACCAGGATCATTAACTAATCACTACCAGGATCATTAACTAGTCACTACCAGGATCATTAACTAGTCACTACCAGGGTCATTAACTAGTCACTACCAGGATCATTAACTAGTCACTACGAGGATCACTAACTAGTCACTACCAGGATCATTAACTAGTCACTACCAGGATCATTAACTAGTCACTGCCAGGATCATTATCTAGTCACTATCAGGATCATTAACTAGTCACTACCAGGATCATTAACTAGTCACTACCAGGATCATTAACTAGTCACTACCAGGATCATTAACTAGTCACTATCAGGATCATTAACTAGTCACTACCAGGATCATTAACTAGTCACTATCAGGATCATTAACTAATCGCTACCAGGATCATTAACTAGTCGCTACCAGGATCATTATCTAATCACTACCAGCATCATTAACTAGTCACTACCAGGATCATTAACTAATCACTACCAGCATCATTAACTAGTCACTGCCAGCATCATTAACTAGTCGCTACAGTGTCTTTAACTGGTCACTACCAGGATCATTAACTAGTCACTACCAGGATCGTTAACTAGTCATTACCAGCATCATTAACTAGTCACTACCAGGGTCCTTATCTAGTCACTACCAGCATCATTAACTAGTCACTACAAGGGTCAATAACAAGTTTCTACCTGGATCATTAACTGGTCACTACCAGGACCATTAACTAGTCACTACCAGGATCATTAACTAGTCACTAACAGGATCATTAACTAGTCACTACCAGCATCATTAACTAGTCACTACCAGGGTCATTAACTAGTCACTACCGGGATCGTTAACTAGTCACTAACAAGATCTATAACTAGCCACTCTCTGGATCATTAACTAGTCACTACCCGGATCGATAACTAGTCACAACCAGCATCATAAACTAGTCACTACCAGCATCACTAACTAGTCATTTCCAGGATTATTAGCTAGTCACTACCAGGATCATTAACAAGTCACTACTAGGGTTATTAGCTAGTCACTACCAGTATCATTAACTAGTCACTACCAGGATCATTAACAAGTCACTGTCAGGATCACTAAGTAGTCTCTAACAGGATCATTAACTAGTCACTAAAAGAGTCATTAACTAGTCACTTCCAGGATCATTAACTAGTCACTACCATCAACATTAACTAGACATTACCAGAATCATTAAATAGTTACTTCCAGGATCATTAACTAATCACTAGCAGGTATGTGGTTACCTGTCACTGACTGCTGAAGGTATGTGGTGACCCGTCACTGGCTGCTGAAGGTGTGTGGTGACCCGTCACTGACTGCTGAAGGTGTGTGGTGACCCGTCACTGGCTGCTGAAGGTGTGTGGTGACCCGTCACTGACTGCTGAAGGTGTGTGGTGACCCGTCACTGGCTGCTGAAGGTGTGTGGTAACCCGTCACTGGCTGCTGAAGGTGTGTGGTGACCCGTCACTGGCTGCTGAAGGTGTGTGGTGACCCGTCACTGACTGCTGAAGGTGTGTGGTGACCCGTCACTGGCTGCTGAAGGTGTGTGGCAACCCGTCACTATCTGCTGAAGGTGTGTGGTCACCCGTCACTGGCTGCTGAAGGTGTGTGGTCACCTGTCACTGGCTGCTGAAGGTGTGTGGCAACCCGTCACTATCTGCTGAAGGTGTGTGGTCACCCGTCACTGGCTGCTGAAGGTGTGTGGCAACCCGTCACTATCTGCTGAAGGTGTGTGGCCACCTGTCACTGGTTCCTGAAGGTGTGTGGTCACCCGCCACTTTCTGCTGTGTGTGACTTGAAAAAGACCACTGTGTGGGCGAAACGTTGTCAATAAAGGATCACATTAAACTACATATGTTTCCACTGGTAGGACCTAAAAATCCTCATAAGTTGCAGGCTCACATGTGCGGGTAATTTATGCATGTATAATTTCTAAATGTATATATGTGTTTAGGAACATTTGTGCATCTGTATACATGTGAATATTCATATATATGCATAAGTAGCTATCACCACCAAGAACAAAATTAATGTTCACTGTGATGAATGAACACATACAAGAACAACATTAATGTTCACTATGATGAATAAAGTTGAATAAGTTCATTCATCATAGTGAGGTGTTATTCAAGTGTGATCACGGATAGGTGAGGTGTTAGTCAGGTGTAAACCATACCCCCGGCCGGGATTGAACCCGCGGTCATAGAGTCAGGTGTTAGTCAGGTGTGATCATGGATAGGTGAGGTGTTAGTCAGATGTGATCATGGATAGGTGAGGTGTTAGTCAGGTGTGATCATGGATAGGTGAGGTGTTAGTCAGATGTGATCATGGATAGGTGAGGTGTTAGTCAGATGTGATCATGGATAGGTGAGGTGTTAGTCAGGTGTGATCATGGATAGGTGAGGTGTTAGTCAGATGTGATCATGGATAGGTGAGGTGTTAGTCAAGTGTGATCACGGATAGGTGAGGTGTTAGTCAGGTGTGATCATGGATAGGTGAGGTGTTAGTAAGGTGTGATCATGGATAGGTGAGGTGTTAGTCAGGTGTAATCATGGATAGGTGAGGTGTTAGTCAGGTGTAATCATGGATAGGTGAGGTGTTAGTCAAGTGTGATCATGGATAGGTGAGGTGTTAGTCAGGTGTGATCATGGATAGGTGAGGTGTTAGTCAGGTGTGATCATGGATAGGTGAGATGTTAGTCAGGTGTGATCATGGATAGGTGAGGTGTTAGTCAGGGTTGATCATGAATAGGTGGGGTGTTAGTCAAGTGTGATTATGGATAGGTGAGATGTTAGTCAGGTTTGACAATGGATAGGTGAAGTGTTAGTCATGTGTGATCAAGGATAGGTGAGGTGTTAGTCAGGTGTGATCATGGATAGGTGAGGTGTTAGTCAGGTGTGATTATGGATAGGTGAGGTGTTAGTCAGGTGTGGTCATGGGTAGGTGAGGTGTTAGTCCGGTGTGGTCATGGATAGGTGAGGTGTTAAGTCAGGTGTGGTCATGGGTAGGTGAGGTGTTAGTCCGGTGTTGTCATGGATAGGTGAGGTGTGTTAAGTCAGGTGTGGTCATGGATAGGTGAGGTTTTTAGTCAGGTGTGGTCATGGATAGGTGAGGTGTTAGTCAGGTGTGATCATGGATAGGTGAGGTGTTAGTCAGGTGTGATCATGGATAGGTGAGGTGTTAGTCAGGTGTGATCATGGATAGGTGAGGTGTTAGTCAGGTGTGATCATGGATAGGTGAGGGGGTTAGTCAGGTGTGATCATGGATAGGTGAGGTGTTAGTCAGGTTTGATCATGGATAGGTGAGGTGTTAGTCAAGTGTGATCATGGATAGGTGAGGTGTTAGTCAGGTGTGGTCATGGATAGGTGAGGTGTTAGTCAGGTGTGTTCATGGATAGGTGAGGTGTTAGTCAGGTGTGATCATGGATAGGTGAGGTGTTAGTCAGGTGTGATCATGGATAGGTGAGGTGTTACTCAGGTGTGATCATGGATAGGCGAGGTGTTATTCAGGTGTGATCATGAATAGGTGAGGTGTTAGTCAGATGTGATCATGAATAGGTGAGGTGTTAGTCAGGTGTGATCATGGATAAGTGAAGTCTTTGTCAGGTGTGATCATGGATAGGTGAGGTGTTAGTCAGGTGTGATCATGGATAGGTGAGGTGTTAGTCAGGTGTGGTCATGGATAGGCGAGGTGTTACTCAGGTGAGGTCATGGGTACGTGAGGCGTTAGTCAGGTGTGGTCATGGGTAGGTGAGGTATTAGTCAAGTATGGTCATGGGTAGATGAGGTGTTAGTCAGGTGTGGTCATGGATAGGTGATGTGTTAGTCAGATGTCGTCATGGATAGGTGAGGTGTTATTTCAGGTGTGGTCATGGGTAGGTGAGGTGTTAGTCGGTGTGGTCATGGATAGGTGATGTGTTAAGTCAGGTGTGGTCATGGGTAGGTGAGGTGTTAGTCGGTGTGGTCATGGATAGGTGAGGTGTTAAGTCAGGTGTGGTCATGGGTAGGTGAGGTGTTAGTCCGTTGTGGTCATGGATAGGTGAGGTTTTTAAGTCAGGTGTGGTCATGGGTAGGTGAGGTGTTAGTTCGGTGTGGTCATGGATAGGTGAGGTGTTAAGTCAGGTGTGGTCATGGGTAGGTGAGGTGTTAGTCCGGTGTGGTCATGGATAGGTGAGGTGTTAAGTCAGGTGTGGTCATGGGTAGGTGAGGTGTTAGCCCGGTGTGGTCATGGATAGGTGAGGTGTTTAAGTCAGGTGTGGTCATGGGTAGGTGAGGTGTTAGTCCGGTGTTGTCATGGATAGGTGAGGTGTTAAGTCAGGTGTGGTCATGGGTAGGTGATGTGTTAGCCCGGTGTGGTCATGGATAGGTGAGGTGTTAAGTCAGGTGTGGTCAGGGGTAGGTTAGGTGTTAGTCCGGTGTGGTCATGGATAGGTGAGGTGTTAAGTCAGGTGTGGTCATGGGTAGGTGAGGTGTTAGTCCGGTGTGGTCATGGATAGGTGAGGTGTTAAGTCAGGTGTGGTCATGGGTAGGTGAGGGGGTTTAGTCCGGTGTGGGTCATGGATAGGTGAGGTGTTAAGTCAGGTGTGGTCATGGATAGGTGAGGTGTTAGTCCGGTGTGGTCATGGATAGGTGATGTGTTAGTCCGGTGTGGTCATGGATAGGTGACGTGTTAGTCAGGTGTGGTCATGGATAGGTGAGGTGTTAGTCAGGTGTGATCATGGGTAGGTGAGGTGTTAGTCAGGTGTGGTCATGGATAGGTGAGGTGTTAGTCAGGTGTGATCATGGATAGGTGAGGTGTTAGTCAGGTGTGATCATGGATAGGTGAGGTGTTAGTCAGGTGTGATCATGGGTAGGTGAGGTGTTAGTCAGGTGTGGTCATGGATAGGTGAGGTGTTAGTCAGGTGTGGTCATGGATAGGTGAGGTGTTTAGTCGGGTTTGTGATCATGGATAGGTGAGGTGTTAGTCAGGTGTGGTCATGGGTAGGTGAGGTGTTAGTCAGGTGTGGTCATGGATAGGTGACGTGTTAGTCAGGTGTGGTCATGGATAGGTGAGGTGTTAGTCAGGTGTGATCATGGATAGGTGAGGTGTTAGTCAGGTGTGATCATGGATAGGTGAGGTGTTAGTCAGGTGTGATCATGGGTAGGTGAGGTGTTAGTCAGGTGTGGTCATGGATAGGTGAGGTGTTAGTCAGGTGTGATCATGGGTAGGTGAGGTGTTAGTCAGGTGTGGTCATGGATAGGTGAGGTGTTAGTCAGGTGTGGTCAACTGATCTGATGCTGACTGAAACTTCTCTGTTCAGTCTCTTCACATAAAAGAGAAATAATTATAATAATATAATAAAAATAAATAATAATAATAATAATAATAATACTAATAATAATAATAATAATAATAATAATTATAATTATAATTATTTTATTATTATTATTATATTATTATTATTATTATTATATTATTATTATTATTATTATTATTAATAGTATTATTATAGAAGATGAAGAAGAAGGAGAAAAGGAAGATGAAGAAGAAGGAGAAAAGGAAGATGAAGAAAGGTAGTGAAATTAGAGGATACATGATGTAGCAGCAACACTGATGCTGTGTAGGCACCAACTCTCCTGTATTTCCCATTATATGTTCACTTAAAGTTTACCTCACACCATCACCTGTAGTTCACACTTGTAGTTCACACTTGTAGTTTACTTTAAACCATCACCTAAAGTTCACACTTGTAGCTCTCACTTATAGTTTACCATCACCTAAAGTTCACACTTGTAGCTCTCACTTATAGTTTACAATCACCTAAAGTTCACACTTGTAGCTCTCACTTATAGTTTACCATCACCTAAAGTTCACACTTAAGGTACACCTTTAGTTAACCTTTCATTTTCACCTGTTATGCACCTTAGGGAAACACCTTTGACCTATAGTTGTCATTTACATTTACAACTAACGAGGCCACAAGAAAACTTGTTATTTAAATGGTCTACAGAAAGTGAATCTGAGTTTCTTCACCTTACTGAGCTCTTCCACCTGATTTATTTCCTGCACCTGACCTGTCCTTGTATGTTGCTCAGCTAGTCTCTCTGTACTGGTCACTAGTACTCTCCATGTTGGTGCTAGGTGGGAGAGAAGCAGTGGTCACTAGTACCTCCACGTTGGTGCTAGCAGGGAGAGAAGCACTGGTCACTATTACCTCCACGTTGGTGCTAGCAGGGAGAGAAGCAGTGGTCACCAGTACCTCCACGTTGGTGCTAGCAGGGAGAGAAGCAGTGGTCACTAGTGCCTCCACGTTGGTGCTAGCAGGGAGAGAAGCACTGGTAACTAGTACTCTCCACGCTGGTGCTAGCAGGGTATGAAGCTCTCGTCACTAGCACAGTCCATGTTGGTGCTAGCAGGGAGGGAAGCACTGTTCACTAGTACCCTTCTCGTTGGTGCTAGCACGGTGAGAAGCAAGGGTCACTAGTGCCCTCCATTTTGGTACTAGCAGGGAGGGAAGTACTAGTCACTAGTACCTTCCACGTTAGTACCAGCAGGGAGAGAAGTACCGGTCACTAGTACCATTCTCGTTGGTGCTAGCAGGGTGAGAAGCACGGGTCACTAGTGCCCTCCATTTTGGTGCTAGCAGGGAGGGAAGTACTAGTCACTAGTACCTTCCACGTTGGTACCAGCAGGGAGAGAAGTACCGACAAGGTGGGTACCAACAGAACCAGAAGCCAGGCACCTAATAAAGGTCATTACTTTGCCAACACTGCTATTGAGCTTTATAGTAAAACTCTATCTCTAAACATTACAACTCTGTGGTGCAGCGGTCAGCACGACTGTGGTCAGCACGACTGTGGTCAGCACGACTGTGGTCAGCACGACTGTGGTCAGCACGACTGTGGTCAGCACGGCTGTGGTCAGCACGGCTGTGGTCAGCACGACTGTGGTCAGCACGGCTGTGGTCAGCACGGCTGTGGTCAGCACGACTGTGGTCAGCACGGCTGTGGTCAGCACGGCTGTGGTCAGCACGACTGTGGTCAGCACGGCTGTGGTCAGCATGGCTGTGGTCAGCACGACTGTGGTCAGCACGGCTGTGGTCAGCACGACTGTGGTCAGCACGACTGTGGTCAGCACGGCTGTGGTCAGCACGGCTGTGGTCAGCACGACTGTGGTCAGCACGGCTGTTGTCAGTACGGCTGTGGTCAGCACGGCTGTGGTCAGCACGACTGCCTTTAAAGCAGCAGAATCGGGTTCGACTCCCGGCGTAGTCTTGTATTCTTTTTTCTTTTTTTATAGTAACTTAATTTTACAGTCTGAAGTGAAACCTTTAACACCGTCAACATAGATTATTATTACTTTACTGTAATGTGATAAACGGGTAAGTGTTACAGTACCTGGGAAACACCAGACATTTATCCTTCACCAGCATGAGAGACGCTCCATTAAAGGAAAATTTATATCTTGTAATATTATTAATGTTTTATGTTTGTTTACTGTTAGAACTCAGTCTGAGGAAGAGGATAACTTTTACACTCTAACTGTCGAATAAAATTAGCATTTGTCCAACTGTGCTAACACAAGTTTATGTTAAAGTTGTATTGTGTTTGTCTGTGAATACTTGTAACTACAACACTGTGTTGTGTAGAGCTTTTGTGATTACAGGTTATTATTGATGGGCTAGTGATATGTACACCATGGTACTAGTACTAGTGAGTTGTACACCAGGGTACTTGTACTAGTGAGCTGCACACCATGGTACTTGTTCTGGTGAATTTTGCACCATGGTACTTGTATTAGTGAGTTGTACACCATGGTACTTGTACTAGTGAGTTGTACACCATTGTACTTGTACTAGTGAGGTGTACACCATGGTACTTGTACTAGTGAGTTGTACACCATGGTACTTGTACTAGTGAGTTGTACACCATGGTACTTGTACTAGTGAGTTGTACACCATGGTACTTGTACTAGTGAGGTGTACACCATGGTACTTGTACTAGTGAGGTGTACACCATGGTACTTGTTCTGGTGAATTTTGCACCATGGTACTTGTACTAGTGAGTTGTACACCATGGTACTTGTACTAGTGAGTTGTACACCATGGTGCGTGTTCTAGTGAGTTGCATACCATGGTACTTATGCTAGTGAGTTATACACCATGGTACTTGTACTAGTGACTTGTATACCATGGTACTTGTGCTAGCGAGTTGTACACCATGGTACTTGTACTAGTGACTTGTATACCATGGTACTTGTGCTAGCGAGTTGTACACCATGGTACTTGTACTAGTGACTTGTATACCATGGTACTTGTACTAGTGAGTTGTACACCATGGTACTTGTACTAGTGACTTGTATACCATGGTACTTGTGCTAGTGAGTTGTACACCATGGTACTTGTACTAGTGACTTGTATACCATGGTACTTGTGCTAGTGAGTTGTACACCATGGTACTTGTGCTACTGAGTTGTACACCATGGTACTTGTACTAGTGACTTGTATACCATGGTACTTGTGCTAGTGACTTGTACACCATGGTACTTGTACTAGTGAGTTGTACACCATGGTACTTGTGCTACTGAGTTGTACACCATGGTACTTGCGCTAGTGACTTGTACACCATGGTACTTGTACTAGTGAGTTGTACACCATGGTACTTGTACTAGTGAGTTGTACCTATGCTAGTCTGAGGTATGTTGTGTGATGCAGGTGTTACATGCACCATCCCGTGTTGTCTTGAAGACAATGTTAGCGACTTGATAGATATACGTTCAGTTATTGTTTCAGTTACGTTATATATTATATGATTATTTATTTCCATAAAGAATGTAAACATATTTGTGCAAAATATCTTTATTCAGACGCAAATTATAGTTCCTGTTTTACCAAGTTATTAAACCAGTGAATAGAAGTTATTGGTTTATAACTCTCAGGTATTTGTCTACAACAAGCACTGCTTTGAGGAATTAGACATATGTGCCCATGTGTCTAACTGCTCTTCTTGCGGGTACTGTACACCATTTATGGACATTTACAGCTGTGGAAACAGAGACAAGCACAGGTGTGGAAGCACAGATAAGTACAGGTATGGAAGCACAAACACAGGTGTGGAAGCACAGATAAGCACATGTGTGGAAGTACAGACAAGCACGTGTGTGGAAGCACAGACAAGCACATGTGTGTTAGTACAGACAAGCATAGGTGTGGAAGCACAGACACACACAGTTGTGGAATCACAAACACAGGTGTGGAATCACAGACAAGCACAGGTGTGGAAGCACAGACAAGCACATGTGTGGAAGTTCAAACAATCACAGATGTGGAAGCACAGACAAGCACATGTGTAGAAGTACAGACACAGGTGTGGAAGCACAGACAAGCACAAGTGTGGAGCCACACACAAGCACAGGTGTGGAAGCACACACAAGCACAGGTGTGGAAGCACACACAAGAACAGGTGTGGAAACACACACAAGCACAGGTGTGGAAGCACATACAAGAACAGGTGTGGAAGCACACACAAGCACAGGTGTGGAAGCACACACAAGCACAGATGTGGAAGCACACACAAGCACGGATGTGGAAGCACACACAAGCACAGGTGTGGAAGCACACACAAGCACAGGTGTGGAAGCACACACAAGCACAGGTGTGGAAGCACACACAAGCACAGGTGTGGAAGCACGCACAAGCAAGTCTCACCTATATGACCTTCTAAGCGTTTTCAATGTTCGTTTTATTTTAATTTTCTGTAATTAACTTAGACAATTATATCAAATTCAAATAATAGACATCAACACCTTCATATATAATAATGTGAAATATATGAATATAATTCATATATTAATTATAAAACATTTTCACTTATTAGTAAACATTATATTTTGAGTTTATTTTATTTCTTAATTATATTTAACAATATTATAAATACGACTTTGTTAGTTTAACAGTAAACTTTGTTAGTTTAACAGTAAACTTTGTTAGTTTAACAGTAAACTTTGTTAGTTTGACAGTAAACTTTGTTAGTTTGACAGTAAACTTTGTTAGTTTAACAGTAAACTTTGTTATTTTAACAGTAAACTTTGTTAGTTTAACAGTAAACTTTGTTAGACAGTAAACTTTGTTAGTTTGACAGTAAACTTTGTTAGTTTAACAGTAAACTTTGTTAGTTTAACAGTAAACTTTGTTAGTTTAACAGTAAACTTTGTTAGTTTAACAGTAAACTTTGTTAGTTTAACAGTAAACTTTGTTAGTTTAACAGTAAACTTTCTTAGTTTAACAGTAAACTTTGTTAGTTTGACAGTAAACTTTGTTAGTTTAACAGTAAACTTTCTTAGTTTAACAGTAAACTTTGTTAGTTTGACAGTAAACTTTGTTAGTTTAACAGTAAACTTTGTTAGACAGTAAACTTTGTTAGTTTGACAGTAAACTTTGTTAGTTTAACAGTAAACTTTGTTAGTTTAACAGTAAATTTTGTTAGTATAACAGTAAACTTTGTTAGTTTAACAGTAAACTTTGTTAGTTTAACAGGAAACTTTGTTAGTTTAACAGGAAACTTTGTTAGTTTAACAGGAAACTTTGCATAAATATGTATTTTGCGTAAGTTATATAAGTATTAATTACATATCGTAAGTGTCTACTTTCAATATTTATTATTTGTGTTGCTTTATAATTAGTGTTACATGTCACAGTAGTTGTTGTACTCACAACTTCCTCCTGGAGCTACTGACAACTTCCTCCTGGAGCTACTGGCAACTTCCTCCTGGAGCTACTGGCAACTTCCTCCTGGAGCTACATACAACTTCCTCCTGGAGCTACTTACAACTTCCTCCTGGAGCTACTTACAACTTCCTCCTGGAGCTACATACAACTTCCTCCTGGAGCTACTTACAACTTCCTCCTGGAGCTACTGACAACTTCCTCCTGGAGCTACATACAACTTCCTCCTGGAGCTACTTACAACTTCCTCCAGGAGCTACTTACAACTTCCTCCTGGAGCTACTGACAACTTCCTCCTGGAGCTACTGACAACTTCCTCCTGGAGCTACTGACAACTTCCTCCTGGAGCTACAGACAACTTCCTCCTGGAGCTACTTACAGCTTCCTCCTCTAGCTACTTACAACTTCCTCCTGGAGCTACTTACAACTTCCTCCTGGAGCTACTGACAACTTCCTCCTGGAGCTACTGACAACTTCCTCCTGGAGCTACTTACAGCTTCCTCCTGGAGCTACTGACAACTTCCTCCTGGAGCTACTTACAACTTCCTCCTGGAGCTACTTACAACTTCCTCCTGGAGCTATTGACAACTTCCTCCTGGAGCTACTGACAACTTCCTCCTGGAGCTACTGACAACTTCCTCCTGGAGCTACTGACAACTTCCTCTTGGAGCTACTTACAGCTTCCTCCTGGAGCTACTGACAACTTCCTCTGGAGCTACTTACAACTTCCTCCTGGAGCTACTTACAACTTCCTCCTGGAGCTACTGACAACTTCCTCCTGGAGCTACTGACAACTTCCTCCTGGAGCTACTGACAACTTCCTCCTGGAGCTACTGACAACTTCCTCCTGGAGCTACTGACAACTTCCTCCTG
>NC_069497.1:10803001-10825501 GCF_026875155.1 Cherax quadricarinatus | reverse complement strand
TGTTAAGGATTTAAGTTTATTAGACTCAATAATAGACTACTGAGTAAATTATCTGTGAACAGTCTTACTTGCTGCTATGACGACTCTACATGTAATATTCGTCTCTTCTTTTTATTATGAAGTGATTTCACGAATTTTAAGAACTTCAACAAAAATGGATCAATCTATCAAGTAGCTTTAACATATTGTTTAACAAATATTTGAGAGAGAATGTTGGGAAACACCTTATGAGCATAGAAGAAAACTCTTGCTGAAATACTATATAATTTGCATGTTCTTATTCACTGTGTGGTGATGTTGTGAACGATCTAGCGCGCTTATGACATAACAAACATCGGAAGTAAATTATCACAAGTCTTCAACAACACTTGATAACTAGAGATAAATCAAAATACTACGATGTCATTTTCACAGGGAAACACATATTGTTTTTCTAAACTATGAAAATAAATTTTTCAGCCAATTGATTCCAATTATCGTTCGGAAATATAATAAAAAAAGAAAAAGTAAGCGTATTTGTACTTCCAGTTATGGTAGCCTAAAACAACAGTAAGATCCTTATTCCAGTTTGTAAAACTTATACACACCTATATACACAGACATGAAATAACACACACTCACACTTAAATATTTTTTTTTTTCAACAAGTCGGTCGTCTCTCACCGAGGCAGGGTGACCCAAAAAGAAAGAAAATCTCCAAAAAGAAAATACTTTCATCATTCAACACTTTCACTTCACTCATACATAATCACTGTCTTAGCAGAGGAGCTAAGATACGACAGTTCAGAAGTTCCTCCAAACTGCCAATATCCCAGACCCCTCCTTTAAAGTGCAGGCATTGTACTTCCCATTTCCAGGACTCAAGTCCGGCTAACCGGTTTCCCTGAATCCCTTCACAAAATATTACCCTGCTGCTCACACTCCAACAGCTCGTCAAATCCCAAAAATCATTCGTCTCCATTCACTCCTGTCTAACACGCTCACACATGATTGCTGGAAATCCAACCCCCTTGCCAACAAATCCTCCTTTACCGCCTCCCTCCAACTTCTTCGAGGAAGACCCCTACCCCGCCTTCCTTTCCCTACAGATTTATACGCTCTCCAAGAAATTCCACTTTCATCCATTATCTCTAAATGGCCAAACCACCTCAACAACCCTTCTTCAGCCCTCTGACTAATACTTTTAGTAACTCCACACCTCCTAATTTGCACACCGAATTTTTACACTGCACATTGCCCCTAGACAAAACATCTCCACTGCCTTCAGCTGCCCTTGCGTACATTCCCTTCTTTGCCTCCATGGATAACGTTTTTTGTCTCTACAGATACCTCAAAGCAGCACTCACCTTTTTTCCTTCATCAATTCCATTTTTAACCTCATCCTTCATAAACCCATCCGCTGACAAGTCAACTCCCAAATATCTGAAAACATTTACTTCTTCAAATACTCCCTCTCTCCAGTATGATATCCAATTTTTCTTTATCTAAATCATTTGATACCCTCATCATCTTATTCTTATCTATATTCACTTTCAACTTTCTACCTTTGCTACCCTCCCAAAGACGTTCACTAACTTTTGCAATTTTTCTTTAGAATCATCCATAAGCACAGTATCATCAGCAAAAAAGTAACTGTGTCAACTCACATTTTGTATTTGATTCCCCATAATTTAATCCCACCTCTCTCCCGAACACTCTAGCATTTACTTCTTTTACAATCCCATCTATAAATATATTAAACAACCATGGTGACATTACACATCCCTGTCTAAGACCTACTTTTGCCGGGAAGTAGTCTCCCTCTCTTCTACACACCCTAACCTGAGCCTCACTATCCTCATAAAAACTCTTTACAGCATTTAGTAACTTACCACCTATTCCATAAACTTGCAACATCTGCCACATTGCTCCCCTATCCACTATCATATGCCTTTTCTAAATCTATAAATGCAATAAAAACTTTCCTACCTTTATATAAATACTGTTCACATATATGCTTCAATGTAAACACTTGATCTACACATACCCTACCCACTCTAAAACCTCCTTGCTCATCCGCAATCCTACATTCTGTCTTACCTTTAATTCTTTCAATAATAACCCTACGGTACACTTTTCCTGGTATAACTCAGTAAACTTATTCCTCTATATTTTTTACAACATCTTTTGTCCCCCTTCCCTTTATATAATATATATATATATATATATATATATATATATATATATATATATTTATATATATATAATATATATATATATATATATATATATATGACACTGTGCTTTTGGGAGACTCTGAAGAGAAGTTGCAGAGGTTGGTGGATGAGTTAGGAAACAGTAAGGTGATGAGAATGACAAAAAAAATAGGTGACGAAAGACTGGATATCAGATTGAAGGGAGAGAGTATGGAGGAGGTGAATGTATTCAGATATTTAGGAGTGGACGTGTCAGCGGATGGGTCTATGAAGGATGAGGTGAATCATAGAATTGATGAGAGGAAAAGAATGAGTGGTGTACTTAGGAGTCTGTGGAGACAAAGAGGGAAATGTATGAGAGTATAGTTATACCAACACTCTTATATGGGTGTGAAGCATGGGTGGTTAATGTTGCAGTAAGAAGGAAATTAGGAGGAGGTGCGGGATTACCAAAACTCTTATCCAGAGGGCTGAGGAGGGGTTATTGAGGTGGTTCGGACATGTAGAGAGAATGGAACAAAATAAAATGACTTCGAGAGTGTGTAAATCTGTAGCGGAGAGAACAAGAGGTAGGGGTCGGCCTAGGAAAGGTTAGAGGGAGGGGTTAAAGGTTTTGTGTGCGAGGGGCTTGGACTTCCAGCAAGCATGCTTTGAGCGTATTTGATAGGAGTGAATGGAGACAAATGGGTTTTAGACTTGACGTGCTGTTGGGAGTGTAAGCAAAGAAAACATTTATGAAGGGATTCAGGGAAACCGGCAGGCCGGACTTGAGTCCTGGAGATGGGAAGTACAGTGCCTGCACTCTGAAGGAGCGGTGTTAATGTTGCAGTTTTTAACTGTAGTGTAAGCACACCTCTGGCAAGACAATGATGGAGTGAATGATGAAAGTTTTTCTTTTTCGGGCCAACCTGCCTCGGTGGGAAATGGCCGATGTGTTAGTAAAATCAAATAAAAAAATATAGGGAAAAAGATGGATTACGGAAAGTAAAAATTTTTAATATATCATTTTTGCCCTGTTAGTGATTTTTTCATTGAAATTGCGGGTAAACATTTTTCTAAGTTATTTTCTAAAGTTATAGAAAAAAGTTTCAGGATAATCCGGGAGATTAATTCATTTTATCTTGCTAATAATTTCCTTTCAAAATTACTATTGGCATTTAATTTTATCTGCTTCAGAAAGGTGCAATTTTTTATTTATTAATAAGTGTATTATAAGACTTAAAGAATCTCTGAGGAAAATTTGGGGGAATTTTCGTGTGAATAATTTTAACTGTCCAATTGTTTTTAAAAAATGCTGAGAAAGTTGTATGAAGCAAGTTCATAGTCGACAGGAATATAATAGAATCATGCTTTATAAAAGCAGTTTTGAAAATAATATGAATTTTTCCCTTTTGGTTTAATAAATTGGAATCATTTATAAATTTAAAAAGATTTGGGAAAAATTTAATGATGCATTAGATAAGTAAAAAACTTAATGCTTGGGTAAAGTATTAGATGTTTCACAGAGTCGGGTGTTGTCACGTGACTGTGAGGTGTAGTCTTGTTGTTTTTGACGTAAGTGTGGGTGTAGCTTGTTGTTGTGACGTAAATGTGAGGTGTAGTCTTGTTGTTGTGACGTAAGTGTGAGGTGTAGTCTTGTTGTTGTGACGTAAATGTGAGGTGTAGTCTTGTTGTTGTGACGTAAATGTGAGGTGTAGTCTTGTTGTTGTGACTTAAATGTGAGGTATAGTCTTGTTGTTGTGACGTAAATGTGAGGTGTAGTCTTGTTGTTGTGACGTAAATGTGAGATGTAGTCTTGTTGTTGTGACGTAAATGTGAGGTTGTAGTCTTGTTGTTGTGACGTAAATGTGAGGTGTAAGTCTTGTTGTTGTGACGTAAATGTGAGGTGTAGGTTCTGTTGTTGTGACGTAAATGTGAGGTGTAGTCTTGTTGTTGTGACGTAAGTGTGAGGTGTAGTCTTGTTGTTGTGACGTAAATGTGAGGTGTAGTCTTGTTGTCGTGACGTAAGTGTAAGGTGTAGTCTTGTTGTTGTGACGTAATGTGAGGTGTGTATCTTGTTGTTGTTTACGTAAATGTGAGGGTGTAGTCTTGTTGTGACGTAAGTGTGAGGTGTGTCTTGTTGTTGTGACGTAAATGTGAAGTGTAGTCTTGTTGTTGTGACGTAAGTGTGAGGTGTAGTCTTGTTGTTGTGACGTAAGTGTGAGGTGTAGTCTTGTTGTTGTGACGTAAGTGTGAGGTGTACTCTTGCTCTGACGTAAGTGTGAGGTGTAGTCTTGTTGTTGTGACGTAAGTGTGAGGTGTAGTCTTGTTGTTGTGGACGTAAGTGTTGAGGTGTAGCCTTGTTTGTTGTGACGTAAATGTGAGGTGTAGTCTTGTTGTTGTGACGTAAGTGTGAGGTGTAGACTTGTTGTTGTGACGTAAGTGTGAGGTGTAGTCTTGTTGTTGTGACGAAAATGTGAGGTGTAGTCTTGTTGTTGTGACGTAAGTGTGAGGTGTAGTCTTGTTGTTGTGACGCAAATGTGAGGTGTAGTCTTGTTGTGACGTAAGTGTGAGGTGCAGTCTTGTTGTTGTGACGTAAGTTTTGAGGTGTAGTCTTGTTTTTTGTGACGTAAGTGTGAGGTGTAGTCCTTGGTTTGTTTGGACGTAAGTGTGAGGTGTAGTCTTGTTGTGACGTTTGTGTGAGGTGTAGTCTTGTTGCTGTGACGTAAGTGTGAGGTGTAGTCTTGTTTTTGTGACGTAATGTGAGATGTAGTCCCTTTTTGTTGTGACGTAAGGTGTGGGTGTAATCTTGTTGTTGTGACGTAAATGTGGGGGTGTAGTCTTGTTTTTGTGACGTAAATGTGAGGTGTTAGTCTTGTTGTTTGTGACGTAAGTGTTAGGTGTAGTCTTGTTGTTGTGACGTAAGTGTGAGGTTTTAGTCTTGTTGTTGTGACGTAAATGTGAGATGTAGTCTTGTTGTTGTGACGTAAGTGTGAGGTGTAGTCTTGTTGTTGTGACGTAAATGTGAGGTGTAGTCTTGTTGTGACGTAAGTGTGAGGTGTAGTCTTGTTGTTGTGACGTAAGTGTGAGGTGTAGTCTTGCTGTTGTGACGTAAATGTGAGGTGTAGTCATGTTGTTGTGACGTAAATGTGAGGTGTAGTCTTGTTGTTGTGACGTAAGTGTGAGCTGTTGTCTTGCCACTTTATATCCTTACTGCTGATGCTTTGTTTTTTATAGTTCCTTGATAATGTGAGAAGTCACGAAAACGATTGGAATTTCACTATTTTTTTTACAGTGGTGGTTTTGCGTATGTGATATTACCTGCTCACTCTGATCTTATTGCATATATATACGTATATGTGGGTGCTATTCTAGCGTGCGGGTTTGTTTGTTTGTGTGGTGTGTGTGTGTGTGTGTGTGTGTGTGTGTTGTGTGTGTGTGTGTGTGTGTGTGTGTGTGTGTGTGCGTGTGTGTGTGTGCGTGTGTTCGTGTGTTGTGTGTGTGGGGTGTGTGTGTGTGTGGTGTGTGTGTGAGTTGTGTGTGGTTTTGGTGTGTGTGTGTGGGTATGTACTCACCAAGTTGTACTCACCATTAGAGGTTGCAGGGGTCGAGTCCAAGCTCCTGGCCCCGCCTCTTCATTGGTCGCTACTCATTAGGTCAACGTGCCTCTGACTTAACCATGAGTCATTAACGTACCTCTGCTTAAAATGCTTTGTAAGGATCCTGCCTCCATAACAATCGCTTCCCAAACTATTCCTACTTTCCTACAACCTGTGGCTGGAAGAAATACTTGCCTAACCTCCTGCTGATTCATCTGTTGTCTATTCAAGCTGACGCCACAGTGAACCCCATGTTGTGCCCATTTCTCTGGCAACATCCTGTCTTTGTTCCACCCCTTGTCAATCCTCTCAGTGAGAGCATTTTGGTAAAGGTCGATATCATGCTCCCTACACTACCAATCTCTCACCTCGTGTGTATTTTTTTGATGTGTGTGTGTGTGTGTGTGTGATGTTATGTGTGTGTGTATGTGTGTGTGTGACGTGTGTGTCGTGAGCGTCGCGTAGGCCCGTATTGTGCGTGCGTGTGTGCGTTATGCACTTGTATGTGGGGTGTGACGTGTGTGCGTGCGCACTTGCGGTGCGGCGTTTTTTTGCGCTTATCTCTAAGTCATTGATGATAAAGGGTGTCACTTTAATTATGGGGTAAATCAACCTGTATTACGGGGGTCACTTTAATGTTGAAAATGGGTTATCATCTCCGTTTTAAATATAGCGGAACTTACTTAGTAAAGAACAACACATCGCCTGCAACAAGCCACCCCGCAGGACGAGGTCTTGAGAAGCTGATCAAAGTACATTTCCTGCAATGGGCTGAAAATGGTTAAAATATTTAAGATTATAAATTACCCCTAGAGGGGGTGTTATGTCCCATATTTATTCACCTGAATGGCTACAAACTTACTTGTTTGGACTCAAAAGTCGCCCTTACTGCCGTGACTATAAGTTGTGATTACAAAACTCAGCTTGCGACCTCAAGAACTGGGCCTGCGCAGTACCCCCGTACTACAAGAATTCGTAACCTACCAAGGTAGGTTTACGAAGTGTGAGGAACACCATAGCACGAGCAATCGGTGTTCTTCACCACCTCTCGACATGTATCGGTGACTTGAATAGAAACTGAAGTGTCCTTGGATGTCCACGTCTTCCATATCAGGAATACGCACACTGGTAACACTTATGTTCCACAAGAATTGTTCTTTATTATTCACAATCTTATCACTAAAGAACTGATCCACACTTCTCTGTAATTGTTTTATGTGTTTTGTGAGATTACTTTGTTCACACTAACGAAGAGATCGCTTCTTGTAAGTTATCCTGGCGTCATGTCACTCTCAGTAGAGTCCAAAAGTATTCTGAAGTACCGCCCACAAAAACTCCTCCACGCCGTCATTGGCTGCCCAGCAACCAAGGAAAGGCTGACCTAGTACTTTTGCTTCCTTGCTACTCCTCTGAAGAAGCAAAAACAGAATGTTGTGAAATTCATTATGCTGATCTTAAAGCCTAGACAAACTAATGTCCATTCTATCTTTACATATGGGTAATGAGAGAGGGTGAGGCAGGAATTTAACCTTAACAATTGTCTCCTAGCAAAGTAAGAAAAATGTACTGTCTCTAACTACAAAATACAATCTGCAAACAACTGGACGCGCGCATCGGTATGCGGCGGTTCAGCTTTGTACCACAGGTCATTATACTGGACTGCATCTGGATCATTACTCGCGCTGTCCTCCAGTGCAAAACAAGATTATGCGACCCTTTCTGAGAGGTCTTGGCCCCTTCAGGGTGTGGGCAGAAAAGGGCAGACATGGGTCTTAAGTGGCTTGAAAGTGTGCATGAATGGGGCCTGAAAAGAGAGCTGAATGGGGGCAGAATGGTCTTGATAACCGTACCCCCACCTCCAGGAGAAACATTTTCTTCCAGCAGACTGGGGGGGTCCGGTCGGAGGGTTCGCTGCAGGTGAACATGCAACACTTAACATTAATTTAATTAATTGTAGTTTCTTCACGCGCCACCGAGACTGTCTGCTTGATCTTTTCTGGAACAGCTTTAGTCGGTGTGGTTTCTGGAGGAATCACTAATTTTGTTTTCAACACTGTGTGTAATTCTAAACGGCACCAGTTTATTTATTTATCCGCTTATTCACTACAACCTTTGCTCAAAACAATCAACTGTCGCTCATAGATTTCCCATTTGGCATTGCAATTATATGTATGGTCACAATGTTTTCCCACATTGGCTCATGTGGGACCTGGACCATTCATTGTCAATAATTCACTAATGTCCACCCGACATTAAGGACTTATGATTTTCAGTAACACCAGCTCCATATGGAAGTGATTCTCTTCAATGAGGTGAGAATAGTCTTCTGCGGCCAAATTTTCTCCCTAACATTCAAATCACTTAATTAAAGGAGATTAGCAATTTTACGTCGTGAGTTGCTCTAGTTCGAACGATCAAGTAGGACCTTCTCAGTGAAATTTCTTTAATAATTCATATCATGGAGTAACAGGTTTCGAGCCTTCTGCCATGAAGGTCTAAATGAGATTGGAACTTAGCAATTCTAGAACGATGTCTAGTATCATCGGTAATCATAAGTTAAGAGGTCTGTGTTGAACTCTATTTTCATATTTCATTCACAACGTTGCGGAATTTCCTTCTAAGACGATATTTCTCATGACGATGAAGAGTCTTCCTTAAACAACGTTTTAACAGTGTCGGTTCATTCTTTCAATAAAATCCGTCCGTGCCATGGAGATTATAGAAGGAGAATGTACTCTCCAACGACAACGCGTTTGATTCAGCATCTGTTGTACCTTCTGGTTGATCAAAGATCTTGCTTTATATAAGTCACATGCAACCTGCACTACAAAAGTTCGTTGCATAGTCTGAAAATTCCATCAGCTGGGATCCATTCGTCCTCCCTTACTGGCTGAACAAATACCTTCTGAATAATTTGATAAAGGTTTCACAGACATGCATCAGTGGCTACTTCTAGAATGTACTGCTTCTAGCTGATTAGCACAAGTGGAACAAACAGAATGTAGCAGCCTTGATGGGAACTGTTGGTCAACTGTTTATGGTTAAAATTATTGTGGTCCAGTAAGTACACCTGTCACCTAAATGGGAAAATTTCTAAATGGAGTTGCATGACATAACCTTTCAGAGGGCATGGAGGTGGAGACCTGAGTGAAACTCGACAATACTCGCTCTAATCGTAGTGACTGTACAAGTAATACAGTCCGTTCATTTGTATTTTTTTTCACTAGTCCTACTTGTGCGGGGATAAGCCAGATAGGATTGTCGGCATATGACACAAAGTGAGTCAACAGCTACCCCACCAGTAACCTTAACTGTGGGCAGTTTTTGTACAATCAGGTTTTGTTGAGGCCATGATTCCTTGGGGATCAATATATGATGTATGCTTTCTTTAGGTAGTGAATAATATGGATAAATTCTTCCTCGACACTAATAAAACTTTTTGTCCTGAGTCTGAGATAAAGTCCCTAAAGAATTAAATCATATACAGGTTGCTTTGCGTGTGATTTTATCTGTGTATCCTAGAAATTTATATTTCGTAGAGAAAAGACATTCTTTCCTGATATTAGTTTCACCGCAGTGATTTAATGGCTTCAAAAGACCAATTCACTAATTAGGTTTTAATTCCTTTAATGAATTTCAAAGACAAGGCTGTATCATCCTTAGATTTACTCCAAGATGAGTATTTAGAATCCACTCATTTGACTCATCTGTTCCTGCTTGTGTCCTGAGCAGTATTTACATGTGCACTTATTTCTGCTGGTGTTCTAGGCAGGACATTTCTTTTCTACTGGCATAATGTGAGCCTTTGCTGATGGAGCCTGGAGTTATGTTTCTTTAGAGAGCACAGTATCATGAGTCCGTATGGAGGAGCCATAATATATTATCTACTAAATTTCTTGAGTGGGTACACCAACGGGACATCATGTTTCAGCTGGATTCTCGTGGAGAAAAGAGAAATCTCTCTCATCTCTTTTAATTTCTGCTACTAGGAAGAGATATCTGTACATAGACACTATTCTCATATTTCTACCATTGATAGAACTCTGCTACATTATCACTCCAGGATCACGTTCATTTTACTCAATAGAGAGACATGATCAGCAACTACTTTGGTTGAGATAGACAGCTAAATTTGTGACCTACATATGAGTGCTGTCACCGAGTTCCAAATTGTGGTACTTGTACTGACCTTCAAGGGTGGCTACCTTGGCCTTTGAATAAATAGGTTAACAATTAGTGTATCCGTCCTTAAGCATTACTCGATGTAACTAAACAGGCGCCAAAAAAAAAATAACCACTAGTTGACAGCATCACAGACACATTTAATTGTTACTTGTTTCCCATCTAGACCTATTGTCTGGAAGTTTAATTTGATGTATAGTTGTTTAAAATAAACTCCTTGGATATTACCTTTTCCAAGCTTGATTCACACATTTCTAGAGGCAAGTTTCCTCATCATCTCCCATCCAAGATTTTGTGAGAGAAGTATTCTATCCTCATGGCATCTTGCATAAGAATTTACCCTCTAATGGTGGCGTTGGGAGAACGAGTCACCTAGAGGAACAACAACTCATAGTGATTACCTCTGACAGAAAACTACGTATTAGTGAGTTGTTAAACTGCGATGATATTATTGTTTTTATCTTTTTTGAGAACTCAAAGTTTTTAAATTTTCCCACTTGCCTGTGGAGTTCCATTAACAGTCCCAGCATTATGATATACGCACATCCAGGAAATATTTCAGGCTTCAGGACAATTCCCCTTCCTTTGATAAGTTTCTTTTAATGCTTTCTTGCATATTGTATTCCACATCCTTAGAGGCATATTTTTGAGCTCTCTTTCATACTCCTTTAGCCTTCCTCAGTGTATAAGAGGATTTTCCAAATCCTCCTTCTTTTATTCACAGTACCAGTTGAGAAGATTGTTCTCACACAGAGAAACTTTCTTTAATATTTCTTTGAGAGGGACTTTCAGAATGTTCTCTTTCAAAATGTGTATTCAGAAGAGCTGTTCTATTAAGAATAGATGATGATGCAACCAAATACTACTGATTTGAAACGAAAATTTTCACAAGGAACATTTGAGGATTCAAGTGGATTTTGAAGGCCACAAGAATCGAGTTTAATAACAATTCTATTTCAATGTAGTCCTACTCTTAAGAAAAAGCTTTAGAGGAAAAATCAGCCGTGTAGGCAGATGGTTTGTGCGAAATTTCATAAGCACGTCCTTCCAAGCTTCTCATTTAGTGAGGCGGTCCGGGTTCATTCAGACAGTCATAAAGGACATTCTACATCAATATTAGCACGAGCGCTGCATTAATATACAACACGTAATTTGAGTGGTTCAGAATACTTTTTCTGCCCGTGGTCGGGGACTGATATAATGAGCATCTGTCTTCAACTTACCTTTCGACTATTTCCTCAATATTATTGTCCAAACTGTTCTGTATGATATTATCATAGACAGTCAGTAGCTCTAAGATCTTCTTAGCTCATGTAATTTGGTGTCTTTCATCTTCCGAAAGCCACGCGAGAAATTGCTAGGCAGACTGTGTGGATTTTAATTTCCATGGTACCTAACCCAATACTGTACCATCATTGATATTCTGACAGTGTCCAAAAATTATTGGTTTATAAGTCATGAGACCTCTTGCGTGGGCGTTGGTTTTTTACAATACAGTACGCAATCGCATCTAAAATCTCACAACATATCAACTGGTTTCATACATACATTCTTCTCCAGTAAAAGATAATTTTAGCTAGTGGGTCACATGAACAGGAACGTTATTCTCGTAACTAGTAATTTTTCCACTGAATCAATATCAGCTTCTTTCCTCCCGCTTTGAGAGGAATGGGCAATCATATCATTGTGGCCTCGCTGCTGTTTTCGAGGAGCAAGTGGAAACATCATGTTTTATCTACTACTATATTTTTGCACAAAACAGTGATAATTAATCACGAGTCCATGATTAAAATCAATTTGACAAATTGAGTGTCCGTCTGATATTTCAGGATCTAGGCTAAACTTGAATAATTAAAATAAAATACACAAAAAAAAAAACAAAGCAAGAAAAAAAAAAAGAAAAGCAGCAGCGTATTACGTACAGCTCTTTACACGTGCATGTCAACTGTTTACTTTTACAATCCCTGGATCACACAGACTTAAGGCAAATCATCTTACTACCACAGCTTCTACTGTCTTTTTTCCCCTGTTTCCTAACCAACACTATTCTGGCTAGGTCATGATGCTTGTCTACTCATAATTGATGGAAAAACTTACAGCTATAGCAAATTGTCCATGTAGTGTATAAGGTTTTCGTTTTAATTACCAGTTTCTGCAATCAACTATTCCTACTTATCTGAAGGACGGTTGTGAACACTTGATCAAATGTGTTGTAGCACAGATGGTGTTTTGTGGTATATTTATTAGATTAACTGAATACTCGAGCTAAGGCGGGGAGTAGCAGTATAGCTAACTAAACTTATCTCACCACATTTAATAGCTGTTGCTTGTGACATTCCTGATTTCTGTGGAAGTCTTCTGCTGTTCAGGCAAAGTATTTTTGGGAAATAAAAGCTGCATGAGCACTACCCTTGCCAATTTAAAAACACACACAGTGAGCATTTTCCCTCCCTTGTGTTCCCCTAAACACTTGATGACCAATTCAGCGAGGGCTGAAACACGTCTGTGTGACAGTTCTTTACTGTACTGTTGTTATTCACGAAGCTTTAAATGACCTATAAGTGGATATCCCACTTATGATTGTTTAATGAGTCAGGTATACTCTTTTTATACACTGAGTCTTGAAGGTTTGTTATCCACGGATTTGGGGTATTATTTCATCTTGTCTCCCGTCGCTTGCAATGCATGAAACTATTAAGACTTGCATGTCTAACTCGTGGTCTTGTGCAGCAAGCAAAGTATTGCGTCTGCTAACGACACGTGAGGCTATTTTATAATAAACCTCTTAACCACTGGGGGGGGGGGGAAATGACTTAATCAGTTCCAGAGGGCTCTCACTTCACAAGGCATTTAAGAATAATTGAACTTAGCAAACCCATCTATGTCAGTTCGTGAATTTACTATGGATTGAAAACCACTAATGAATCTTCATAATTATGACCTTGAAAAATAGTAATGACATGTATGTAAGCCTGGTAATGGGACACTTGTTGTTGTTACAGGTGTAACAGGTGTTTTGACCACAATTTACAGTAGGCTCTGTGCCAGAGTTTTGCGGCAGATAACCTGTACTCTCCCTGTCGACCTTAAAGTTGACATTAACTAAATGTAGTCTAAACAATTTTAATTTCATCCTCAGAATGGATCTGATTCAAGAGAAAATTCTTTTCATATGTTGTGTATAGCTGAATTAAATGTTAATATGTCTTTGAAAGCTTACACTTTTAAAACAAAAGTTCCTATTAATATAATAGGTATACAATACTATAAGAAACAAACTTTAAACACATATCTTGTCTCTTAATTTCTGTCTTAAAACATCATAAACGCCTATGTTAATATACACTCAGACAAACAGAAACATCAGTTAGTTTTGTTGTTGTCATAGTCAGCGCTTCTTGCGAGCTTGGAGCAGACTGTATGCCGGGTGCCAATCCCCTGTTTATCTTGTTGGGTAATTCACCACCTTCTCCCGTTTTCTTTGTTGAGAACACGGGAGAGTCTGCACCGTGTTTCCCTTTTGGCGCCCATGGTCTCTTGTAATTGAGTCTGGGGGAACTCAATATAATGATTATATGTAAAACACTAGTTGTTTACAGCTTTTTTTTTTTCGAAGGACCATAGGCTCGTAGTTATTTGTACAACTGTAGTACACGTATCTGACCACAGTGGTGGCCTTATATCATTAATATCCGTTTCGAAGACCAATATGTTGAGAAATGGTTATCAGCTAAGTATAAATATAGGGAAAACTTAACTTAGAAAGACAACACATTGCCTGCCATGCCGCCCCTGCAGACGAGGTTTGAGAATTTGTCGAAGTCCATTCCTCAACGGCTGAAATGAGTTATAATTTTGAACGATTAGTAAATTATACCACCTAGGGGGTGTGATAAGTCAGCATATTTCATTCACTGATGGCTGAGCGAAACTTAACTTGTGTGGACATTCGAAAAGTCCACCCCCCTTACTGACTGTCAGACTTATAAGTTGATTAGCAAACTCCTGGACTCAAGAACTGTGCAATGACAACCATCCGTACACAAGAAATTCGTAACCTAACTTGCTCTAGTACACGAGCTATTGTTGTTCTTCACGACCTTCTGCCAGGTATTGGTGACGATTTATAGAAGCTGAAGTGCGACCTTGAGGATGATCCATATCTTCCATAGTCTAGGATACGCACACTGGTACACTATGTTCCACAATATTTGTCCTTTATTTGTAGTTCACATCTATCTTATCACTAAAGAAGCTGATCACACTATCTCTGCATAAGTCGTTTATTTGTTTTGTAGAAAGAATACTTTGATCACACTAACGAACAATCACGCTCTTTGATTAGGTTATCCTTGAGCGTCAGTGTCAGAACCACATAGGAGTCAAAACTAATCGAAGACGCTTCTCAACGAACGCGCCGGAGCCAATCCATCACTGCCTCGCCAGCACCAAGGAAATTCTGACCAGTATTCTTTTTGCTTCCCTTGCCACTTCCTCAATGAAAGAGCAAAGCAGAATGTTTGGATCTTGCTGTCTTAAGCATAAACAACAATGTCCACTATATATTTACTATGGTAATAAAGTGGGAGCAGGATTTAAACCTTACTTGCCTGCTAAGTAAGAGATGTACTGTCTCTTATTAAAATACACTCTGCAAACACTGGACCGCACGGAGGCGGCGGTGTCGATTTGAGCACAGGTCGATACTGTATTACTGCATCTGGGATCAATTACTCACTGTAGCAGTAAAGCAAGATATTTGCCCCTTCTGAGAGGGCTGGGCCCCTCAGGGCTGAAAGGGGCTGAAGGGGCTTAAGGGGGCTGAAGGGGGCTGATACCCCCTTCCTGGAGAAAATTTCTCCACACTTTATTACGGGGGTCACTGTATTACGGGGTCACTTTATTACGAGGGTCACTGTATTACGGGGGTCACTGTATTACGGGGGTCACTTTATTACGGGAGTCACTGTATCACGTTACTACGTATTTGTGTGTTCGTTTACGTGTTTGTCTCTCTGAGAAAAAATGGTCACGTTAATCACACTCGGCTACGCTACTCCTTTGAAGATTATAGAATTATTTCTCAATCTATTCCTTGTTAATATATACTAATATTTACTACTTTAATACTTACTTATATACACGTGAGTTTGTGTGCGTGAGTGCGTGCGCGTTTTGACCTTGTCGTTCTAGGCTACACAACTAGGCTACACAGCTAGGCTACACAACTAGGCTACACAGCTAGGCTACACAACTAGGCTACACAGCTAGGCTACACAACTAGGCTACACAACTAGGCTACACAGCTAGGCTACACAACTAGGCTACACAGCTAGGCTACACAACTAGGCTACACAGCTAGGCTACACAACTAGGCTACACAACTAGGCTACACAGCTAGGCTACACAACTAGGCTACACAACTAGGCTACACAGCTAGGCTACACAACTAGGCTACACAGCTAGGCTACACAACTAGGCTACACAACTAGGCTACACAGCTAGGCTACACAACTAGGCTACACAACTCTTCTCAAGATTTTTAGATAACTTACTAAATATTATCAGGGTTATCACTAACTATCTGCTGGCACTGAAAGATAAGGAGAGAGTGATGGTATAACATACAACCAACAGGGCGAGACACTGACACTTTACACACTAATGATGTTGTCTGCACAACAATGGAGGCTCCTGCTGGTGTTTTCTACAAACTCCCTCAGTTTGTAAGTCCCTCCGTAGCTTTTATCATGCATTCAAGTTTTTTTTTTTTTTAGTAACTTAGTATTCACTCTTTTTTCTTTAGTATTATGGTCTTAAGCGTAACTTGATGATATTAACTGTAGTCACAACAACTGCTGGGGATTCTGACTAATTTTTTCTTTCATTATTTACTGTATCACTCACTTATGACCTTATCACTAAACTGTTGCCATAACCGACCAGACCCATTAAATATATTTGTTTTGATTATGTGTGTCAACAGTGCCGCCGGCAGCCTAACCAGCTCCTGGCTACCCTCCCTCACATACATGGGCTTCACACGGCGAGGGCCTGGGTTCGATTCCCAGCCAGAGTAGAAACATTGGACGTGTTTCTTTCCACCTGTTGTCTATGTTCCCCATCAGTAAAATGGGTACCTGGGTGTTAGTGGACTGGTGTGGGTCGCATCCTGGGACACTGACCTAATTTGCCAGAAATGCGGAGCATAACAAGGGAGTTTCTATATAGTAGTATGTCATTGTTGTCAGCTAGGACTGTATACCTTGTACATGTACTTGTAGTAAATAAAGATATTATTATTATACCTTCCAGTAACACCCGCATTTAAATTTAAATTGTAAAATTCTTGATCTTATCACATTATTCACACTTTAGAAACCTGTTGGACTCTTGCAGGTATGTTCACTGATTCCATCACGTACGATGACCGCTAATAATATCTTAGGACAGCCACTAGAACGCTAAATCTTAGGAGAATTATTTAACGATACTGCTTCACGTGTGTGTGTGTGTGTGTGTGTGTGTGTGTGTGTGTGTGTGTGTGTGTGTAACTCACCTAGTTGTACTCACCTAGTTGAGGTTGCAAGGGTCGAGTCCAAGCACCTGGCCCCGCCTCTTCACTGATCGCTACTAGGTCACTCTCCCTGATCCATGAGCTTTATCGTACCTCTGCTTAAAGCTATGTATGGATCCTGCCTCCACTACATCGCTTCCTAAACTATTCCACTTACTGACTACTCTGTGGCTGAAGAAATACTTCCTAACATCCCTATGATTCATCTGTGTCTTCAGCTTCCAACTGTGTCCCCGTGTTGCTGTGACCCATCTCTGGAACATCCTGTCTTTGTCCACCTTGTCAATTCCTCTCAGTATTTTGTAAGTCGTTATCATGTCCCCCCTATCTCTCCTGTCCTCCAGTGTCGTCAGGTTGATTTCCCTTAACCTCTCCTCGTAGGACATACCTCTTAGTTCTGGGACTAGTCTTGATGCAAACCTTTGCACTTTCTCTAGTTTTTTTCATGTTTGGCTGGGTGTGGGTTCCAAACGGGTGCCGCTACTCCAATATGGGCCTAACTACACGGTGTACGGGGGCCGGAAACATTCTCTCTTGACCGCGGGAGAGGGGACGCTTCTCATTTCTCTTGCACGCCACCTGGTGAGGAAAACATAGATAGCACCAAGATGACGGACCGAATGAACCGGGGCGCATAAGTACTGTCTGCATTGAGCTGGTTAGAGGGATTTTTAAACAGCGCCACGAAAACGCTCCTCCCAAATAAAACAGGGACTGTTATGGCACCCCCAATGAAGACGTATGGGGGGCACGAATGGTATGTCAAGGGGTCTTCGTGAAGTTTAAAGAGCGCCCTTCTACTCTCCATCTCGAGAATTTCAAGAAAGGGGAGGAAATATAAATTCGGCGTGAAGTTGCTTTCAGATGGTCTAAGTATTTTACTTGGGTGAAGGTAAGGAATGTACCTTTTGGGGAAACAGCAACGCCTACAAGTGTGTTAGTGGTTAGGGGACTGACACCGGGCGAGCTGGGGAATGTGGGGGGAGGGCCCTTACGGGGGATCCGGAAGGATCCTTCCACTAAAAAATGCCCCTGGGGCCGATACCATCAAATTACATTGCATAGCCATAGAACACGGGTTTTTGTACACTATGGGGGGCAAGGAAGAGGGGGGTGCCGTTTATGTGACTCTCACGGCACTGGTGGCACAATCCCCCGGAGACGGGGCCCTGGGCGCAAGAGACAGTTTTCGAGGATACCGATTAAAAGGGGCCGGGGACGTTATACGGGAAGGGGAAAAGCCGGTAAAGGCCTAGGGGTGGGAGTCAACAGGCAAGGTGGTTTTGGGGAGACGTGTGTTAGACTACCAGGGGAAAAACCGGGGGGGGCGGGGGAATGGGGTGCCCAGACAGACCGTTAGGTACTCAGTTTCGTTTTGGACGGGTTTGGGGGCTGTGCAAATATTTTTTGAAGAGTCGGGCATGGTGTGGAAGGGATGTGAGGGTCGGGTGTCAAGGTGATGGAGAACAAAAAGGGTAAGGAAGACTTGAGTGGGGTTTCGAAGGAGAGCAATGGGGTGGTGGGGGCCACAAGAATGGGGTTGCAAAGATATGTGTGTAGGGGGAGCTCCCCAAGGATCAGCGGGGACACAGACATGGACGGCCCTCACCCACGCAGACCCTGGGAAGATGTGGGCAGCTTGGGGTAGCAACGGCAAGTCCGGGGGGGAAAGGGGGGGGGGGAAATGGAATTTCGGCGGGAAAGGGGACAGGGGGGGGGGTTTGGAAGGCAGGAACGAGGGATTGATAGAAAAGTACCGAGATCTATGAAAGGAGGACCAGTAAGGCCCAGGGGCACGGGGGGTTAAGCCCCATTCTTTAAAATTCAGGGTGAATTTTTAAATGTAAAGGGTTTTAAAACCCGAGGTCAAGAGGGAGGTTAGAGGGGGGTTTTTGAGGAGATTTATTTTGATGTTTGTTTTTTGCAGAACATAACCATAGGTTAGGATTGAGTTTTTGTTAAAAGGGTTTTATGGGTTGTTTACCAGTGATGCTTTGGGGTTTGAAAGGAGGTGTGCTGGGGGGAAAAGGAGACCATCCTTTTGGTATCCGGGGTTTGGGGGGAGGGGGGGGGGGGAGGGTGGTCAGGGTGGAGGGTTCGGGGGGCCCCGGAGGGTTGTTTTGTAGGGGTACATGCCCCGCAAAATAGTAACGCTAGATTTAAGGGGGATTTTGTACCATGTTCTGGGATACACTTGAGAGGTTTACCTGCTTTTACGGTGATTGGTGGGGATTGAATTGGTCTTAGGAAAAGGGGGATGTGGTTCCGAGGGGGGCCGGGTTGTTTTTTTTGGGGGTTCGCGGGAGTTTTGCGAGATTTGGAGTGGAGATGTTTGGGGGGGAATAGGGGAATGGATGGACACACTTTTATTCGTAGGGGATATGGGCACGGTTAAATTTGGATTTATGTTAGGCAAGGCATAGGGGGGAGAGGGTGAGGACTACGAGGGGGGTTTTTCTGATCATCGGCGTTTTTAGCGATTTGAGGGTAGATGGCATAGTGAGATTTATGCGGGATACTGGAAATTAAATGGAGGCACTTAGGGGCGAGGTGACCCCACAGGTTTTGAAGATTGGGGAAAAACCCCTTTGGGGGAAAAAAATATGGAAAAGGAAATTTTGCTGGATTGGGGAAATGAGGGGAAAGTTGAAAACGCGAATTTTTTTAAAGTTTTCGGGGTAAGGAGATGGGGAGGTGGAGCTATGGGCCCACAAAATTACTTGAGGGCATTAAATGGGCTGTTATGCAGAGGAACGGGTGGGGCGGAGTGGGGACATGGAACTTTGCAAATAGGGGGGCGGAAATTCACCGAAAAATTTGAGGCCCAATTTGAGTTAGGGCAGGGTTTGGGGGATGTTTTTTAAGGGGGATAGGCCATCGGATTTTTTAAGGGGGTTTAAGGGGAAGCAGGGGGGAAAACCAACTTGGCGTATATTGGGCAGGTCGGGAAGGGGTTTGTCTTTTAGGAGGGTCAAGGCCTTTCCCCCCACGGAAAATATTTTTTGTATGCAATTTTTTGTTTAGGGAGAAATGGAGGGGGGGTTGGCGGGGAGGGATGAGGGACGTTTTGGGGATGAAGGGTTTAATAGGGTATTTTAAATGAGCAGGGCAGTACAGACTCGGGGTAGTTTAGTGTAGCGGGAGGTGGAGGAGGCAGTTTTTGGGCTGTGCCAGGGTAAAACCCCCCGGCATACACCATACCAAACGATTTTTAAGGGTCTTGTGGGGGGTACGACATTGTTGGTTTTTGGGTTTTTAATTGTATGTTAAGTAGTGGGGGGAGGGAAATCGCAAAGAACGGGTGTCACGGTTTTTGTGCCCAAAAAGAAGGAAGCGAGTTTTGAATGATTACCGGGGATTACGTTTTAAGTGTCGGATTTCAAGATTTTGCTAAGGTTTTGGGGAACAGAAAGAGGAAATGTTTGGGTTTTTTGTTCATAGGGGCAGTTGGGGGAAACCGGGGAGAAGGATGAGGGATGGGGGAGGTTTGATTAGGGGTTTTCAAAAGAGATTACGGGGGGGGAATACTAGGTTTAGATTGGGGGAATGCATATGATTGCATGGGCAAAAGATTTCTTTGGGTTTGCTTGAGAGGTTTGGGGGTTTTGGGAGGGGGGGGTAGTGAGGTGGTGAAAACTCTGTAGCTGAGACAGAGGGGGGGTACAGGGAACGAAGGGTTTGGGTGAAAGTGTACCGTGGAGAGAGGTTTAGGGAGGGCTGCCATGTCAAGCTGCTCTTTGCATGTGTGCAGAAAACCTTTTTATGATCTGTTGACGGGGATGGGCAAACGGAGTGGAACGGGGGGCAAAGGGGGGACGTTTGGGTATGTGGAGAACTACGTTATGCTTGGTAAGGGGGGGGGTAAGTGATTTAATGTTTGGTATGAATACCGGAATGAAGTTAAACGGTGAAAACAAGGTTACTAGAGGGCGGAAAATTTGGGTAGGGGATGGCTTGGGAAGGGGTTAGGTGGGCATGGTTGACAAACAGGGTATGTGGGATATGGTATATGGGGAAGTGCAGGAGCGAAGGGTAAATTTGGAGTCTGTCACGGGGAAAATTTTAAGTAGACAGCAGGTTTAAGTGCGAGGGACTTAGCTTTACATCAGAGGGTAGCGGTGGTAAATTCAACTTGTCTATAGCAAGGTATGGGGGTGGCAGAGGTTTTTTTTCCCTTAGAGGTACGAGATATTGTGGAAATGCAGAGGAGGTGCTGAAGTTTGTGTGGGGATTTGGAAGGGCATGGTTAAGTAAGGAGTAGTTATGACGGATGTTCGAAGAGGGGGTTTAGGTTTGTTGCCTTAGGACTGAGAGTAATGGCTGTATATATCAAGCGGAGGTATATAAGGGAAGGGGTGTGAGGGGCGCTAAAGTAGGAAGAGGTTATGGAGGAGGCTAGTAAATGGTGGAGAGGGAAGGAATTGAGGTTTTGTGAAGATATGTTGAGATTTTTATTGACAGTGCAACAGGTGGATAACATCAAGTGAAAAGGTTGGTGAGGGTAGTGAAAGGTCAGGGAATTATGCAAGGGGTAGCCGTGTATCCAACGTATGATTGGGGGGTTATTTGGAAAGATTTTAGTAAGCTTCGGATACCGGCTAGAGTAAGAGAATTAGTGTATCGTTTTATCATGGGATTCTGGCCTCCAAGGAGGTGTTACGTTGTATGGGGTTTGTGGAAGAGGCTTTTTTGTCAGTTTTGTGATGATGTTGAAACGGCGTTTCATGTGGTCTTCTTTGTACCTCCTTGGAGGGGGTGAGATCATGGATGGGTGGGGTTATCAGACTGTTGGGGGGGGGGGGGTCGTTTGCCGCTTTTAAGGGCTTTACTACTAGATGTAAGAGGAGTGCCTAGGGATGTTGGAAGGGCTATAATGTATATCATAGTGGATTATCTGGATATCTCATGGGGAATGAGGGGATTAAGGGGTGATACGAGGATAAAAGCGTTGGCGGCTAGATTCTATAGGACGAAGTGTAGGAATATGCTGGTTTATGGGGCGTCCTGGGAAAAAAGTTTCCCGGAAGGTTATAGGAACCTCACTGTGGGTTCCCTTTGTCGGGGTCCCTGAGGTTGGACAAAGGAGTGGTCTCCTTATGGGGGGATGTAAAGGGGGGTGTTTTTTTTTTTTTTTTTTTCTCTGGAGCTTATGTAGTGTATAACAGGAAGGTAGTGAGAATTAGGTATGGATGGTACGCAATGTTTCACGAGAATGTTTGTCATAGTGAGATATATGTGTGGTTTCCAGGGTTAATTTTCTAAGCCTGATGGTTATGTTCACTGTGTTCAAAATTTCCTTGATAGCCAGGATACCGAGCCCTTAGGATGTCGTTTTTAAGTAATTAGATTGGCAAGTTGGTTTCAACAAAAAAATTTCTGAGATACGTGTCAGTTCTTTTGGGCCTGGAAAATTACAGCAGCCTTATCCTTATTACTTCTCTTGTCTTATGTTTAACTTTTATTGTCTGATGAAGGTTCTATGTGAAAAAATTTAAGTGTATGTATAGGTTTTGGGTCTATACCATGTTTTTATGGGGTTATACCAAAAAAGACTTGTGGACAAGATTTTCGGTTTATATACATATGTGGGAGGTTTAATTATGTATAGGATTTGCTTTTAAACCCTTTAATGTGCCGGGGTTTTGTTATAAAAACTTGTTTTGGGTTATTTTATTATTGTATGTTACATGTATGTTGTTCTGTTTTCTGTATCAGAATTATTGTATTTGAGGGTTTAACATATTAATAATATTAAAATACTGTTCTTCTATGGGTTTTTGTGGGATAAGGAATCATACGTTCCTTCCGAATTCCTATTGGTTAGGATATAATGTAACCTGTAACTGTTTTGCATGATGCTAGGATTGCTGGTTTCTTTTTCTGTCTCATAAACACGCTAGATAACAGGGATATCTTTCTACTCCAACTTACACTTTTGGCACATTCACAGACACGCACATGCAAAATT
>NC_069497.1:10736772-10802501 GCF_026875155.1 Cherax quadricarinatus | reverse complement strand
GGGAGGGTGGTGTCGAAATCTCATTTGGGTTCCCGGGAAGGCGATGTTGAAGGGCAGGGGATACTGCGAAGTTTTGTGGAAGCAAAAGGTGGGGGGTGGAGGGGGGCCTTTGTTGGCTCTAGATTGGCAGGGAGCTTATACAAGTGGAAAGGGGATTTTTGCAGGTTTATTAGGGACGGGGCTTTGGGGGAAATAGTGGGGAGGGGAAATACTTGTAAAAGGGGGGCGGAAAATGAGGATACAGATTAATGGTGTATGGGGAGGGGATTGCAATGGGTAGGGCCTTAGCAGGAAAATCCCCCCAGTTCTAAATTTATTGTTTCGTTTTTTCAGGACCCTTTTATAGAATGGTTGACGTATTTATTATCATTGGGGAAATTTTGGGGGGTGGGGGGGCCTGGCCCGGGGTTTTAATTGGTTTGTTGACGACCCCACTGTTTCATTCGTGAAGGGGATGAAAAATGGAAGTGTTGGGCGGGTTGTGCATTATTTAAAGTGCCCCGGGAATGTGGTAAATAGGGAGAATAAAGGGTGCAGGGGTTTGGGGGTTTTTCTTGGGGGGGGGGTTGGGGGGAAAAAAGGGTTTTAAGGGAAGGGGCGGGTCTTTCAGATTTTGGTATTATTTATAAAGACATGGGCGGCGCGGGGGGAAAACTCATGGGTTATTGAAAGGGATCGTGGGGCGTCTAGGTGTTCGAGACCCCAGCCCCCTAATCTTATCGGATGTTAGTTGTAAAACATTTTATTTTTAGAAAAGGTTTGGGGCATGTCGCAGTGTTTTCCCAATTACATGGCCCAGCGTTTGGGGGGTTCAAAAGAGGGTTACAAATTTTTTGTGGGTTCACTTGTGTTTGGGTTAAAGGGGGAAGTTGTAAGGTCCCCTGTAAGCAGGGGGGTTGGGGTTTGGGTTTTGGGAAAAGGGGGGGCTAAATGTGTTTTTTAAAATGGGAAGTGTTGCTGAGGGGTGAACCTGGGCATTGGGGAAGGATACACAAAGGGCTGGTTATGTGGTATCGGGAATGGAGTGGGGGAAATGCGAAAATTTTTTTGAGGGCCGGTGAGTGGTTAAAGGAATTTAAAAAAGGTTGTAAAAAGGGTTTTGTGTAGGTTGCTTGTAGGTGGGTGCGTTGTCCCATTTGAGGCTTTTTCCCCATTAGCGGGGAAGAGTATTGGTTTAATTTAGAAAGGGAAAAGTTAAAACCCTGGGGCGCGGGGGTGATTTTCTTTTTCCGCAGGGGATCCTTCGTCTGGAGCGATGCTACGAACAGACAGGTTGTAGATGTGAGGGTGGGGTGTGTGGTATCGGGGAGGGGACGAGCTGCGCCTTAGTTTATTTTTGCAAAGGGTTAAGGAGGTCGGGTCGGGTTTTAAAGGGTGGTGGTAAGAGGGTGGGAGGCCGGGGGTTGTTGGTTTCTGCGTGCTTAAAGTCAGATTGGGGGGGTTAGAGGGTGTCAAAGAGCTTTAGATTATTCATGGTGATTATATTATTATTTTACGGGGTGATGAGGGGAGGGGGGTAGTGAAGAGCAAAGGGAAGGTTTTGGGGAAAGTTCTATGTACGATGTGTCGCAACAGAGTTTGAGGGGGGCGGGGGTCAGGTTTTCTAGGGTTATAGAATGTAACGTTGGGAATTTTTAAATCTGTAAATGATAATGGGGAGTGAGGGGTTTTCTGGGTTCGAGGGAGTCGGGGGGTCCCCAGGGGGCTCGCCCCCTTTTGGGGGGGGGGGGTTCGTGAGGTGTTGTGAATGTGGGTAGGGAAATGGTTTCAGATTTTCATTGAGACATATGGCATCCCCCTTGTGGTTTATCTTCCAATGGGGATATGAGCTCGGGGGCCCGTTATGATTATATACATATTTGAGGAATGTAGGTAAAATATCGTGGGGTTTTTTTTATGATTTTTTTGATGTTATAGTCTTGTAAAAATGTTCTTGAGTAATAAGTTCTTTGCGAATGAAGTGTTTTTTAGTTTGATTTTGTTAGTGGGGGGTTTTTTTCATGTGAGAATACTTTATATGTTTTCTTTGTGCATACAGTGCTCTGTTTAATTAGTTTGTAAAACATTTTGGGTTTTGTGTGTGTGGTGTGGGTGTGTGTGTTGTGGTGGGTGTGTGTGTGTGGGTTTTTGGTGTTCCCTTTTATTTATTGGGGGGGGTTTTGTCATGGGTCGGGTTTTAGAAAAATTTTATATATGTATTTCTTTCTTTTTAAAGTTTATTTTTTGGGGTTTACCCTGAACCTTTTTGGTGTCATTGCAAAAGTTCTTATTTTAAGTGTATCGTATGGTATAAGAATATCTACCCATTTAGAGACGATCCTTTTGTGTCTAGATTTGTATATGGGTTTTTTGTAACGTACTGCGCCTTCATTTTTTTGAGTCAAAGCTGTTTTCTTTTATTTTATTCGTATGTTGGTATATGAAAAAGCGTATTTTAGGTTTGCATTGTAGAGTTCTAGTGGATTATGATTTTAGGTTTTGGTTTTTTGATTAATGCGAAGAATGTGTTTTATTGATACAATTTTTTTATATTCTATTTAGGTTTTGAGCCTTTGTAGATGTCATTATTGTAAAATTTAATATGTAAGGTGAAAAAAGAATGTGTATATATTTTAGTTTAGACCCGGGTCTTTTTCTTTGTACTTGTTCTTGCATAATTTTTTGATTTTTTGCAGAAAAAACTTGGACATATAGGTGAAATCTTTTTGTTCATTAATTTGTTCAGGTTATTTTTTTTTTGTGGGTTTTGGCAGTGTACCCCCTTTCGGGAGACATCCACCCTTTTTAATTTTTTTTTTTTTATTTAAATTTTTTGGTTTTTTTAAATAAAATATAAAAAAAACACAGAAGACCTGTAAAAAGGCAAAAACAAAAAACCCGTGCAGTGCAAATAACCAAAAACCCCAGTCAGAAAATAAAAAGGAAGACGGCATTTTAATTAACCAGAAGATTTTACAGTACATAACACATAGATAGTACAGAAAAATTACACTTTTTCCTGAAATAATGGGTGTGTGTTTGGGGTGTGTGTGTGTGTGTGTGTTTGGTGTGTGTGTGTGTGTTTGTGTGTGTGTGTGTGTGTGTGGTTTTGTGTGTGTATGTGTGTGTGTTGTTGTGGGGGTTACCACCTTATGTGACTGCGGGGGGTATCATAGTCCTAGCCCCCCCTCTTACTGGTCGATCAAATTTACTCTCCCCCCTGCTCATATATTTTCATACCTTTCTTAAAGTTTTTTGGGAATTGCTTCCATACTTCACTCCCCAAATTTATTTTCCAGTTCGATAATCTAAGACTAAGAAATACTTCCAAATATCCCTATATTCGGGGTTTTCAGTTTCCCAATTGTGTCCCCGTGTTTCTGTACCCATCCTGAAACATTCGATACTTGTCCCCTTGTCAATGCCTCTTTTTTTTTATACGTTATCATTCCCTCATCCCTCCCCTCTAGTGCTCAGGTTGAGCTCCCTTAACCTCTCCTATAAGAATCCCCCTCATTCTGGGACTAATCGTTTGAAAAAATTTTAAAACTTTCTCCAATTTCGTGCCCCCCCCGTGTTTGACAAAGTGGGTTCCCAAACTGGCGCGCTATTCCAGTATAGCCTTTCGACATGTGACAAGTTGAAGCCCCTTACTCAGATTCAAAAACGCCTCCAGGTGTGTCATCCCAAATTTTTCCGCAGTTTTGATTGATGTGTCCCTCGGGGAAATGTTCGTTATAAATTCATACCCAAGTCCTTTTTTTTAACTGACGTTTGCAGCTGTTGGTTTCCTAACCTGTACTCCTTTCTGGGTTTTCTGTCCCCTTCCCCAAATTTCATGCCCTTTACATTACTGGGTTTAAACCCCAAGAGCCTTTGTACCAAAAATTTTATTTTGCCCGATCCCTTGTAATTTTAATGATCCTCGCCATTTTTTCTCCTCATCGTTTAATCATCAGTAACAGTAATTCGAATCTTTCCCTTTCCACCATGTATTAAGTGTACAAAAAACAGCACCGGGCCTAGGACTGAACCTTTTGGAACCCCACCGACACTTTTGCCCACTTCGCCTTCAGAGTTTCCACCACTTGTTTCTTCCCCGTCAGGTATTCCCCTGATCCATTGCAGTACTTTCCCCTTTTTCCCCCGCCCTGCCCCTCTAATTTTTGCACCTCCTTGTGTGGTTTTGGTCAAAAACCTTTTTGCAAACTAAAAAAATGCAATCTACCCATCCCTTTTCTCCTTCTTACTTCTTTCCTTTTCGAAAAAACTCAAATAAAATTTTGACACAGGATTTTCCCCTCTCTGAACCATGTGATGTCATGTATGGCCCAATCTTTTCAAATTTTTCCCCCTACTTTTTCCGATAATAATTGTGTGTTGTGGTGTGTGTTTTGTGTGTGGTGAGTGTGTTGTGTGTTTGTTGTGTGTTGGTGTTTTTGTGTGTGTGTGTGGTGGTGTTGGTGTGTTGTTGTTGTGTGTTTGTGTGTGGTTGGGTTTTTTTGTGTGTGTGTTTTTGTGGTGTGTGTTGTGTGTGTGTTTGTGTGTTGTTTTGTTTGGGTGTGAGGTGTGTGTTGGTGTTGTTTGGTTGTGGTGTTTGTGTGGTGTGGTTTTTTTGTGGGTGTGTGGTTGTGTGTGTTGTGTGTTGTTTTGTGGTGTTGTGTGTGTGTGGGTGGTGGGTGTGTTGTGTTTTTGTGTTGTGTTTTGGGGTTTGTGTGTGTGTTGGTTGGGGTTGGTTTTTTTTTTTTTACTCCCTATTTCTCCCTAGTTTTAGGTTGGGGGGCAGTCCCCATCTGCCCCCCCCTTTCCCCTGACGTACAGGTCACTTTTCCCGAGCCGTGAGCTTTTCAACCTCTGCTTTAAAACTAGTAGGATCCCGCCCCACTACTCGCTTCCCAAACTATTCCACTTACTGACTACCTGGGGGGAAGAAAAACTTTCCCAACATCCCCGTGATTCATCTGTGTCTTCAGCTTCCCAACGGTCCCCCTTTTTTCTGTGTCCAATTCTGGGAAATCCCGTCTTTGTCCCCCCCTGTCAATTCCTCTCATATTTTTTTTGTCTTATCATGTCCCACCCATCTCTCCCCGTCCTCCGTGTCGTCAGGTATTTTTCCCTTTAACCCCCTCTCGTGGAATACCCTTTGCTCTGGGGTTCCCTTGTTGCAAAAATTTCACTTTCTCTAGTTTTTTTACGTCTTTGGCTGGGGTGGTTCCCGTGGTGCCGTACTCCAATAGGGGGTAAGTATACGGGTTCAGGGGCCGACGATTCCTTATTAAGTGTCGGAAAGCTGTTTTGGGGGTTTGCTGGGCCCCTATGCTTTTAGAGTTATTGGGTTTTGTGCGCCCTTTAGGAGATGTGCCCTTTTTTACTCACCCCAAGATCTTTTTCCTTGATGAGGTTTGTAGTTCGACCCCTAGACTGTACTCCGTTGCGGGGCCTTCTTTGCCCCTTTCCCCCCCCCTTCTGACTTTGCACTTGGGGGATTGAACTCGGAGCCAATTGTGGGCCCGGGCTGCAGCCTGTCCCAAACCCTTTGTAGTTCTGCCCGGTTTTGATCGAGGTATTTTTCTCAAATTTAAAGTCACTGCAAAAAAGGGGCACCTCAGAGTCTATTCTTCCGTATGTGTGTTGTGTGTGTGTGTGTGTGGTGTGTGTGTTTGTGTGTGGTGTGTTGTGTGTGTTTTGTGTGTGTGTGTGTGTGTGTGTGTTTTGGGGTGTGTGTGGTGTGGGGTTTTGTGTGTACCACCTAGTTGTATCACCTAGTTTAGGTTGCGGGGGGGCGGTCCGAGCTCCGGCCCCCGCCCTTTACTGATCCTACTGGTCACTCTCCCCGGCCTGGCTTTATCATACCTCTGCTTAAAGCTATTATGGATCCTGTGTGTGGGGTGTGTGTGTGTTTGTGGTGGTTTGTGTGTGTTGTGTGTGTTTTGTGTGTGTGTTGTGTGTTTTGTGGGTGGTGTGGTGTGTTTTTGGGGTGTGTGTGTTTTTGGGGTGTGTTTGTGTGTGTGTGTGTGTGTTGTGCGTTTTGTTTGTGTGTGTGTGGTTTTTGTTTTGTTTTGGTGTGTGTGTGTGTGGTGTGTGGTTTGGTGTGTGTGTGTGTGTTTTTGTTGTGTGTGTGTGGTGTGTGTGTGTGTGGGTTTGTGTGTGTGTTGTGTGTGGTGTGTGTGTTTGTGTGTGTGTGGTGTGTGTGGGGTTGTGTGTGTGTGTGGTGTGTGTTTTTGTGTGTGTTTTGTTTTGTGTTGTGTGTGTTTTTTGTGTTGTGTGTTGTGTGTGTGTTGTGTGTGGTGTTTTGTGTTTTGTGTGTTGTGTTTGTGTGTGTTGGGTGGTGTGGTGTGTTGTGTATGTTTTTGTGTGTGTATTTATTCGTTTTTGGTCTCCAGGCCTGATTCTTTTATTGAACTGCAGTAAATTATGCCTCACATGAAAATTTAACCGCGTCCACTTACTCACCGCCTCCATGAATATTGAACCTGCAGCCCCTTACTCACCGCCTCACACTGAATATTGAACCCCTCCCCACTTACTCACCCCCTCACACTGAAAATTTAACCCGCAGTCCATTACTCCCGCCCCCCACTGAATATTGAACCTGCGTCCACTTACTGCCTCAACTGAAATTGAACCGCATCCCCTTACTCACGCCCCCCTGAATATTGAACCCGCAGTCCCTTACTCACCGCCCCCACAGAATATTTAAAATGCAGTCCACTACTCACCGCCTCACACTGAAAATTGAACCCGCAGTCCACTTACTCACCGCCCACACTGAATTTTGAACCTGCAGTCACTTATCCGCCACACTGAATTTGAACCCGCGTCCCCTTACTCCTCACACTGATATTGAACCCGCGTCCACTTACTCACCGCCTCACACTGAATATTGAACCTGCAGTCCACTTACTCACCGCCCACACTGAAATTTTTGAACCGCAGTCCCCCTTACTCACCCCTCACACTGAAAATTGAACCTGCTCCACTTACTGCCTCACACTGAATATTGAACCTGCTCCACTTACTCACCGCTCACACGAAAATTGAACCCGCGTCCACTTACTCACCCCTCACATGAAATATTTAACTGCATCCCCCTTACTGCCTCACACTGAAATTGAACCTGCAGTCCCTTATCACCGCCTACAGAATATTGAACCCGCAGTCCCCTTACTACCGCCCCAACTGAATATTGAACCGCATCATTACCACCCCCCCCCACTGAATATTGAAACCCGCAGCCATTCTCAAACCCCTCCCCTGAATATTAACCGCAAATCCACTTTCCACCCCCTCCAAATGAATTTTGACCCCAGTCCACTTCCACGCTACAGAATATTAACCTGCAGTCCATCACTCACGTCTCACACGAATATTGACCCCGCAGTCCCCTTACCGCCTCACCTGTATTGAACCTCAGTCCTTACCATGCCTCACTGAAATATTTAACTCGTCCACTTAACCCACCCCTCACATGAATATTGAACCTGCAGTCCATTTCTCACGCCTCACACTGAAAGAACCTGCAGTTCCACTTACCGCCTCCACTGAAAATTGAAACCCGCAGTCCACTTAAATCACAGCCCTCACTGAATATTGAACCTGCAGTCCACTTACTCACCGCCTTACACGATATTAACCTGCGTCCCCTTCCGCCTCACATGAATATTGAACCTGCAGTCCTTACTGCCTCACACTGAATATTGAACCGCGTCCACTTACTCAAGCTTTACTGAATATTGAACCTGCAGTCCACTTACCGCCTCACCTGAATATTTAACCTGCTCCACTTACTCACCGCCTCACACTGAATATGAACCTCAGCACTTACTCACCGCCTCACACTGAAATTGAACCTGCAGTCCCCCTACTCCCGCCCCACACGAATATTGAACCTGCAGTCCACTTTCTCACCGCCCCCACACTGAATTTAAAATGCAGTCCACTTACTACCCTCTCCACGAATATTGAACCCCAGTCCACTTAAACCCCCTCACCTGATATGAACCTGCGTCCCCTTACCGTCTCGCACTGGGAATTTTCTGAACCGGGAGCCACTTATCACCGCCCCACACGAATATTGAACCTAAGCCCCCTTTTCCCGCCTTACCTGATATTTCCCCGCGTCCACCTTACCCGCCCCACACGAAAATTGAACCTGCAGTCCCCTTTCTCACCGCCTCACACGAATATTGAACCTGCAGTCCACTTATCACCGCCCTTTCACGAAAATTGAACCTGCAGTCCACTACTCACCCCCTCCCCCCCACTGAAAATTGAACCGAAAACCCCTTACTACCCCCTCACACTGAAATTGAAACCCGCATCCACTTACTCACCGCCTCACAAAAGAATATTGAACTGCAGTCCCTTCTCACCGCCTTACATAATATTGAACCTGCAGTTCCATTACTCACCCTTCACCTGAAAATTTAAAACCCGCATCCATTACTCACCCCCTCCATAAAATTGAACTGCAGTCCATTACTAACCCCCTTACACTGAATATTGAACCCCGCAGTCCACTTACTACCTCCTCACAAATGAATATTGAACCCCAGTCCACTTTCTCCAGCCCCACACTGAAATTGAACCTGCAGTTCACTTTCCGCCTCACACTGAATATTTAAGTGCAGTCCCCCTCACCGCCCCACACTGAAAATTGAACCTGCAGTCCCACTTACTCACCCCCCTACACTAATATTGAACCTGCAGTTTCCCCTTACTGCCTCACACTGAAAATTGAAACCCGCAGCCACTTACTCACTGCCTCCAATGAATATTGAACTGCAGTCAGTTATTACCGCCTCACATGTATTGAACCTGCGTCCACTTTCTCACCCCCTACACTGAATATTGAACCTGCAGTCCACTTACTCACGCCTCACACTGAATATTGAACTGCAGTCCACTTACTCCCGCCTCACACTGAATATTGAACCCGCAATCCCTTACTCACCCCCCTCACACTAAATATGTCCTTAATTACCTTACTTATTTTACACAACTTAAACCCAGATTAAAAAATCCAAATTATGATTCATAATTATTTGCTCTATTGTCAGCCTCAGTGTTTTCTTTGAGTTACCAGCCCTTCCCACTTGGAGGCCACTGCACCCCAGTGTTATCTCTGTTTTACCGCCCTTGGGCCCTGGGGGGCCCACTGTCGCCTCAGTGTTATTTTTTTAGTTACCAGACCTTGAGGGAGGCCATGTTAGTTTTAAATTTATCTCTGAGTTACCAGACCCCCACGTGGAGGCCAGTGTTGCTTTAAAGTATCTCTGAGTTACCAACCTTGCCACGTGGAGGCCATGTTTTAAAGGGTCCTCCCCTTCCCCCTCCCCTTCCCCCGGGTTTATGTGTCCAGGAATCCATCGTTGCCCCGGTTTTTTCCCCTTCCTCATTTTTCCCCCAAGGTACCTCTACAAAAACACAGGGCATGTACTTTCCCAAATTTTTCCTACATGTTTCCCCCGTCAAAAAATGTTTTTTTCCCCCTCTTTTCCCCGGGCCCCTCCGTATCTGTGATCCTCAGTTCCTTCCAGCAAAAATTTCCACTCTTTAAAATTTCGTTTTTCCCCGTTTTGGTTCCCTTTTCCCATTTCATAATTGTTTCACTGTAAAACGTAATTTCCCCTTCCTCCCAAACTTTATCCTGGGGAACTCTTTGTCCTTGCCTTCCCTACTTTTCCCGGTCTTTCAAACCCAAACAATTCTCCCCCCCTTTAGACAAAAGCTTACTTTCCGCCAGACTAACATCTTCCCCTTTTCCCCGTTCAACCCCCCTCCCTTCAGATGTTCCGGGTGTCTACTCTATTTCTTGCTCCTCATGTCCTCTTAAATACTTTGGAGAAATATCGATCTCTTTTGACAACTTAGGACCAAAAATATGTTAGGTTCCGACACTAACAAGCTCCTTCTGCACGTCAGGATCCAGCCACTATTGATGGTCTTCTGCTAAAAACTGTTTTCCCCATTTCCAACTTTAAAAAGTCGCCGTCAAATGAATCCCTCTCTAATACAAAACTTCCCTTGTAGAATCTTATCGGGTTCGTCTCTGTAGATGTTTTCCCTTTCACTACATTGTAAAATGCTCCAAACTTCAGAACACCCGTGATTTAAACCCTGTTCCCTCTTTTTTTTTTCTTCTTCTCCTTTTCCCCCTTTTCCTTTTTATCTTTCTTCTGTCGTGTGTTTCTGTTCCTTATTATTTTTTCATCACTTCCCCTTCCCCCCCCCCCTCGGGCCCTTGCTCTCCCTCTGTGGGCCCCTAGTCCCTTGCATTTGCTCCCCTTTTTGTATTTGACTGGCTCCTCCCCTTAAATTCCCACTATACCCCTAAAAATATACTGCACTTCTACAAAACCTACTGATATACTATTTACTACTATACTACTACTATCTCTACTATACTATACACTACTTCACTACTTCACTGTTCTCTTCTACTATACACTACCAGTCTACCCCATACTACCCCCAACCCTTTCTCCCTATATATAGCCCCCTGCTCCATTTTGGGTTAGGTATTTTGAAAATGGTCCAAGTCGGGACCGAAACGCGTGTAAGCTCCTTTTTCTATGTGGGGGGTTTTTTTTGTGTATCATTCAGTCAGGGAAATTGTGACTTTTTTTTTTTTTTCCCCCAAATTTAGACCCAGGAATAATTTGTCGGCGGTCCCTTTTCCCGGATCAGTGCTCAGGGCCCCACTTGGTCCCTCGGTGGTCCCCCTTTTCCCCATTCCCCAAAAGTCAGCGGTTTTTTCCCCCTCCCCAAGTTAACCCTAGGCGCCAGCATTTATTTTTACGAAACGTAAAAAATTTTAGGGGGGAATCAAAATAATTTAAAAATTCCCATGTTTTCTTCTGGGGGTTTGATTAACATTTTCCCTGGGGGACGAAATGTCTTCTAAAAAAAAATCCCAAACTTTTTAGGGTGTTATTTGCACTTGCTCTTGATTTTTCCCCTTTTAAACCCCCTCGTTTTAGCCCTTCTGAGTATATTATGTATTGAATATTATGATGGTATTATGTAGTGTAATATTAATTTTCTAGCCTCTTTAAATAGCAAAAATGGGGTGAAAATTTAAAATTTATTGGCCTTAATTTTTTAGTAAGTGCATAGTTAGGATTTTTCCCGGTGCTTAATTAGGGGAACAGTTTATAAAGGTTGTATTTTAGACTGCCCCCCTTTTTAATCCGAGGTGATTTCAGTCTGAGATTTCTGTTATAGGGCAGTTCACTCTACCTTCCGAGAGTCACCCCTTGTGGCTGCAGCTAATCCCACTTGGGTTCCTTGCAATCTCTCCCCACTGGTTGGCCCTACTATCAAGTTCCTGGGTTGTTGCGGGAGGGCTGCTTTCAATGAATTTAGTTGAAGAGTTAAAGGGGAATTCCCTCACGCAGTCATTTGGTCAGTGAACTTTTTCGTAGGATATCTTATGTGTATTAAAGGGAGGAGTTTTAATCTATTTCGAAAAATAGTGTGGGACTGTCGATGTTTTTAAAAGTGTTGTGGGGGGAAACTTTTGGGAATTGGGTAAGAGGGTGTATTTTCTATGAACTTTTTTAAACTTCATTTTGGGGGAGATGTATATAAAAAAAGCTGAAATATTCAGTGTAAAATTTTTTATGCAAAAGTTATATTTTAAGTATTCCGTTAAAAAATGGTTAAAACCTTCGGTGATTTTTAAGTAATTTAAATAAATATAAAAAACAATTAAATATGTTACCGTTTAAAACCCTTGAGGGGAATTTTGTGAGAGCAGAACTGTTTTTGTTCCTTTGTTGCTTGAAAGGTTTAACAATTTTCTTTTTGTGCCGAGAAAACACCGGGGAACATCTGTGTCACCTACATCTTGTGTACTCATAGTAACAGCTCCATCAAGTGTGTCAACCTTACAACATTACCACTGACACAAAACTTCGCCTTTAGTCCCTGTTTCTCTTTTTGCCCATTGCTCCTTCCTTTTGATCTATCGTTTTTCCCCTTTCTTTTCCTTTTCGTTTTCATTTCAGCCTTCCCTCTTTATCTCCCCTTTCCCCCTTCCATCCCCAATCCTCTTTCTTTTTTTACGAATTCTTTCTGCACTATCTTTTTCCATTGTTTTTTTCTTTCCCCCCTCCGTTTTTTTTTTTCTTTTTTCATCCTTCACCCTTTCCCTTTTTTTTTGAGTTTAACAAGGTTTTTAAGGATTCCCCAAATTTATTACAACTAAGGCTTTCCTAATCACTATTTACAAAACCTTTTCGGTTTGAAAAACAAATAAGGAATGGATGAATGGGAGCTATTGTAGGCACAATTTTTTTTATCAACTGACTTTATTTTGTTTTATATCATTTTGTTGTACGAAATACTCCAGACACAGTATCCCGGAATTAATGACCTCAGGTGAAGTGGCTCTTGGAAAGGGGACGAGTAAAAATTTCTGCTTGCTGCCCCTCTTGTTGTGTAGAAGCTAGCTTCTCGTGGCCTCGGATGTGCCAAAATGTGGGACTTGGACAAAAAAATATTGGTTTGTACATAACCTTTGGCGCCCACATTTCCCCCGGGTTGAAGACGCTGAAATGACAGATTAAACCCCGGTTGGGTCCAGGCGAGAGATGAGGTGTCTTGCTCTGTTCCTATTTTCCGAAGGGCAGATGGAAGGGGGCAGCAATCCAAAAAATGGAGATATTCAAGCTGTGAAGTTTATGGGTCATACGGGTCTTTTAACCCTTTTGTAAGTAAAAGCGAAATACTGAAGTGCTGTAACTTTGTGGCCCGCCTTGTTGCAAAATTTTAACGGGGCTTTATGGTCAGTTTGAAGTCAAATTTCACACCAAGATATCAACTTTGGCTTCCGGCATTACCATCATGGTACGTAGAGCCATCATGTTGTTATTTTCTCAGGAGCAAATGTTACCTCCTAACGGTTTTTTCCCCCTAGGTGGTGACTGATGTATCTTCAGAGAAGCTGGCATTTCCTCTCTTGGATTAAGTAAATGTCAGAGTACAGTGGACTGCTTATAATATATATTTATGGATTCCCTGGATGAAGAAAGAAGATCATTGACAGTCAGGAATTTCCATAACAATGGCCGAAAGCAACTCCCTGTGAAAACACTTGCCCAGTAGATGTCTTGCTGACTGTCCCATTTGAAACTACACTCGAGGTATCAATAAGGGACATAGTGTAGATGCCTGCAATTCCCAGTTCTTTCAGTTATGGTGCCATACTCGGTCGCAAACACCAACTCCAGTTCCTGGTGTCTGAGCTGCTTTAATTTATCTACTCCAGGTAGTATTAACGTTACCTGGTGTGGGTTGAGTTGAGAGAATCACTTATCAACCTCCTCTCTTTTCCTGATCAAGTAAGGTGATCTAGCCAGGAGAAATTTCTGTTGGCGCTGTTTTTTTTATTTTGATGGTTACCAGTAATGACGTGAAGATAGAATACCACCCTTTCTCTTTCTTAAACGTTTGTACTTATAGAACGTTTTGATAACCATTTATTCTATTCATCAGCAAGATACCTGTCTACTGGACTTAGTAGAACCTTACGACTACTCCTCCCCTCTAAAAATCATACATATGGTCTGCTTTCATCCAAGATAACAACAGAGACCCAGCCCATCGATGAATTACCACCAACCCAGATAACCTATATTATAAGACCATCCTGGGCTTTACATACTCCTTCACAACATCTACCACACACCAGCAATTTTTATTTTTATTTAATTTTAATTAAAAGGCTTAAAATATTTTCTTCATTATTCACCCCACGAGTCATTTATTTATTTATTTTTCCATTCTTTTTGATCAGGCGGAAGGGCGTTCCCCTGACAATGGCGACCTTGGCAGGATACGACTCTTGAGGCAACATCTTTCTGATGGTTCAACGGGTTGCAAGTATAACATTTAAGAAAAGTGGGTTTAGTGTCGCCCATTTCCCCGGGAAATGGTGTAAAGTTATTACTGGTAGTTTCGATAGACTTACCGTTGTGTGGTTCTTGGGTTTGGTTTAGAGTTTCCCCAAATTTGTTGGAACCTTTGGGGGGAACTTCGTTAATAACCCCCCCTGTGTGAACTGCAGTATTTAGCTTAGTGTGGGCCCGGGAAATAAATGGATAAAATCCCGACACAATGGCAATATAAACACAAATGCAGTAAAATTTGGATCCTTTATTGACTACGTTTTCGCCCACACAGTGGGTTTTTTTCAAGTCACAAACAGAACTACCTGGGGGGAAAGGGAACGCGAGTTTTTAAATAGTCCGGCTGAGGTCAGGTGAAGAATGCTGCATCTGATGATGTACCGATTTGGGGTTTTGTAGAGTCTAAAAACTGGGTCTCCTTTCCAAGCTACCCAAGTTTTTAGACTCTACAACCCAACTCGGTACATCATCAGATGCAGCATTCTTCACCTGACCTCAGCCGGACTAAAAATACTCGCGTTCCTTCCACCCCAGGTATTCTGTTTTGACTTGAAAAAGCCCACGGGTGGGCGAAACGTAGTCAATAAAGGATCACATTATACTGCATTTGTGTTTATATTGCCTTAGTGTAGGCTACTGAGCCCACAAGTTGTGCTTCCAAGAAGGAAATTTCATTTCATTTTCTTCTTTGGGAAAGGGTTAGGAAAGTGTGCGGACATTGCCCCCACTTTTGAAACTGACGTTTCTTCTTTTAGTTTGTGTTAGGATAAACTGGTCAAATTTTTTTTTGTGCATATTTCTTTCCTAAAATGGAGTCTAGTTTTCCCTGGTTGAGAGGTGGATAGGGAATTGGATTTTCTGGTCAGGACCTTGATAGCTATAGAAAGAAAAAGGAACAGGAAAAATTTAGCTCGAGAAGAGAAAAAAGAACAGGAAAGGATAGCTAAAAGAAGAGGGAGTTCAGGCGAAGAGGTAGCCTTCAAAATGAAGGAAACTGAAAAAAAACAATCTAAGCAGAGGTAATTAGAACATTTAAGGTTGGAATTAAGAAGCCAAGAAGATAGAACTATCCAAACAAAAATGATGAAGGGGTACTAGAGTACCCTACTCATTAATCAAATTTTAAAGGAGGGCCTCAGATACCACCTTTCATAGAGCAGGATGACATAAGAACATAAAACATAAGAAAGGAGGAACACTGCATGAGGTCTGTTGGCCCATACTAGGCAGGTCCTTTACAATTCATCCCACTAACAAAACATTTGCCCAACCCAATTTTCAATGCTAACCCAAGAAATAAGCTCTGATGTGAAAGTCCCACTCAAATCCAACCCCTCCCACTCATGTACTTATCCAACCTAAATTTGAAACTACCCAAAGTCCCAGCCTCAATAACCCAACTAGGTAGACTGTTCCACTCATCAACTACCCATTTCCAAACCAATACTTTCCCATGTCCTTTCTAAATCTAAACTTATCTAATTTAAATCCATTACTGCGGGTTCTTCTTGGAGAGACATCCCCAAGACCTTATTTAAAATCCCCTTTATTAATATCCCCTTTTTTAATGACTATCTTCCACTTTAACACTTCGATCAGGTCCCCCCTCATCTTCGTCTAACAAGTGAATGTAACTTAAGAGTCTTCAATCTTCTTCATAAGGAAGATTTCTAATGTTATGTATTAATTTAGTCATCCTACGCTGAATGTTTTCTAACGAATTTATGTCCATTCTGTAATATGGAGACCAGAACTGAGCTGCATAATCTAGGGGAGGCCTTACTAATGATGTAAAAGCTGCAGTATGACCTCTGGACTTCTGTTGCTTTCACTTCTTGATATAAATCCCGTAATCTATTTTCCTTATTACGTACGCTTAGGCATTGCGTCTTGGTTTAAGGTTGCTGTTTTACCATAACCCCCAAGTCCTTTTCGGGAATCTGTATGGGTAAGTTCTACATCATTTAACTTATAAGTACTAGGGTTATGGGGACTCCCAAGCTTTAGAACCTTGCATTTATCTACATTGAACTGCATCTGCCACTTTTCTGACCAAGAATAGAGTTTGTTTAAATCCTCCTAAGTTCCACAACATCTACGTTTTTAATCAATTATCCTACCTATCTTTGTGTCTGGTGACGTATACTTAGCTCAGTGGGGACGTGTACTTAGCTCAGTGGTGACGTGTACTTAGCTCTGTGAAGACCTGTTTGTGTGCTCTCTGTGAATCTGAACCAGGATGCCCTCTCTTGAGCAACTTTACCCGCAGCTGAGAGAAGAGCTCAAAAGTTGCTAAGATGGAGATACGGCGATTAAGGAGGAGAACAAGAGGATTCGTAGTAATCCTTCTGTTGTGGGGTCCCAGGTTAAGAGGGGAGCTTGGTCAGTGGCCGGGCAACATGGAACCAAGCTGAAGATCAAGAAAACGGTTGGAGAGGCAGAAACAACGAGAAACCAAAGACTACCGTGGAAACTTCCAACCCATGCTCGGTGCTACCCGACGAATGTGAGTGTTCTACTGGGAATTTCCACAACGAGCACCAAAGAAGCATTGGCAGGGGCGTGAGTGAGACATCCCTAGAAACCCCAACGAAGACCAAACGTGAAAGTCTTGACGAATTCTACAAGTGGTGTAATGCTACCTGGCGAATGCGAGTCGACTACTCGGAGCATCACGACGGACGACGCCAAGGAAGGGAAAAACATTGTTGTTTTTGGGGATAGCCAGATTAGGTACATGGATAGGGCATTCTGCTTGAAGGACAGGAGTAGGAGGCAGAGAGTGTGTTTTCCTGGGGCTGGGAGAAGGATATTGTTAGCCGTCTGGATGACATCATGAGAGGTAATGGGAGCAATCCTATTATCTGTCTCAGTGCTGGAGGCAAAGATGTTGGGAGACGTAGGAGTGAGGACCTGATTAGCGGTTAGGTCAGCAATAAGGGTAATTTAGGGAGGGAAGGGTGAGAACTGTCATATGTGGCATTTTGCCAAGGAAGGAGTTGGAATGAATGGTTGTCCCGGGAATTGGTGTCAATTGCTGGCTGGACAAATATGTAAGGAAAATGCGGTTAACATTCATTGCAACTGGGACCTCTTCTATGGAGAATGACATGTATGCCAGGGATGGGGTTTCACTTATCTAGTTTTGGGGTGGGAGCCCTGGCCAAAGGTGGAGGGAGCTGTTAGGTCTTTAAACTAGGATGTTAGTGGTTGGGTTTTTTTCAGGAAAACTGTGAAGTCTCAGGGTAGTATATGAGTTTCTAGGAGACTAGTAAAAAGGCAAAATGAGGTGGGTATTTGGAAACCAGTGCATAATTGACAAGGACGTAATAGGGTTTAGTGAATAACAGAAAGGGCAGGAAGGGTAAAGGAGAGGGGGTCTTTAAGTATTTATTACAAAATAGTCGAGTGCTAGGGGTAAGATGGCGAGTTGGACTTTTGTTGCTAGTGCAGGTAACATAGATGTATTTTACCATTAATGAGACGTGGTTAATTCAAAGTCGGGACATGCTGCAGATGTCACATTCTGGTTATAATTGTTTCCCAAATAGGTTGAAGTATCGGGAAGGGGGGTGGGTGGGGGATTGGGATGTCCGAGATCGCTTGAATGTTGCATAAAAACGGGTATTTAAGGGTTTAAGTAACACATACAGAGTCTGTTGGATAGAATTTTTCGAGGGGCATGAAAATTATTTTAGGTGTATATACGTCCCCAAATTTAATAGGGACCAGGGGAGACTATATGGGAGGAAATTGTTAGGGCCAATAGGCACGATAATGTAGTATTCTAGGGACTTTAAATTTAGTCATATTGATTTGGAATTTCTTGACTTTGGGAATTTAGAATCATACGACTCTTAGAAGTAGTTCCGGATTGTTTTCTGAAGCAGTTTGTGACAGAACCCACAAGGGGGTAATAACCTGCTTGACTTAGTTCTTTGGGAAAACAAGAATCCTTTTTAATAATTTGAAGTTTCAGAGGAACTGGGTGCTAGCGACCCCAAATCAATTACATTCAGAATTGAAAGGAAGTATGATAGTAGGGATAACTCAGTAACAGTCCCAGATTTTCGCTTAGCAGATTACGATGGGCTTAGAGAACACTTATCTGTTGACTGGGGTAACGAAGAGAGCTATAAATATGACAGTTTTCTGAACACAATACATGCTGCTCAAAGAAACGTTTATCCCTTATAAAGAAATTAGATCAAATAGAAATGACCCAAATGGATGAATAATAGGCTGAAATATCTACTAGGGCATAAGAAAGGAATTTATAGGCTTATCAAAAGAGGCGAGGGTCATCTTATGAATCAGTATATTGACATTAAGAGGGACATTAAAAAGGGGATAAGAAAAGCTAAAAGGAACTATGAAATTAAAGTTGCTAGGGATTCTAAAACTAACCAAAAAGTTTTTTCCAGGTATATAGAACAAAAGTCAGAGATAAGATAGGTCCCCTTAAAAATAACTATGGGCATCTTACTGACAAAGAGAATGAAATGTGCTCGATTTTAAATAATTATTTTCTCTCGGTTTTTACACAGGAAGACACTAATAATATTCCGGTAATTAATTTTTATAGTGGGCCAGAAGAAGATAAATTATGTAACATCACAGTCACTAGTGAAATGGTTGTGAAGCAGATAGACCAACTGAAGCAAAATAAGTCACCGGGTCCTGATGAGGTTTTTTCAAGGGTTCTAAAGGAATGCAAATGGAAGTCTGTGAACCATTAACTAATATTTTTAATTTATCTCTTCAAACAGGTGTAGTGTCTGATATGTGGAAGATGGCTAATGTAATTCCTATTTTTAAAACAGGGGACAAGTCGTTACCGTCAAATTACCGCCCAATAAGCCTGACCTCAATTGTAGGCAAATTACTAGAGTCAATTATAGCTCAAATTATAAGAAGCCATCTCGATAAGCATAGCTTGATTAATGATACTCAGCATGGATTCACAAGAGGCCGGTCTTGTCTAACTAATTTATTAACTTTCTTCAGTAAAGCTTTTGAGGCTGTTGACCACGATAAAGAATTTGATATTATTTACTTAGATTTTGTAAGGCATTTGATAGAGTTCCGCACCAAAGACTGTTGAAGAAAGTAGCAGCTCATGGCATTGAGGGAAGAGTGCTCTCGTGGATCGAATCATGGCTCACAGACAGGAAGCAGAGAGTGTCCATAAATGGGGTTAAATCCGAGTGGGGATCAGTAACAAGTGGCGTTCCACAGGGATCAGTCTTGGGCCCGTTGTTGTTTATAATGTATATCAATGATCTTGATGAAGGAATTACTAGTGATATGAGCAAATTCGCCGATGAACGAAGATAGGTGGATAATTGATTCAAACGTAGATGTTAGGGAACTTCAGGAGGATTTAGACAAACTCTACTCTTGGTCAGAAAAGTGGCAGATGCAGTTCAATGTAGATAAATGCAAGGTTCTGAAGCTCGGGAGTGTCCATAACCCTAGCACTTATAAGTTAAATAATGTAGAATTTAGCCATACAGATTGCGAAAAGGACTTGGGGGTTATGGTAAGCAGCAACCTTAAACCAAGACAGCAATGCCTAAGCGTACGTAATAAGGCAAATAGATTACTGGGGTTTATATCAAGAAGTGTAAGCAACAGAAGTCCAGAGCTCATACTGCAGCTTTACACATCATTAGTAAGGCCTCACCTAGATTATGCAGCTCAATTCTGGTCTCCATATTACAGAATGGACATAAATTCGTTAGAAAACATTCAGCGTAGGATGACTAAATTAATACATAGCATTAGAAATCTTCCTTATGAAGAAAGATTGAAGACTCATAAGTTACATTCACTTGTTAGACGAAGAATGAGGGGAGACCTGATCGAAGTGTTTAAGTGGAAGATAGGTATTAATAAAGGGGATATTAACAAGGTCTTGAGGATATCTCTCCAAGAGAGAACCCGCAGTAATGGATTTAAATTAGACAAGTTTAGATTTAGAAAGGACATCGGGAAGTATTGGTTTGGAAATAGGGTAGTTGATGAGTGGAGCAGTCTACCTAGTTGGGTTATTGAGGCTAGGACTTTGAGTAGTTTCAAATTTAGGTTGGATAAGTACATGAGTGGGAGGGGTTGGATTTGAGTGGGACTTGCACATCGGAGCTTGTTTCTTGGGTGGCATTGAAAATTGGGTTGGTCAAATGTTTGTTAGTGGGATGAATTGTAAAGGACCTGCCTAGTATGGGCCAACAGGCCTGCTGCAGTGTTCCTCCTTTCTTATGTTCTTATGTTCTTATGTTCTTATGTCATCGGCGAATTTGCTCATATCACTAGTAATTCCCTCATCAAGATCATTGATATATATTATAAACAACAACGGGCCAAAGACTGATCCCTGTGGAACGCCACTTGTTACAGATCCCCACTCGGATTTAACCCCATTTATGGACACTGCTTCCTGTCAGTGAGCCATGACTCGATCCACGAGAGCACTTTTCCCCCAATGCCATGAGCTGCCACTTTCTTTAACAGTCTATGGAGCGGAACTCTATCAAAAGCCTTACTAAAATCTAAGTAAATAATATCAAATTCTTTATAGTGGTCAACATCCTCAAAAGCTTTACTGAAGAAAGTTAATAAATTAGTTAGACAAGACCGGCCTCTTGTGAATCCGTGCTGAGAATCATTAATCAAGCTATGCTTATCGAGATGGCTTCTTATAATCTCAGCTATAATTGACTCTAGTAATTTGCCTACAATTGAGGTCAGGCTTATTGGGCGGTAATTTGACGGTAACGACTTGTCCCCTGTTTTAAAAATAGGAATTACATTAGCCATCTTCCACATATCAGACACTACACCTGTTTGAAGAGATAAATTAAAAATATTAGTTAATGGTTCACAGAGTTCCATTTTGCATTCCTTAAGAACCCTTGATTATTATTATTATAATCAAGGGGGAAGCGCTAAACCCGGAGGAATATACAGCGCCTGGGGGGGGATGTGGAAGGCATTCAGGCTTAATTCGGGGAACTGGAGCACAGATCCAATTCCCTAAATCAAGAGCCCCTCATCAACATCAAGGAACCTTCCTTGAGGGGTAAGAACCCTTGAAAAAACCTCATCAGGACCCGGCGACTTATTTTGCTTCAGTCTGTCTATCTGCTTCACAACCATTTCACTAGTGACTGTGATGTTACATAATTTATCTTCTAGCCCACTATAAAAATTAATTACTGGAATATTGTTAGTGTCTTCCTGTGTAAAAACTGAGAGAAAATAATTATTTAAAATCGAGCACATTTCATTCTCTTTGTCAGTAAGGTGCCCATAGTTATTTTTAAGGGGACCTATCTTATCTCTAACTTTTGTTCTATAGCCCTGGAAAAAACTTTTTGGGTTAGTTTTAGAATCCCTAGCAACTTTAATTTCATAGTCCCTTTTAGCTTTTCTTATCCCCTTTTTAATGTCCCTCTTAATGTCAATATACTGATTCATAAGATGACCCTCACCTCTTTTGATACGCCTGTAAATTCCTTTCTTATGCCCTAGTAGATATTTGAGCCTATTATTCATCCATTTTGGGTCATTTCTATTTGATCTAATTTCTTTATATGGGATAAACGTTCTTTGAGCAGCATGTATAGTGTTCAAAACCGTCATATTGATAGCTCTCTTCGTTACCCCAGTCAACAGATGATAAGTGTTCTCTAAGCCCATCGTAATCTGCTAAGCGAAAATCTGGGACTGTTACTGAGTTATCGCTACTATCGTACTTCCATTCAATGCTAAATGTAATTGATTTGTGGTCGCTAGCACCCAGTTCCTCTGAAATTTCTAAATTTATTAACAAGGGATTCATTGTTTGCCATAACTAAGTCAAGCAGGTTATTTCCCCTTGTAGGTTCTGTCACAAACTGCTTCAAAAAACAATCCTGAACTACTTCTAAGAAGTCGTATGATTCTAAATTCCCAGTCAAGAAATTCCAATCAATATGACTAAAGTTAAAGTCTCCTAGAATTACTACATTATCGTGCCTATTGGCCTTAACAATTTCCTCCCATAGTAGTCTCCCTTGGTCCCTATCTAAGTTTGGGGATGGTATATCACTCCTAAAATCAGTTTTTCATGCCCCTCTGAAAATTCTATCCAAACAGACTCTGTATGTGTTACTTCAGACTTAATACCCGTTTTTATGCAACAGTTCAAGCGATCTCGGACATACAATGCCACCCCAGCCCCCTTCCCGATACTTCTATCTACTTGGAACAATTTAAAACTCTGAATATGACATTCCGCAGGCATGTCCCGACTTTTTGAATTGAACCACGTCTCAGTTAAGGCAAATACATCAATGTTACCTGCAATAGCAACTAATCTCAACTCGTCCATCTTATTCCTAGCACTACGGCAATTAGCATAATAAACATTGAAAGACTCTCTCTTTACCCTTCCTGATCATTTCTGTTTTTCTACTAAACCTATTACTGTCCTTATCACCTAAAGTCACTGGCTTTTCAATATCTACCTCGTTCTGCTTATTACTAGTTCCCCTAGAACTCGTAATATTACTACACTGGGACTTCACTGTTTTCCTGCCAAAACCCATACCACTAACTATTCCTAGTTTAAAGTCCTAACAGCTCCCTCCACTGCAGTTGCCAGTGCTACCACCCCAGACCTAGATAAGTGAACCCCATCGCTGGCATACATGTCACTTCCGCCATAGAAGAGGTCCCAGTTGTCAATGAATGTTACCGCATTTTCCTTACAGTATTTGTCCAGCCAGCAATTGACACCAATTGCCCTGGACAACCATTCATTTCCAACTCCTCTCCTTGGCAAAATACCACATATGACAGGGTTCCCACCCTCACTCCTAATTATTTCTATTGCTCACCTATACCTGCTAATCAGGTCTTCACTCCTACGTCTGCCAACATCGTTGCCTCCAGCACTGAGACAGATAATAGGATTGCTCCCATTACCTCTCATGATGTCATCCAGACGGCTAACAATATCCTCCATCCCAGCCCCAGGAAAGCAAACTCTCTGTCTCCTACTCCTGTCCTTCAAGCAGAATGCCCTATCCATATACCTAACTTGGCTATCCCCAACATCGTTCGTCGTGACGTTCCCAGTAGTCGACTCACATTCGTTTGGTAGCACTGAGAATGTATTAGATGTTTCCACAACAGTTTTCACGGCAGTCTCTTTCTTCTTCATCGTTTCTACCTTTCCATTCGTCCTCTTGATCGTCAACTTCGTTCCCTGCTGTCCAGCCACTGACCAGTTTCCTTTCTTGAACTGAGGACTCAAAACAGGAGGACTACTGCGAATGTTCTTGTTTTCCTCGGTCAGTCGCCGAATCTCCATCTTCACCATCCTCAATTCTTCCTTAAGCTGTTGGTAAAGTTGCTCGATGGAGGGCATCTTGCTTCAATTCGTAGAGAGCGCGCAAACAGGTCTTCACAGAGCTAAGTACACGTCACCACTGCGCAAAAGCCAACTCAATCAGGAGCGACTGCGCAGCACGTCCGCACGGCCCAATAGCGATTCGAGAACACTGTCACTTGGTGACTGGCTATCAGATTCTTGGGCTACAAGGCTTGGCTTACTTCTGTAGGGATCGGCTTGAAATGTATATTCTACCTTACCTTCTGAGGTAATAACTAATTAAAGTCTACTGAAGAAAGCCATGCCCCTACAGGTTACCTTGATAACAGGTCTTTTATGTTATTATTTGATTTTCTTGTTACTATGTAATGAATGAGATCAGATTCATATTCAAATATTAATTTGCTAATTACAGATTAAAATGAGTTTTAGATGTTCTCAATTTTTCTAATAGATTACCAAAAAGTACAAGTACAATTACACATTCATACATACGCTCGTATACATACACAGTCATACATACGCTCGTATACATACACAGTCATACATACGCTCGTATACATACACAGTCATACATACGCTCGTATACATACACAGTCATACATACGCTCGTATACATACACAGTCATACATACGCTCGTATACATACACAGTCATACATACGCTCGTATACATACACAGTCATACATACGCTCGTATACATACACAGTCATACATACGCTCGTATACATACACAGTCATACATACGCTCGTATACATACACAGTCATACATACGCTCGTATACATACACAGTCATACATACGCTCGTATACATACACAGTCATACATACGCTCGTATACATACACAGTCATACATACGCTCGTATACATACACAGTCATACATACGCTCGTATACATACACAGTCATACATACGCTCGTATACATACACAGTCATACATACGCTCGTATACATACACAGTCATACATACGCTCGTATACATACACAGTCATACATACTCTCAGCTGAATGTCTTGAAACTACTGTAGAGTCTCATTCCCCTTCGTTGTAATTCAAATTATTGAAACACATTAAAATATTGAAATACACTGAAATTCTATTTTGTATAATTTTAACAACGTGTAAGAGAGTACAGAGATACTTATGAGAATGTGCACATATGTATGTGAGTTTGTGTCATGTAGTTTGGAGTAGATATGTGTTCATATATGCAGTCTTCGTGTTAACATACATGTTAAAATGATTGACGATTGTGGATATTGTTGTATATATTTTAATAATATACAATATGCAATTTATGGCATTTACTGAGACGACGTTTCGTCTGCCAGATATTTTATTAATACCTGATGGGTAGATAAAGTCATCGTAGACTTTATCAATCCCTGATAGTCCTTGTACACTTTATCAATCCTTGATGCATAAAGTTGTGGTGGAAGAAACGTCACTCAGTAAATGCCGGACTCAACATATTGTCTTATTCACCTACATGTCAGTATATTATACCACTGATTTATGTGGGCATGTGTGTGTGATACACAGAACTGTATGTGTTGCTGTATATGTTGGCTGCATAAATGGAGAAGATATCCGGTGGCAGACGGATGGATTCCTGGATACATTAAGTTTTCCTCTAGGAGTGAACACTGCTCAAGGGTTTATTCCCTGTGCAGCGACCATAGTTACACAGTTATTAACCAACTTCGTTCATTAAATAACATCTATGCTAAACTTACAACTCCTTACTGATATATATATATACATATAAGAGCAACGTGGCAGATGTTGCAAGTGTTTGGAATAGGTGGTAGATTACTGAAAGTAATTAAGATTATTAAAGGGGACAGTGCGGCTCAGGTTAGGGTATGTAGGAGAGAGGGAGATTATTTCTGAATAAAATGGATACGTGATGTCACCACCATGGTTGTTCCGTATATTTATAGATGGGGTTGTAAAGGATGCGAATGTTGTGGTGTTGGAGAGAGGTGTGGGATTAAAATAAAAGGGATCTAACACAAAGTGGGAATTATCACAGTTGCTCTTTGCTGACAACACTTGTTCTTTTGGGAGATTCTGAAGCCACACAGTGGCTTCATCAGTCCATACGTAGGAGAAACTTGAAGAACAGGAGGAGAATGAGGTAATTAGTCCCTAAACCTTGAGTCGATGTGTTCAGTCCATCAGTCTTGAATAGAATACGGCATATGAGCGGAGAAGCAGCTTATAAACCATATGGCAGGAGAGGTGTAGCAGTCATAGGTTGTGTCACATTTGTTCAATGTGGAAGTAGGTCGTGCCCAAGAATTAGGCAAGCGAAGAATTCCTAAGTATTAAGAACCCAAGAAGTTGCAGTGTCTGACAGGTTTGTAGATGAATGGTTCAGAGAACCGACATGTTGATAAATTAGACACATGTGCAACTCTTGGGTATCTTTATTGAGGAAACGTTTCGCCACACAGTGACTTCATCAGTCCATACGTAGGAGAAACTTGAAGAACAGGAGGAGAATGAGGTAATTAGTCCCTCAACCTTGAGTCGATGTGTTCAGTCCATCAATCTTGAATAGAATATGGCATATGAGCGGAGAATTAGGAATTCTTCTCTTGCCTAATTCTTGGGCACGACCTACTTCCACATTGAACAAATGTGACACAACCTATGACTGCTGCACCTCTCCTGCCATACGGTTTATATGCTGCTTCTCCGTTCATATGCCGTATTCTATTCAAGATTGATGGACTGAACACATCGACTCAAGGTTGAGGGACTAATTACCTCATTCTCCTCCTGTTCTTCAAGTTTCTCCTACGTATGGACTGATGAAGCCACTGTGTGGCGAAACGTTTCCTCAATAAAGATACCCAAGAGTTGCACATGTGTCTAATTTATCAACATGTCGGTTCTCTGAACCATTCATCTACAAACCTGAAGAGAAGTTGCAGAGGTTGGTGGACGTATTTGAAAGGGTATGTAAATGAAGGAAATTAAAAGTGAATATGGGTAAGAACTTGGAGATGAGGATAAAAAATAATAAATGAAAGATAGTGAATGTGTTCATATATTTAGGAGTGGACTTATCAGCAAATGGGTGAACCACAGAATTGAATATGAGAAAGAGGTGAGTGGTGCACTGGGGAGTCTGTGGAAACAAAGATCATTAACCATGGAAGAAAAGAGGGAATATATGAGAGCATAGTTATACCAATGCTCATATATGGGTGTGAAACATGGGTAGTGAATGTTACAGCAAGGAGAAGGCTGGAGGCAGTAGAGATGTCATGTCTGAGGGCAATGTAGAGAGAGTCGGTAGTTTGGAAACTAGGAGGAGGCGCGTGATTACCAAAACTATAATACATGTAGAGAGGATGGAACGAATCAAAATGACTTTGAGAGTGTATAAATCTATAGTGGAGGGATGGCAGGGTCAGGGTCGGCCTAGGAGGTTTTGTGTGAGAGGGGCTTGAACTTCCAGCAAGCATATGTACTTGCTGTTGGAGTGTGAACTAGATAACATTTATGAAAGATTCAGGGAAACCGGTAGGCCGGACTTGAGTCCTGGAGATGGGAAGTACAGTGTCTGCACTCTGAAGGAGGAGTGTTAAGGTCATGAATGAGTGATACAGTAAATAATGAAAAAAAAATTAGTCAAAATCCCCAGCAGTTGTTGTGACTACAGTTAATATCATCAGGTTACGCTTATGACCATAATACTAAAGAAAAAAGAGTGAATACCAAGTTATTAAAAAAAAAAAAACCTTGACTGCATGATAAAAACTACGGAGGGAGTTACAATCTGAGGGAGTTACAAAATGAGGGAGTTTGTAGAAAACACCAGCAGGAGCCTCCATTGTTGTGCAGACGACATCACTTGTCTATGTGTGGAAACAATATTGGTTGGTGTCTAAAGTGTCAGTGTCTGGCCCTGCTGGTTGTATGTTATACCATCACTCTCTCCCTAACTTTAAGTGCCAGCAGATACATAGGGTAACCCTGATAATATTTAGTAAGTTAACCATACCCCCGGCCGGGATTGAACCCGCGGTCATAGAGTCTCAAAACTCCAGCCCGTCGCGTTAGCCACTAGACCAGCTAGCCACAATAAGATTCATCCAACTAGGTATATTTCTACACCATAGGAGAGAAGAGCTGCTAGGTAAGTACAGGTCAGCTATAGATTTCATTAAGTCTAAGGGAGGGGTCCCAATCATATGTAGCATCTTGCCTAGAAGGGGAGTAGGAAATGAATGGTTGTCTAGGGCAATTGGTGTAAATTGCTGGATAGACAGATACTGCAAGGAACTTGCAATCCCATTCATTGACAACTGGAACAACTTTTATGGCAAACATGATATGTATGCAAGGGATGGGGTACATCTCTCTGGGGCTGGGGTGGTAGCACTTGCAAACTCAATTGAGAAGGCCATTGGTGAAATGCCTATGATTTTAAACTGATAGAAGATAGAGGTATGGGTGTGTGTGGGAAACAAGCAGGTTGCAACACTAGGGTTGGAATCAGTAAATGCATAAAAGGCATTCAGCATGAAGTTATAAATAAAGACAATAGATCAAGTCAGCAAACAAAGGGGGACAGCAGAGGACAGCAAGGGACTAGCTCCCTTAAGGTTTACTATACTAATAGCAGGAGTGTGAGAAATAAGATAGATGAGCTAAGATTAATTGCAAGTGCAGGAAACATAGATATTATTGCTATAACAGAGACCTGGCTCAATTTGAAAGATAGAGAGATGCCCTTTGAATGTCACATACAAGGCTATAAATTATTCCACACTGACAGGGTCAACAGGAAGGGTGGTGGAGTAGCGACGTATGTCAGAGACAATTTAAATTGTTGTGTTAGACAAGATATAAAAGTAGAAGCGTCAGCCACTGAATCTGTTTGGTTACAGTTTCTCGAGGGCCGAGAAAAACTAATTTTGGGTGTGATTTACAGGGCCCCAAATCTTGAAAGGGAGTGCAGTAAACTTCTATGGGACGAAATTCGTAAGGCATCTACATACGAAAATGTTGTGGTAATGGGAGATTTCAACTATAGACAGATTGACTGGAGCAATTTGACAGGAAATTTAGAGTCAGGTGACTTTCTTGATACGATCCAGGATTGTTTTTTAAAACAGTTTGTGACAGAGCCAACTAGAGGAAATAACCTCCTTGACTTGGTTCTTGCCAGTAGGGAAACACTAATTAATAATCTTGAGGTTAATGATGAGCTTGGGGAAAGTGATCACAAATCACTCAGTTTTAATATATCATGGAATTCCCCTAATAATGGCAATCAAGTCTCCGTCCCTGACTTTCGCTTGGCTGATTTCATAGGACTGAAAAATTACTTAGGTGGGCTGAACTGGAATGACCTGACTAAGGGTCAGGTAGGTGGTGATGGTTGCCGATATGATGCTTTCCAGGGCATAGTTCTAGCTGCTCAGTCAAATTATGTTCCAAATAGGGAAATCAGATCAAACAAAAATGATCCTAAATGGATGAACAATAGATTAAAATATCTGATTGGTCAAAAGAGAGGCATATATAGGCAAATCAAAAGAGGAGAGGGGCAATTAAGAAATCGATATATTCAGTTAAAGAGAGAAATAAAAAAGGGAATTAGAAAAGCAAAAAGAGATTATGAGGTTAAAGTTGCAAGAGAATCGAAGACTAACCCAAAAGGATTCTTTCAGGTATACAGAAGTAAGATCAGGGACAAGATAGGCCCACTCAAAAGTTCCTCGGGTCAGCTCACTGACAGTGATAAGGAAATGTGTAGAATTTTTAACACATACTTCCTCTCAGTTTTTACACAGGAGGATACCAGCGATATTCCAGTAATGATAAATTATGTAGAACAGGACGATAATAAACTGTGCACGATTAGGGTCACAAGTGACATGGTCCTTAGGCAAATAGATAAATTAAAACCTAACAAATCCCCAGGCCCTGATGAACTGTATGCAAGGGTTCTAAAGGAATGTAAAGAGGAGCTTAGCACACCTTTGGCTAAACTTTTCAACATATCACTACAAACTGGCATGGTGCCAGATAAGTGGAAAATGGCAAAAGTGATACCTATTTTCAAAGCAGGTGACAGGTCCTTAGCTTCGAACTATAGACCAATAAGCCTAACCTCCATAGTGGGAAAATTTATGGAATCAATAATTGCCGAGGCAGTTCGTAGCCACCTTGAAAAGCATAAATTAATCAACGAATCTCAGCATGGTTTTACAAAGGGGCGTTCCTGCCTTACGAATTTATTAACTTTTTTCACTAAGGTATTTGAGGAGGTAGATCATGGTAATGAATATGATATTGTGTATATGGACTTCAGTAAGGCTTTTGACAGGGTCCCACATCAGAGACTATTGAGGAAAATTAAGGCACATGGAATAGGAGGAGAAATTTTTTCCTGGATAGAGGCATAGTTGACAAATAGGCAGCAGAGAGTTTGCTTTAAATGGGGAGAAATCAGAGTGGGGAAGCGTCACGAGCGGTGTTCCACAGGGGTCAGTTTTGGGGCCCCCTGCTGTTCACAATCTACATAAACGACATAGATGAGGGCATAAAGAGCGACATCGGCAAGTTTGCGATAACACCAAAATAGGCCGTCGAATTCATTCTGACGGGGGACTTCGAGCACTCCAGGAAGATTTGAATAGACTGATGCGGAGGGGTCGGAGAAGGGGCGATGCAGTTTAATATAGACAAATGAAAAGTTGTAAATGTTTGGAAACAGGACAATAACCATGCCACATATAACTAAATAATGTAAGATCTTAATATTACGGATTGCAAAAAAGATTTAGGATTTTCTGGTTAGCAAGAAATTTCTGAAACCAAGACAACAGTGCATAAGTGTTCGCAATAAAGCTAATAGAATCCTTGGCTTCATATCAAGAAGCATAAATAATAGGAGTCCTCAGGTTGTTCTTCAACTCTATACATCCTTGGTTAGGCCTCATTTAGATTATGCTGCACAGTTTTGGTCACCGTATTACAGAATGGATATAAATTATCTGGAAAATGTACAAAGGAGGATGACAAAGTTGATCCCATGTATCAGAAACCTTCCCTATGAGGATAGACTAAGGGTCCTGAATCTGCACTCTCAAGAAAGGCGTAGAATTAGGGGGATATGATTGAGGTGTATAAATGGAAGACAGGAATAAATAAAGGGGGATGTAAATAGTGTGCTGAAAATATCTAGCCTAGACAGGACTCGCAGCAATGGTTTTAAGTTGGAAAAATTCAGATTGTAATAAAGTTGGTAGAATTACCGACAATATGTAAAGTAAAAGGACAGAAGTGCAACCAATGTGATATTTATTGTGGCAACGTTTCGCTCTCCAGGAGCTTTATCAAGCCATTACAAACAATACATGGACACAGAGGGTATATAAAGGCTCTGAATGATGTGCAATACTAGTGAGGTAACATTTCGATGTTCACTAGTGGTGGTAGTAGTAGTAGTAGTAGTAGTAACAAAAATAATACAATAAGGAAGAGCAATTAATTCGTACATGAGTAAAAGGATATAAAAGCTATTACTTGGGTAACATAAAAATAGGTTGGACAAATATAGACTGGAAAGAGGCAGTCTTTATTTGTCCAACCTATTTTTATGTTACCCAAGTAATAGCTTTTATATCCTTTTACTCATGTACGAATTAATTGCTCTTCCTTATTGTATTATTTTTGTTACTACTACTACTACTACTACTACTACTACTACTACTACTACTACTACTACTACTACTACTACTACTACTACTACTACCACTAGTGAACATCGAAATGTTACCTCACTAGTATTGCACCTCACTCAGAGCCTTTATATACCCTCTGTGTCCATGTATTGTTTGTAATGGCTTGATAAAGCTCCTGGAGAGCGAAACGTTGCCACAATAAATGTCACATTAGTTGCACTTGTGTCCTTTTACTTTACAAAATTCAGATTCAGGAAGGATATAGGAAAGTACTGGTTTGGTAATAGAGTTGTGGATGAGTGGAACAAACTCCAGAGTACAGTTATAGAGGCCAGAACGTTGTGTAGCTTTAAAAATAGGTTGGATAAATACATGAGTGGATGTGGGTGGGTGTGAGTTGGACCTGATAGCTTGTGCTACCAGGTCGGTTGCCGTGTTCCTCCCTTAAGTCAATGTGACCTGACCTGACTAGGTTGGGTGCATTGGCTTAAGCCGGTAGGAGACTTGGACCTGCCTCGCATGGGCCAGTAGGCCTTCTGCAGTGTTCCTTCGTTCTTATGTTCTTATGTTCTTATACGTAGTAACGTGACCCCCGTAATACAGTGACCTCCATAATAAAGTGACCCCAGTAATACAGTGACCCCCGTAATAAAGTGACCCCCCGTAATACAGTGACCTCCGTAATAAAGTAACCCCCTTTTTCCTCAGAGACTATGAGACAAGCGCGAAAACCGCGCACGTGCGCACACACACACACACACACACACACACACACACACACACACACACACACACACACACACACACACACACACAAACATACACACACACACACCCACACACACCCACACACACACACACACACACACACACACATGACGAGAGCAATAGAGCGATGGTTGACACACTGACTGCAGTGACCAGAAGAGCTCATGCATGCAGGGCAAAGCTCCAGATCATGGGTGACTTTAACCACAAGGAGATCGATTGGGAGAACTTGGAGCCACATGGGGGCCAAGATACATGAAGGGCTAAGATGATGGAGGTGGTACTGGAAAATTTCATGTACCAAGAGAGAGAGGAGAGGATGAACCAGCAAGACTGGACATAGTATTCACCTTGAGTAGTGCAGATATTGAGGACATCACATATGAAAGACCCCTTGGGGCCAGCGATCATGTGGTTTTAAGCTTCGAATACACAGTAGAGCTACAAGTGGAGGGGTAAGCATGAAGGCCAGGACAAATGAAGCCAAACTACAAGAGAGGGGACTACACGGGAATGAGGAACTTTCTGCACGGGGTTCAGTGGGACAGAGAACTGGCAGGGAAGCCAGTTAATGAGATGATGGAATATGTAGCAACAATGTGCAAGGAGGCTGAGGAGAGGTTTGTACCCAAGGGTAACAGGAATAATGAAAAAGCCAGGATGAGCCCATGGTTCACCCAAAGGTGCAGGGAGGCAAAAACCAAGTGTGCTAGGGAATGGAAGAAATAAAGAAGGCAAAGGACCCAGGAGAATAAGGAGAGCAGTCGTAGAGCCAGAAATGAATATGCACAGATAAGAAGAGAGGCCCAACGACAATATGAAAACGACATAGCAGCGAAAACCAAATCTGACCCGAAGCTGTTATACAGCCACATCAGGAGGAAAACAACAGTCAAGGACCAGGTAATCAGGCTAAGGAAGGAAGGAGGAGAGACAACAAGAAATGACCGTGAAGTATGTGAGGAACTCAACAAGAGATTCAAAGTGTTCACAGAGGAGACAGAAGGGGCTCCAGAAAGACGGAGAGGTGGGGCACACCACCAAGTGCTGGACACAGTGCACACAACCGAGGAAGAAGTGAAGAGGCTTCTGAGTGAGCTAGATACCTAAAAGGCAATGGGGCCAGATAACATCTCCCCATGGGTCCTGAGAGAAGCAGAGGCGCTAAGTGTATCCCTAACAACAATATTCAATACATCTATCGTAACAGGGAGATTGCCTGAGGCATGGAAGACAGCAAATGTAGTCCCAATCTTTGAAAAAGGAGACAGACATGAAACACTAAACTACAGAACAGTGTCACTGACATGTAGTATGCAAAATCATGGAGAAGATTATCAGGAGAAGAGTGGTGGAACACCTAGAAAGGAATGATCTCATCAACAGAAGCCAACATGGTTTCAGGGACGAGAAATCCTGTGTCACAAACCTACTGGAGTTCTATGACATGGTGACAGCAGTAAGACAAGAGAGAGAGGGGTGGGTGGATTGCATATTCTTGGACTGCAAGAAGGCGTTTGGCACAGTTCCACACAAGAGATTAGTGCAAAAACTGGAGGACCAAGCAGGGATAACAGGGAAGGCACTACAATGGATCAGGGAATACTTGTCAGGAAGACAGCAGCGAGTCGTGGTACGTGGCGAGGTGTCAGAGTGGGCACCTGTGACCAACGGGGTCCCACAGGGGTCAGTCCAAGGACCAGTGCTGTTTCTGGTATTTGTGAACGACATGACGGAAGAAATAGACTCCGAAGCGTCCCTATTTGCAGATGACGTGAAGTTGATGAGAAGAATTCACTCGATCGAAGACCAGGCAGAACTACAAAGGGATCTGGACAGGCTGCAGACCTGGTCCAGCAATTGGCTCCTGGAGTTCAATCCCACCAAGTGCAAAGTCATGAAGATTGGGGAAGGGCAAAGAAGACCGCAGACGGAGTACAGTCTAGGGGGCCATAGACTACAAACCTCACTCAAGGAAAAATATCTTGGGGTGAGTATAACACCAGGCACATCTCCTGAAGTGCACATCAATAAAATAACTGCTGCAGCATATGGGCGCCTAGCAAACCTCAGAACAGCATTCCTACATCTTAATAAGGAATCGTTCAGGACCCTGTACACCGTGTACGTTAGGCCCATATTGGAGTATGAGGCACCAGTTTGGAACCCACACATAGCCAAGCACGTAAAGAAACTAGAGAAAGTGCAAAGGTTTGCAACAAGACTAGTCCCAGAGCTAAGAGGTATGCCCTACGAGGAGAGGTTAAGGGAAATCAACCTGACGACACTGGAGGACAGGAGAGATAGGGGGGACATGATAACGACATACAAAATACTGAGAGGAATGACAAGGTGGACAAAGACAGGATGTTCCAGAGATTGGACACAGTAACAAGGGGACAAAGTTGGAAGTTGAAGACACAGATGAATCACAGGGATGTTAGGAAGTATTTCTTCAGCCACAGAGTAGTCAGGAAGTGGAATAGTTTGGGAAGCGATGTAGTGGAGGCAGGATCCATACATAGCTTTAAGCAGAGGTATGATAAAGCTCACGGTTCAGGGAGAGTGACCTAGTAGCGACCATTGAAGAGGCGGGGCCAGGAGCACGGACTCGACCCCTGCAACCTCAACTAGGTGGGTACACACACACACACACATACACACGCACCCCCCCCACACACACACACGCGCACACACACGCACCCACACACACACACACACACACACACACACACACACACACACACACACACACACACACTCACACACACACACTCACATAAACACCGCACGCTAGAATAGCACCCACATATACGTATGTATATGCAATAAGATCACAATGAACAGGTGATATCACATATGTAAAACCACCACTGTAAAAAAAAATAGTGAAATTCCAATCGATTTCGTGACCTCTCACATTATCAAGGAACTATAAAAAACAAAACATCAGCAGTAAGGACATAAAGAGGCAAGACTACACCTCACATTTACGTCACAACAACTAGACTACACCTCACAGTCACGTAACAACACCCGACTCTGTGAAACACCTAATACTCTACCCAAACATTAAAAGTTTTTATCTTATCTAATGTATCATTAAATTCTTCCCAAATCTTATTAATTATAAATGATCCCAATTTATATAAACCAAAAATAATATTCATATTTTCAAAACTGCTTTTTATGAAACATGATTCTATTATATTAATGTCGACCATGGACTTGCTTGATACAACTTTCTCAACATTTTGAAAATCAATTTGACAGTTAAAATTACTCACACGAATATTCCCAATTGTCCTCAGAGATTCTTTAAGTCTTATGATACACTTATTAATAATAAAAAATTGCACCTTACTAAAGTAGATAAAATAAATGCAATAATAATTTTGAAAGAAATGATTAGCAAGATAAACTGAATAATCTCCTGGATGATACTGAAACTTTCTCTAAACTTAGAAAGAATCACTTAGAAAATGTTAACAACAATTTCAATGAAACATCTACTAAAAGGCAAAAATGAATTAATTAAATATTTTTACTTTCCCTAATCCATCTTTACCCTATATTATTTTATTTTATTTTACTAAGACATCGGCCATTTCCCACCGAGGCAGGGTGGCCTGAGAAAGAGAAACTTTCATTATCATTCACCCCATCACTGTCTTGCCAGAGGTGCGCTTACACTACAGTTATAAAACTGCAACATTAACACCCCTACTTCAGAGTGCAGGCACTGTACTTCCCATCTCCAGGACTCAAGTCCGGCCTGCTGGTTTCCCTGAATCCATTCTTAAATGTTACCTTGCTCACACTCCAACATTTGTCTCCATTCACTCCTATCAAATACGCTCACGCATGCTTGCTGGAAGTCCAAGCCCCTCGCATTCAAAACCTATAACCCCTCCTTCTAATCTTTCCTAGGCCGACCCCTACCTCTGGTTCTCTCCGCTACAGATTTACACACTCTCGAACTCATTCTATTTTGTTCCATTCTCTCTACATGTCCGAACCACCTCAATAACCCCTCCTCAGCCCTCTGGATAAGAGTTTTGGTAATCCCACACCTCCTCCTAATTTCCTTCTTACTGCTTACATGCTTCACACCCATATAAGAGTGTTGGTATAACTACACTCTCATACATTCCCTTCTTTGTCTCCACAGACTTTTAAGAACACCACTCATCCTTTTCCCCTCATCAATTCTGTGATTCACCTCATCCTTCATAGACCCATCTACTGACACGTCCACTCCTAAATATCTGAATACCTTCACCTCCTCCATACTCTCTCCCTTCAATCTGATATCCAGTCTTTCATCACCTAACTTTTTTGTCATTCTCATCACCTTACTGTTTCCTACATCCACTTTTCATTTTCTTCTTTTACATACTATACCAAACTCATCCACCAACCTCTGCACCTCTGCAACTTCTCTTCAGTCTCTCCCAAAAGCATAGTGTCATCAGAAAAGAGCAACTGTGACAACTCCCACTTTGTATTAGACTCATCATCTTTTCACCCCACACCTCTTTCAAACACCCGCGCATTCATTTCTTTTATAACCCAATTATATATATATTATATATATATATATATATATATATATATATATATATATATATATATATATATATATATACACATATATTATATATATATATATATATATATATATATATATATATATATATATATATATATATATATATATATATATATATATATATAAAGGGAAGGGGGACAAAAGATATTGTAAAAATTATAGAGGAATAAGTTTACTGAGTATACCAGGAAAAGTGTACGGTAGGGTTATTATTGAAAGAATTAAAGGTAACACAGAATGTAGGAATGCGGATGAGCAAGGAGGTTTTAGAGTGGGTAGCTGATGTGTAGATCAAGTGTTTACATTGAAGCATATATGTGAACAGTATTTAGATAAAGGTACGGAAGTTTTCATTGCATTTATAGATTTAGGAAAGGCATATGATAGAGTGGACAGGGGAGCAATGTGGCAGATGTTGCAAGTATATGGAATAGGTGGTAAGTTACTAAATGCTGTAAAGAGTCTTTATGTAGATAGTGAGGCTCAGGTTAGGGTGTGTAGAAGAGAGGGAGACTACTTCCCGGTAAAAGTAGGTCTTAGACAGGGATGTGTATTGTCACCATGGTTGTTTAATATATTTATAGATGGGGTTGTAAAAGAAGTAAATGCTAGGGTGTTCGGGAGAAGGGTGGGATTAAATTATGGGGAATCAAATACAAAATGGGAGTTGACACAGTTACTTTTTTGCTGATGATACTGTGCTTATGGGAGATTCTAAAGAAAAACTGCAAAAGTTAGTGGACGTCTTTGCGAGGGTATGCAAAGGTAGAAAGTTGAAAGTGAATATAGATAAAAATAAGATGATGAGGGTATCAAACGATTTAGATAAAGGAAAATTGGATATCATACTGGAGAGAGAGAGTATTTGAAGAAGTAAATGTTTTCAGATATTTGGGAGTTGACTTGTCAGCGGATGGGTTTATGAAGGATGAGGTTAAAAATGGAATTGATGAAGGAAAAAAGGTGAGTGCTGCTTTGAGGTATCTGTAGAGACAAAAAACGTTATCCATGGAGACAAAGAAGGGAATGTACGCAAGGGCGGCTGGAGGCAGTGGAGATGTTTTGCCTAAGGGCAATGTGTTGTGTAAATATTATGCAGAGAATTCGGAGTGTGGAAATTAGGAGAAGGTGTGGAGTTACTAAAAGTATAAGTCAGGGGGCTGAAGAGGGGTTGTTGAGGTGGTTTCGTCATTTAGAGATAATGGATCAAAGTGGAATTACTTGGAGAGCGTATAAATCTAGGGAAAGGAAGGCGGGGTAGGGGTCTTTCTCGAAGAAGTTGGAGGGAGACGGTAAAGGAGGTTTTGTTGGCAAGGGGCTTGGATTTCCAGCAACCATGTGTGAGCGTGTTAGATAGGAGTGAATGGAGACGAGTGGTTTTTGGGACCTGACGAGCTGTTGGAGTGTGAGCAGGGTAATATTTTGTGAAGAGATTCAGGGAAACCGGTTAGGCGGACTTGAGTCCTGGAAATGGGAAGTACAATGCCTGCACTTTAAAGGATGGGTTGGTATATTGGCAGTTTGGAGGGACTTCTGAACTGTCGTATCTTAGCTCCTCTGCTAAGACAGTGATTATGTATGAGTGAGGTGAAAGTGTTGAATGATGATGAAAGTATTTTCTTTTCGGGGATTTTCTTTCTCTTTGAATCACCCTGCCTAGGTGGGAGACGACCGACTTGTTGAAAAAAAAAATTTAAGTGTGCGTGTGTGTGTTATTTCATGTCTATGTATATACGTGTGTATATGTTTTACAAACTGGAATAACGATCTTACTGTTGTTTTAGGCTACCATAACTGGAAGTACAAATACGCTTACCTCTGCTGTTTTTTATTATATTTCCAAACGCTAACTGTAATCAATTGGCTGAAAAATTGATTTTCAAAGTTTAGAAAAATAATATGTTTCCCTGTGGAAATGACGTCGTAGTATTTTTTTTTTATTTATCTTTAGTTATCAAGGGTTGTTGAAGACTTGTGATAATTCACTTCCGATCTTTGTTGTGTTATAAGCGCGCTAGATCGTCCACGACATCAGCACATTACGAATAATAACATGCAAATTACATAGCATTTCAGCAAGATTTTTCTTCTTTGCTCATAAGGTGTTTCCGAAAATTCTTTTTCAAATATCTGTCAAACAATATGTTAAAGCTACTTGATATATTGGTCCATATTTGTTGAAGTTCTTAAAATTCGTGAAATCACTGCATAATAAAAAGAAGAGACGAATATTACATGTAGAGTGGTCATAGCAGCAAGTAAGACTGTTCACAGATAATTTACTCACGTCTATTATTGAGTCTAATGAACTTAATTCCTTAACGAAACGTAGCGCCACTAAACACTTGTTCTGAATGTTGTGTCATCATACCCAAGATGAATGTTAATGTTTTTAGAAAACAACTTTAGCAAAAAATAAATAAAAACAAGAATTAGCCTCTATAAAATTTTAGTCACGACTAAAATATTGTCAGTTAATTCAGTTATGTAGTTAACTTAATATATACCATGAAACTTTCCTTTGCTACATTTAAACTACATTATATATCCTACTATACCAGGTTATTTATTTCTTCGCAATTTATTAACTTATATAAAAGATGTAATATTACCCAGTTGTTCTGGACAAATAAACTGACAACCTAATTCACGTAAGTAGTCAACACATCAGATTTATTATAATTTGGACGTGAAGCGCTAAAGCCATGGGAGTCATGCAGCTCCACACGGTGTGAAGGTAAAGTTTACTGTCTATTTAGCACTTTGCTGTGACACTCAGTTCCTATTTGTATTTAACTTGAGGGAGAACCTCTGATGAAATATCGGTAATTAGTGAACCATTATCATGCCACGAGAATAGGAAGAAAATCAGAAGACAGGTTGAAAGAGAGGAGGAAAAATTAAAAAGACTGGACAAGTGACGAAAATAGCTTATCCTGCTAATGACTCACGAAATCGTAATGACACGATTGCAAACAAACCATACCCCGGCCGGGATTGAACCCGCGGTCAGAGAGTCTCAAACGGGTTCAATCCCTGCCGGGGTATGGTTTATCTTGCTTATATTAGATCATTGGCTTGTTAAGCTGCGCCACTACTTGCTCTTGTGTCTGACTGGAAGCTTGATGGAGGGCTGGAAAAACTGCTGAACGAAGCAATGAGGATCATTCTAGGACGCCCTCGTACTGCCAAAATTTTAAATATCCGGAAAGAACTTGATATTTCAAGCATCAAAGATCGTGTTACTGAAAGAAATATCCTCACCGGCGTTAATACGGTCAGGCAGCCCATTCAAACCCCTGGACAGAAGCCCTCCAAACTTTCCTCAGCACTGGCGAACACTCCTCCAGATGGATCGAACAAATTGGAACCGACCTACGCATGAACCAGATACATGATTTATGTAAAGTAAGGCAACAGCGGCCTCTCTCCGCTCCATGTGTTATTACCCCATTCCAAGCTACGATCCCTCCATTCCCCCAAAATACTTCAATCACAACCAAAGCTTCGCCTTGAAGCCAAACATGATGCCTTAAGCTGTAATGATAACTTAGTCACAGCACACTCTTACACAGCTGGTAGTGCTGCTGTTGTTATACAGTGATGGATCTCATAAAGAAATTGAAACACTCATCAATAACTCGGCCTGTACCCTTCAAACAGAACTGTTTGCGATACTTCTTGCACTCAAATGCGTCCATGTATCTAAGGTGGACACTTTCTTTGTAGCTGATTCTCTGTCATGTATAAATGCTCTCAACTCGTTAAGCATACATTGTGGTATGCTTGTGTCAGAAGCCAGACACAGGTATTGTAAGATTGTGGACAGTGGAGTCAGAGTGCACATGCTGTGGATTCCATCTCACGTTGGTCTTCAGATGCACGATAGAACTGATAAATTGGCTAAGCTGTATGCTTTCAAAGAGGGAGTAGATTACAATCTTGGGTTGTCAGTTAGCAGTTTGAGAACAACAATACGAAAAGAATTTCAATTGAACTTCATTGTCTTAAGACTTGGTGAGACTGACACCAGTCAGTCCATCTACCACCATTCCATCATGCAGGAGGAGCCACATGTCTATGGTGCATCCGACAAGATCAGCAGAGTCCTGGATGTCACTACCGCCCGGCTCCGGCTGGGTTATAAGTATCATTGGCAGGATAAATCACCACCACCAGATGTAGACCATACGAAATATCTCACCTTGGGTCATTATGTACTGGAGTGTGATAAAATTAGTGAATTCAGAGACAACTCACTCAGAAATGCTCAACATATGTCAAAATATTTTATCCACAGTGGTATATTACAGGACATTCTGGAAAAATACCCTGACATTGCACCCTGTAAATAGAGCATTACCACGTGTGTGTGTGTGTGTGTGTGTGTGTGTGTACTCACCTAGTTGTACTCACCTAGTTGAGGTTGCGGGGGTCGAGTCCAAGCTCCTGGCCCCGCCTCTTCGCTGATCGCTACTAGGTCACTCTCCCTGAACCGTGAGCTTTGTCATACCTCTGCTTAAAGCTATGTATGGATCCTGCCTCCACTACATCGCTTCCCAAACTATTCCACTTACTGACTACTCTGTGGCTGAAGAAATACTTCCTAACATCCCTGTGATTCATCTTTGTCTTCAACTTCCAACTGTGTCCCCTTGTTACTGTGTCCAATCTCTGGAACATCCTGTCTTTGTCCACCTTGTCAATTCCTCTCAGTATTTTGTAAGTCGTTATCATGTCCCCCCTATCTCTCCTGTCCTCCAGTGTCGTCAGGTTGATTTCCCTTAACCTCTCCTCGTAGGACATACCTCTTAGCTCTGGGACTAGTCTTGTTGCAAACCTTTGCACTTTCTCTAGTTTCTTTACATGCTTGGCTATGTGTGGGTTCCAAACTGGTGCCGCATACTCCAATATGTGTGTGTGTGTGTGTGTGTGTGTGTGTGTGTGTGTGTGTGTGTGTGTGTGTGTGTGTGTGTGTGTGTGTGTGTGTGTGTGTGTGTATGTGTATGTGTGTGTATGTGTGTGTGCGTGTGTGTGTGTGTGTGTGTGTGTATGTGTGTGTGTGTGTGTGTGTGTGTGTGTGTGTGTGTGTGTGTGTGTGTGTGTGTGTGTGTGTGTGTGTGTATGTGTGTGTTATGTGTGTGTGTGTGTATGTGTGTGTGTGTGTATGTGTGTGTGTGTGTGTGTGTGTGTGTGTGTGTGTGTGTGTGTGTGTATGTGTGTATGTGTGTGTGTGTGTGTATGTGTGTGTGTATGTGTGTGTGTGTGTGTATGTGTGTGTGTGTGTGTGTGTGTGTATGTCTACTCACCTAGTTGAGGTTGCAGGGGTCGAGTCCGAGCTCCTGGCCCCGCCTCTTCACTGATCGCTACTAGGTCACTCTCCCTGAACCCTGAGCTTTATCATACCTCTGCTTAAAGCTATGTATGGGTCCTGCCTCCACTACATCGCTTCCCAAACTATTCCACTTACTGACTACTCTGTGGCTGAAGAAATACTTCCTAACATCCCTGTGATTCATCTGTGTCTTCAACTTCCAACTGTGTCCCCTTGTTACTGTGTCCAATCTCTGGAACATCCTGTCTTTGTCCACCTTGTCAATTCCTCTCAGTATTTTGTATGTCGTTATCATGTCCCCCCTATCTCTCCTGTCCTCCAGTGTCGTCAGGTTGATTTCCCTTAACCTCTCCTCGTAGGACATACCTCTTAGCTCTGGACTAGTCTTGTTGCAAACCTTTGCACTTTCTCTAGTTTCTTTACGTGCTTGGCTAGGTGTGGGTTTCCCAAAAACTGGTGCCGCATACTCCAATATGGGCCTAATTTTACACGGTGTACAGGGTCCTGAACGATTCCTTATTAAGATGTCGGAATGCTGTTCTGAGGTTTGCTAGGCGCCCATATGCTGCAGCAGTTATTTGGTTGATGTATGCTTCAGGAGATGTGCCTGGTGTTATACTCACCCCAAGATATTTTTCCTTGAGTGAGGTTTGTAGTCTATGGCCCCCTAGACTGTACTCCGTCTGCGGTCTTCTTTGCCCTTCCCCAATCTTCATGACTTTGCACTTGGTGGAATTGAACTCCAGGAGCCAATTGCTGGACCAGGTCTGCAGCCTGTCCAGATCCCTTTGTAGTTCTGCCTGGTTTTCGATCGAGTGAATTCTTCTCATCAACTTCACGTCATCTGCAAACAGGGACATCTCAGAGTCTATTCCTTCCGTCATGTCGTTAACAAATACCAGAAACAGCACTGGTCCCAGGACTGACCCCTGTGGGACCCCGCTGGTCACAGGTGCCCACTCTGACACCTCGCCACGTACCATGACTCGCTGCTGTCTTCCTGACAAGTATTCCCTGATCCACTGTAGTGCCTTCCCTGTTATCCCTGCTTGGTCCTCCAGTTTTTGCACCAATCTCTTGTGTGGAACTGTGTCAAACGCCTTCTTGTATGTACTCACCTATTTGTGGTTGCAGGGGTCGAGTCACAGCTCCTGGCCCCGCCTCTTCGCTGATTGCTACTAGGTCCTCTCTTCCCCGCCCCATGAGCTCTATCATACCTAGCCTTAAAACTATGTATGGTTCCCGCCTCCACTACGTCACTTTCTAGGCTATTCCACGGCCTGACTACTCTATGACTGAAGAAATACTTCCTAACATCCCTTTGATTCATCTGAGTCTTCAACTTCCAATTGTGACCTCTTGTGTCTGGTCCCATCTCTGGAACATCCCGTCTTTGTCCACCTTGTCTATTCCCCGCAGTATTTTATATGTCGTTATCATGTCTCCCCTGACCCTCCTGTCTCCAGTGTCGTCAGGCCGATTTCCCTCAACCTTTCTTCGTAGGACAATCCCGTAGCTCTGGGGGCTAGTCTTGTTGCAAACCTTTGCACTTTCTCTAATTTCTTGACGTGCTTGACTAGGTGGGATTCCAAATGGTGCTGCATACTCTAGTATGGGCCTGACATAAATGGTATACAGAGTCTTAACGAATCCTGTATGAGGGATCGGAACGCTTCCGTAGGTTTGCCAGGCGCCCGTATGCTGCAGCAGTTATCTGATTGATGTGCGCCTCAGGAGATATGCTCGGTGTTATACTCACCCCAAGTCTTTTTCCTTGAGTGAGGTTTGCAGTCTTTGGCCATCTAAACTATATTGTGTCTTGGGTCTTCTTTGCCCTTCCCCAATCTTCATGACTTTGCATTTGGCAGGGTTAAATTCAAGGAGCCAGTTGCTGGACCAGGCTTGTAGCCTGTCCAGGTCTCTTTGTAGTCCTGCCTGATCCTCATCCGATTTGATTCTTCTCATTAACTTCGCATCATCTGCAAACAAGGACACCTCTGAGTCTATCCCTTCCGTTATGTCGTTCACATATACCAAGAACAGCACAGGTCCTAGGACTGACCCCTTGTGGAACCCCGCTTGTCACAGGCGCCCACTCTGACACCTCGTCGCGTACCAATGACTCGTTGTTGCCTCCCTGACAGGTATTCTCTGATCCATTGCAGTGCCTTTCCTTTTATGGTGTGCCTGATCCTCTAGCTTTTGCAGTAACCTCTTGTGAGGAACTGTGTCGAAGGCCTTCTTGCAGTCCAAAAATATGCAGTCGACCCACCCCTCTCTCTCTTGTCTTACTTCTGTCACCTTGTCATAAAACTCCAGTAGGTTTGTGACACAGGATTTTCCTTCCCTGAAACCGTGCTGGTTGTCAATTATACACTTGTTTCTTTCCAGGTGCCCCACCACTCTCCTCCTGATGATCTTCTCCATGACCTTGCATACTATACACGTTAGTGATACAGGTCTGTAGTTTAGTGCCTCATGTCTGTCTCCCTTTTTAAAAATTTGGACTACATTTGCCATTTTCCATACCTCAGGGAGTTGTCCAGTTTCAAGTGATGTATTGAAGATCTTTGTTAATGGCTCACACAAAATCTCTGCTCCCTCTTAAGGACCCATGGAGAGATGTTGTCTGGTCCCACCGCCTTTGAGGTGTCAAGTTCGCATAGCAGCTTCTTCACCTCCTCCTTGGTTATATGTACCTCATCCAGCACTTGCGGGTGTGCCCCCCTGTTCTGATTTTTCCCGGAGTCCTACTGGGTTCCACTGTAAATACCTCTTTAAATCTTGTGTTGAGCTCCTGACATACCTCTTGGTCGTTTCTTGTGAATTCCCCATCACCCTTCCTCAGTCTGATTACCTGGTCCTTGACTGTTGTTTTCCTCCTGATGTGGCTGTACAACAGCTTCGGGTCAGTCTTTACTTTTGATGCTATGTCATTTTCATATTGTCTTTGAGCCTCCCTTCTTATCTGTGCATAAATTCGTTTCTGGCTCTTCGCTGATTTCTTTATTTTCCTGAGTTCTCTGTCTGTACCTTTTCCATTCTCTAGTACACCTAGTTTTTGCCTCCCTACACCTTAGGTGAACAAGGACTCGTTCTGTTCTTCCCATTATTTCTGTTTCCCTTGGGAACAAACCTCTCCTCTGCCTCCTTGCATTTTGTGCTAATAGCCATCATTTATGTACGGTTTTCCTGTCAGTTCCCTCCCCCACTGAATGTCTTAAAGGGGAAGTTCCTCATCCCCTGAGTAACCCCCCCTTTTTGTATTTGGTTTTCCCGCCTATTCCCTGCTACTCTCTCCATTTGGGACCCAAACTATGTAGTGAAGCACAAAAACCACATGATCACTAGCTCCCAGGGCCCTTTCATACATGATACCCTCGGTCCGAACTACCCATGGTGAATCAAGGTCCATCTTGCGGGTTCATCCCTCCTTCTCTCTGGAGATCCTAACATTTTGATGCATGAGGTTTTCCATCCCCACATCCATATCTTGCTCTCCATGTTTTGGACCCCCTGGTGCCCGGGTTTTCCCAGTCAATCTCCTTGTGATTGAAATCACCCATAACTAGTAACTTTGCTCCCCCCCATGTGTGCTTCCGGGCCACCTCGGCTAGTGTGTGTCATTGCTTGTTGCTCTATCTATTTTCCCCTTGGCCTCCTGCGTTTTTGGGGGGTTGTACGTCTGAAATTTATCACCCTATTTTCCCTAAACGGATTGTTCCAAACTAAGTACCCCTTTCGCCCAGCCATCCATTCCTTCCTTTTCTCAAAACCCCAGGGTTTTTTAAAGAGCATGCAACCCCTCCCCCCCTCTCCCCCCTCTGTTTTTCCCTGAGGTTTTGATACCCGGGAAATGGAAAATGAAACGTTATTATTCGGTGATTTTTGTTTCTGTGAGGCATTATTCTGGGGAGTCTCTTTGTTCTTTCTTCCCACTCCTCATACTTTTTGTTATTCCATCTGCATTTGTAAACCCCCACCTTCAATTTTCTTTTCTAAGACTGTGGCCCTGGGAGGTATTTTGGGGGTTTTGTGAAATGGGAGCCTGGTAAGGAACTATGGGTTTTTGCTGTAGGGGGGAGTTTGAAATGTGGGTTTGGGGGGGCATTGGATGTGGCGGGGTTTTTTTTGATTTAAGTGTTTTGTTGCACGGGGGGTTTGACCGGGTTGGGGGGCTTCTAAAGGAAGTTGGAGAGAGGCTGTATTTGATCTTTTTTCCGGGGTCGGGGACCCCTGTCTGTTTCTCCATCCCCCCTTTCCCCCTTTTCGCCTTTTGTAACAACCTCAGTTTCTGCCTTTTCTTCTTGTGATCGTCGCGGTCGAGATCCCCTTTCCCTGAAGCCGACATGCCCCTTAATCGTGCTTTCTCCTGCGGGATCCTGGCCCCGAGCGTTCTCCCCTTGAAGGTCACTTTCACGGGCCCGGGGTTCTTTTTTTACAACCCCCCATTTTGAAAATTTTCCCGGGGTCAGTCGTTTTTCCCTTTGCTTTCATGATGCTTTCAATTGCTTTTTTTCCCCTTCTTTTCTTGCTTCAATTTTCCCCCTTCAGTTTCCTGGAGCCCATACAAAAAGATGACCCCCCCTTTTCTTTCCCCCCTGCTTACCCCTGGTTCCCCTCATTTAATTTGGTTTCCTCACGGGAGCTTTCCTTTCTTCATTTCACGGGCTAATGTATTTGGGGCTCATTGGCCTGTCTTTTCCCCCTTCTCGGCTTTCCAGGGGCTTGTTTTTTGTCGTTAGGGCCTCCACATAAAGTTTAGCTCTTTTCATTTACTACAGTCCCTCTGATAAGCCTCCCCATGCGTTGTGCCCCCCTTTCCCCACAGTCCCCCTTTTTTGTGGGTGAGGTAGCTCTCTGTTGTCCATCCCCAAAAGTTTTTAGTTCTTTGGCTGTTTCAGATTTTTTGTTCCCTTCTAAAGCTCTGATTACCCCTTTCTCTTTGATATGCAGCTCCCACTTCCTGCTTCCATATCTATCCTCTCTTCCCCTTCTCATGCAAGTTCTTCGTTTCTTTTCCCCTTTATGTCTCTTTTTTTTACCTGCGCCCCAAACTTCCTTTGCACTTCCTCCCCGGGCCCCCGGTTTTTTGTTTCTCTCTGACAACCCATTTTTGTTTTATCCTGATTCCCCAGAGTAGAAACCTTTATTTTTTGTTTGTGGTTAGTTTTGTATGTCAAATGTGGGGGGGGAGGTAGGGGGAACTGTGGCTAGTGGGAGAGGAGTGGGGGGGGTCAGGGGGGTTGGGTGAATGGGGAGGGGAGGGTGAAAGAGGGGGGGGAGGGGCAGGGGGAAGAAGTTGGGTTTCGGGGGGGGGGGGGGGGATGTATGTGTGAATCTGGAATGTTGTGGTGAGAGTTGGGAAAGTATTGTGTGTTGTGTGTGTGTGTGTGTGAGTCGGGTATGGTGGTGTTTGTGTGTGTGTTGTTGTGTAAACTTTTTGTGGAAATTTCGTGTGGGTTTATTATGTACTGAAAGGAGGGGGGCTTGTGGGGTTTTTGGGGTAGTCTAGTGGGCCTTTTTTGCCCACAATTCTTGTGACCTGACCCCCCCAAACCTCCTGGGGGTTTACCGGGACGTACTTTCAGTGTTTTGGTTTTGGGGTGTGTGTGTGGTGTGTGTTGTGTGTGTGTGTGGTTGGTTGTGTGTGTGTGGTGTGTGGTGGGTGTAGTTGTGTGGTGTAGTGTGTGTGCGGGGGGGGGGGGGGTATGCAGGGAGATACTTTAATACATACCCCTAAATTTTGGGGTTTTAAAAAGCGATAAATTGGCTCTAAGTCTAAAGCTTCAATAAGTGTCTCCCCTTTTGTGTGTGTGTTTGGGAGGGATGGTTAGGGGGGGGGAGATCTTATCCTCTTTTCTGTTTTCCCAGAAATGCTACACTCTTGCTATTGTCCTTTCTGATTTAAGTATCAAATTTTTGCTGTTAATCCTATTTCCCTTTTCCGTTTAGGGGATTCTACTTCCTAATGATCTTACTACTAATAACCTTAAAAACTTAGGAGTGAGTGACCAGTACTAACAGGATGCAAGACCAAGCCAAGCCCAAAAAGCGACATGCAACCACAACATAGGTGATATTTCGCTGGGAACGGGCGTGCCAAGTTGCCAGTTGATGACGTAAATCGTCGTCCCAAATCCCTATTTTGGAGATCCTTATCCGTGATGATTATAACCCCATTGGGTCATACGTCCCCCTCGTTCCCACCGATTTCACTTTCATATGATATTATAACTTTACATTATAACACTCCTTTATATTATAATGGGACACAACCTTCGTGACGTCCGTTAGGCCTACCGCTGCCTGTAGACCAAAAGTTTGGGGTAATTTTGGGTAATGGATAAATTTTAGGCTTTTCCCCCACGACTTTTTCTAATTAATAACTTTTGCTATCACTCGTATTATTGCTCATGACGATGCCTACCACTGATTACTGTTAGCAGTCACTGCACCCTTTAAAAAAACTAGGATTTCGGCCCTTGTGGCCCACGTCTGCACCCAGGGACCCACGCGTTGTGTGTGTGTGGTGTTGTGTGTGCGCGCGTGTGGTGTGTGTGTGTATTGTGTGTGTGTGTATGTATGTGTGGTGTGTGTTTTGTGGTTGTGTGTGTGTGTTTGTGTGGGTTTGTGGGTGTGTGTTTTTGGTGTTGTTGTGATGTGGTGTGTGTGGTTGGGTATTGTGTTGTGTGTTTTTGGTGTGTGTGTGTGTGTGTGTTGTGTGTGTGTGTGTGTCTGTATTGTGTGTTTATTATGGACGTTTCAGTGACTTTATAAAAAGAAGGCGAACAGCAGAAAACAAAGGCAATGAAAAATTTTTTTGCAGCAGATTTTTTGGTGGAAAGACAAGTCACATACGGACAAAAATTAAACAATAAGTGAAAAACAAAACAAAAATAACGAAAAGTTTTTCCCGACTTTTTTTTCGGGTACTTTCCAAAAATTCTTTGCCCTGACTTTGTTTTGGTACATTTTCAAAACTGTCTTTGTCCCGCCTTTGTTTCTGGACAGTTCACAACTGTTTTTGCCCCTGTTTTTGTTTCTGGTACAGTTCCAACTGTCTTTGTCCCTGATTTTGTTTTGGTACAGTTACAACTGTTTTTTGTCCTGACTTATTTTTGGTACATTTCACAACTTGCCCTGATTAGTTTCTGGTACAGTTCAAAAATGTCTTTGTCCTGACTTGTTTCTAGTAAGTTCACAACGTCTTTGCCCTGATTAGTTTCGGGTACGTTCACAATTTTGCCTGACTTAGTTTCTGGTACAGTTCACAACGTCTTTGCCCCTGACTTAGTTTTGTACATTTCACAACTGTTTTGTCCTGACTTTTTTCGGGTACAGTTCACAAATGTTTTGCCCCCTGACTTAGTTTCTGGTACGTTCACAACTTTGTCCCTGACTTATTTTTGGGACAGTTCCCCATTTTCTTTGTCCCTGACTTGTTTTGGTACAGTTCACAACTGTTTTTGCCCCTGACTTAGTTTCGGGTACAGTTCAAAAACTGTCTTTGTCCCTGCTTATTTTTGGTACAGTTCAAACGGGTTTTTCCCTGATTTTTTTTGGGGTAGTTAACAACTGTCTTTGCCCTGACTTATTTTTTGTCAGTTCCAACGTCTTTGCCCCTGACTTAGTTTTGGTACAGTTCACAACTGTCTTTGTCCTGACAGTTTCGGGTACAGTTCCAAAAACTGTTTTTGGTCCCTGACTTTTTTGGTACAGTTCACAACTGTTTTTTGCCCTGACTTGTTTTTTTACAGTTCAAAAAACTGTCTTTGTCCCTGACTTTGTTTCTGGTACATTCCAACTGTCTTTGCCCCTGACTTATTTTTCGGGTACTTTCACAACTTTTTTTACCCCGACTTAGTTTTGGTACGTTCACAACGTCTTTGTCCCTGACTTTGTTTTGGTACATTCAAACTGTCTTTGCCCCCTGACTTAGTTTCTGGTACAGTTCAAAACTGTTTTTGTCCCTGACTTAGTTTTGGGCTTTACAACTGTTTTTGTCCCCTGCGTTTCTGGTAATTTCACAACGTCTTTGCCCTGACTTGTTTCGGGTACTTTCACAACTGTCTTTGCCCTGACTTATTTTTGGGACAGTTCACAACTGTCTTTGTCCCGATTTTTTCTGGAACGTTCCAACTGCTTTGTCCCCGACTTTGCTTTGGAAAGTTCAAACTGTTTTTGCCCCTGATTAGTTTCTGGTACATTCCAATGTCTTTGTCCCTGATTTTGTTTCTGGTACAGTTCACAACTGTCTTTGTCCCTGACTTTTTTCTGGTACAGTTCACAACTGTCTTTGTCCCTGATTAGTTTCGGGTACAGTTCACAACTTTGTCCCTGACTTATTTTTCTGGTACTTTTACAATGTTTTTTCCCCACTTAGTTTCTAGTACGTTCACAACTGTTTTTGTCCCTGACTTGTTTCGGTACAGTTCACAACTTTGTCCCTGACTTGTTTCTGGTAAATTTCCCAAACTGTCTTTGTCCCTGACTTTTTTTGTACAGTTCACCACTGTTTTTGTCCCGATTAGTTTCGGTACATTCACAATGTCTTTGCCCCTGACTTGTTTCTGGTCAGTTCCAACAGTTTTTGTCCCTGATTGTTTCTGGTCAGTTCACAACTGCTTTGTCCTGACTTATTTTTCGGGGACAGTTCACAATATCTTTGTCCCTGATAATTTTTGGTCAGTTCACAACTGTCTTTTGTCCTGCTTAGTTTCTGGTACATTTCAATCGTCTTGCCCCTGACTTAGTTTCTGGTAAGTTACAACTGTCTTTTGCCCCTGATTTTGTTTCTGGTACAGTTCACAACTGTGTTTGTCCCTGACTTGTTTTGGTACAGTTCACAACTTCTTTACCCCTGATTATTTTTTCGGTACAGTTTCACAACTGCTTTTCCCCTGACATTTTTCGGTACAGTTCACAACTGTTTTGTCCCTGACTTATTTTTGGGTACAGTTCAAAATGTCTTTGTCCCTGACTTAGTTTTGGTACAGTTCAAAAACTGTTTTGCCCCGACTTTTTTTCTGGTACATTTCCCAAAAATGTCTTTGCCCTGACTTATTTTTGGTACGTTCACAACTGTCTTTGTCCCTGATTAGTTTCTGGAAAGTTCAAACTGTCTTTGTCCCCTGACTTTTTCTGGTCAGTTCCAACGTCTTTGTCCGACTTTTTTCGGGTACGTTACAACTGTCTTTGTCCCTCCTTTGTTTTGTCGTTCACAACGTCTTGCCCCTGTTTTGTTTCTGGCAGTTCAAACTGTCTTTGTTTTGTTTTGTTTCGGGTACATTCACAACTGTCTTTGCCCCTGATTTTTGTTTTGGTACAGTTCCCAATGTCTTTGTCCCTGACTTTGTTTTGGTACTTTCACAACTGTCTTTGTCCCTCCCTTTTTTCTGGTAAGTCAAAATGTCTTTGTCCCTGCCTTGTTTCGGGTACATTCAAACTTCTTTGTCCTGCCTTTGTTTTGGTACAGTTACAACTGCTGGAAGCGTCTTAGAAAAAAATTAAAAAAGATTGTTTATTTAAAAATAAAATTTAGTTTTGGGTCTTTTCTGTTGATTATACCAAGCAATGAATATGTCAAAAATTGTGCCCGGTGAGGAAAAGAAAAAATTAAGTAATAAAACTGGCGGGGTTTTGAAAGGGAAGAATATGTTTTGCTTAAACATAATTTTGCGAACGTTAATAAACAGCGTTCGAGGAAACTTTTGTTTTTTTTTCACTTGTCCCTTAGCCCCACGCCTTGTACCTTAGCCCAGTAAATTGTACCTTGTCCACGTCCTTGTACCTTACCCCACGTCACTTGTACCTTAGTCCCGTCACTTGTACCTTTTGCCCGTCATTGTACCTTAGTCCACGTCACTTGTACCTTGCCCACGTCACTTGTACCTTTTGTCCACGTCCTTGTCCTAGTCCACTCACTTGTACCTTAGCCAGTCACTTGTCCTTAGTCCACGTCACTTGTACCTTTCCAGTCACTTGTACCTTAGCCCCACGTCCTTGTCCTTAGCCCCCCCCCACGTCACTTGTACCTTAGCCCACGTCCTTGTACCTTTAGCCCACGCCCATTGTCCCTTAGTCCACGTCACTTGTACCTTAGCCCCACGTCATTTGTACCTTAGCCCACGCATTTTGTCCCTTAGCCCCGTCATTGTCCCTTAGCCAACGTCACTTGTCCCTTAGTCCAGTCACTTGCCCTAAGCCACGTACTTTTCCCCCACGTCACTTGTCCTTAGCCCATCCTTTGTCCCTTTTAGCCCGTCTTGTCCTTACCCCACCACTTGACCTTAGTCCGGGTCACTTGTACCTTGTCCACTCACTTGTACCTTAGCCCAGCATTTGTCCCTTAGTCCAGGTCATTGTCCTACCCCACGTCATTGTACCTTGCCCACGACTTGTACCTTCCCCCACGTCCTTGTCCTTACCCCCACGTCACTTGTACCTTATCCACCATTTTGTCCCTTAGCCCACGCCCTTTGTCCCTTATTTCCACATCATTGTACCTTGTTCACGTCATTGTCCCCTTGTCCCGCATTTGTACCTAGCCCACGTCACTTGTACCTTGTTTCATATTGTACCTTATTCACGTACTTGTACCTTAGTCCACGCACTTGTCCCTTACCCCCGTCACTGTCCCTTTAGCCCCACGTCACTTGTACCTTAGTTTACGCATTTGTACTTAGTCCACTCCTTGTCCCTTTTGCCCACCACTTGTATCTTGTTCCGTCACTTGACCTTTCCAGTCATTTACCTTAGCACACGTCACTTTGTACCTTTTTTCGCGTCACTTGTCCCTTGTCCACGTCCTTGTCCTTAGCCACGTCATTTGTACCTTAGCTCCGTCACTTGTACCTTACCCCCACGACTTGTACCTTAGCCCACGTCACTTGTACTTACCCCACGTCACTTGTACCTTACCCCACTCACTTGTACCTTATCCACGTCACTTGTACCTTAGCCCACGTCACTTGTACCTTAGACCACTTCACTTGTCCCTTAGCCCACGTCACTTGTACCTTGCCACTCATTGTACCTTGCCTCCACTTGTCCCTTAAACCCACATCACTTGTACCTTAGTCCACGTCATTTGTCCCTTAGCCCACGTCACTTGTATTTTCCACATCACTTGTCCCTTTTCCACGTCACTTGTATTTTTGTCCAGTACTTGTACCTTGCCACCCCTTGTCCCTTTAGTCCACGTCATTGTCCTTTAGTCCAGTCATTTGTACCTTCCCCACATCAGTCCCTTTATCCACGCCCACTGTACCTTAGTCCACGTACTTGTACCTTAGCCCACAACTTGTACTTTCCACGTCACTTTTACCTTGCCACGTCATTTGTCCTTACCCCACATCACTTGTCCCTTTTCCCACGTCATTTGTACCTTAGCCCACTTTCCCTTTACCTTACCCCAACATCATTTGTACCTTGTCCACGTCATTGTACCTTAGTCCCGCCATTTGTCCCTTAGCCCACATCACTTTCCCTTTAGTCCACGTCATTGCCCTTAGTCCCTTCACTTGTACCTTGCCACATCCTTGTCCCTTAGCCCACGTCACTTGTACCTTTCCCCCGTACTTGTCCCTTACCCCTCATCCTTGTACCTTAGCCCACGTCATTTGTCCCTTAGTCCACGTCACTTTCCTTAGTCCCCCTATTTTGTACCTTACCCACGTATTGTCCTTGTCCCCCATCATTTTTAACCTTAGCCCACGTCATTGTACCTTAGCCCCGTCACTTTACCTTAGCCCACGTCATTGTCCCAAAAGCCCAGTACTTTCCCTTAGCCACGCACTTGTCTTAGCCCACGCACTTGTCCTTACCCCACGTATTTGACCTTAGTCCAGTCAGTCCCCTTAGTCCAGGTCACTTGTCCCTTAGCCCACGTCACTTGTACTTTAGCCCACGCCCTTTGTCCTTTAGCCCACGTACTTGTACTTAGCCAGGTCCTTGCCCCTTAGTCCCCTACTTGTACCTTGCCCCCGTCCTTTACCTTAGTCCGGTCATTTAAACCTTAGCCCAGTCACTTGCTTAGCCCAACCCACTTGTACCTTAGCCCACGCATTTGTACCTTAGCCCATAAAATTGTCCTTGTCCCGTCACTTGTACCTTACCCCCACTCATTTACCAGTCCAGTCCTTGTACCTTAGCCCACGCCTTGACCTTAGTTCACTCACTTGTACTTAGCCCACGTCATTTGTACCTTAGCCCACGTCATTGTCCCTTAGTTACGTCACTTGTACCTTAGTCCACGTCACTTGTCCCTTTAGCACCACGCCTTGTACCTTATTTCGGTCACTTTACCTTAGCCCACGTACTTGTACCTTTAGCCCACGTCACTTGTACCTTGCTCAGAAATTGTACCTTACCCCCCGTCACTTGAAACCTTGCCCCCGTCACTTGTCCCCTTGCCCACGTCATTCCTTTAGCCCCGTCACTTGTACCTTGCCCACGTCACTTGTACAACCCACTCTTTACTTACCCCAGGGACTTGTCCCTTTAGACCACTTACTTGTACCTTAGCCCACGTCACTTGTACCTTCCCCACTCACTTGTCCCTTACCCCCGTCACTTTTTTAACCTTAGCCCACTCATTGTACTTACCCCACGTCACTTGTACTTACCCACGTCACTTGTCCCTTAGCCCACGTCACTTGTACCTTAGCCCACGTCACTTGTACCTTGCCCCCGTCTTTGTCCCTTAGCCTACGCCTTGTACTTAGCCCACGTCACTTGTACCGTACCCCACGTCATTGTCCCTTACCCCACGTACTTGTCCCTTTTAGCCCAGTCACTTGTACCTTAGCCCCGTATTGTATCTTACCCACCACTTGTCCCTTAGCCCCGTCACTTGTCCCTTAGCCCCGTCACTTGTACCTTAGTCCACGTCACTTTTTCCTTAGCCATCATTGTCCCTTTTAGCCCACGTCACTTGTACCTTACCCCCGTCAGTTGTACCTTGCCCCGTACTTGTACATTACCCCCGCCCTTTGTCCTTACCCACTCACTTGTTCCTTAGCCCCTTCATTGTATCTCAGTCCAGTCCTTGACCTTAGCCCACGTCACTGTACTTAGCGACGTATTGTATATTTACCCCACATCACTTGTACCTTCCCACGTCCTTGTCCCTTACCCACGTCACTTGTCCTTACCGACGTCACTTGTACTTTAGCCCACACATTGTAACTTAGCCCCAGTCACTTGTTCTCAGTCCACGTCACTTGTACCTTACCCCACGTCACTTGTACTTACCCCAGTCATTTTGTATTTTAGTCCAGTCACTTGTACCTTAGCCCCCGTATTTCCTTACCCACATCACTTGTCCCTTACCCACGTCATTTGTCCCTTTAGCCCACGTACTTGTACTTAGTCCACATCATTGTCTTCCCCCGTCACTTGTACCTTAGCCCATCATTTGTCCTTAGCCCACATCATTGTCCCTTCCCCACATCACTTGTCCCTTAGCCCCGTCATTGTACCTTAGCCCACGTCACTTGTCCTTTTGTCCACATCACTTGTCCCTTAGTCCACGTCACTTGTCCTTATCCCCCATCACTTGTACCTTACCCCACGTCACTTGTACCTTAGCCCACGTCATTGCCCTTGCCCACGTCACTTGTCCTTAGACCACTTCACTTGTACCTTAGCCCACGTCATTGTACTACCCCAGTCACTTGTACTTAGCCCACGTCACTTGTACCTTAGCCCACGCACTTTCCCTTTGCCCCGTCATTGTACCTTAGTCCAATACTTGGCCTTAGTCCACGTCACTTGTACTTAGCCCACGTCACTTTCCCTTAGCCACGTCCTTGTCCTTAGTCCACGTCACTTGAAACCTTAGTCCACATCTGTACCTTAGTTCACGTCACTTGTCCCTTAGTCCACGCACTTGTCCTTAGTCCACGTATTGTCCCTTCCCCACGTCACTTGTCCCTTATCCATCATTTTGTCCCTTAGTTCACGTCACTTGTACCTTATCACGTCACTTGTACCTTAGCCCACTCACTTGACCTTGTTCAGTCATTGTCCCTTATTTCACGTACTTGTCCCTTTCCCACGTCACTTGTTACCTTGCCCCAGGGCATTGTCCCTTGTCCAGCCTTGTCCTTGTTCACGTCACTTGACCTTAGCACGTCACTTGACCTAGCCCACGTCACTTGTCCTTAGTTCACGTCACTTGTACCTTAGCCCACGTCATTTGTACCTTACCCACACGTCACTTGTACCTTTTTCGCGCATTTGCCCCTTATCCCCGTCACTTGTACCTTACCCCACGTCACTTGTACCTTAGCCAGCACTTGTCCCTTTAGCCCACGTCACTTTTTCCTTAGCCCACGTCACTTGTCCCTTTAGCCCCGCACTTGCCCTTACCCACGTCACTTGTACCTTAGTCCACGTCACTTGTCCCTTAGCCCACTCCTTTACCTTAGCCCACTTTTGTACCTTACCACGTCATTGTCCTTAGCCCAGTCACTTGTATTAGCCTACCACTTGCCCTTACCCCAACATTTGTACCTTAGTCCACGTCATTTTTACCTTGTCCCGTCACTTGTATTACCCCAATCCTTGTCCTTAGTCACGTACTTGTCCCTTGGGCCAGTCATTGTCCCTTTAGCCCACAACTTGTCCCTTAGTCCAGGGCACTTGACCTTAGTCCACGTCACTTGAAACCTTAGCCCACTCCTCGTCCTTGTCCACGTCACTTGTCCTTAGTCCATCACTTGTACCTTACCCCACATCACTTTCCCTAGGCCAAAGTCATTGTCCTTTAGCCACGCATTGACTTCCCCACATCATTGTCCTTGGGTCCACGTACTTGTCCCTTAGCCACGTCCTTTCCCTTTACCCCAATCACTTGTACCTTAGTCCACGTCTTTCCCTTGTCCACGTCACTTGTACCTTAGGCCCACATCCTTGTACCTTAGTCCACGTACTTTATTAGCCACTTCATTGACCTTAGCCCCAACTTGTACCTTAGTCCCGTCACTTGTACCTTTAGCCCAGTCATTGTACCTTAGCCCTCTCACTTGTACCTTAGCCCACGCACTTGTACCTTTTCCACGTCATTGTCCTTAGCCACCTCACTTGTCCCTTACCCCGTCACTTGTCCCTTAGCCCCAATCACTTGCCCCTAGCCCACGCATTGTACCTTAGCCCCGTCATTTGTACCTTAGCCCACGTCATTGTACCTTAGCCCACGTCACTTGTATTTACCCCAGTCACTTGTACTTCCCCCACGTCATTGACCTTGCCCACGTCACTTGTCCCTTAGTCCACGTCACTTGTCCCTTAGCCCAGGCACTTGTCCTTAGCCACGTCACTTGTCCCTTGCCACGTCACTTGTACCTTACCCCACCCCTTTGGTACTTAGTCGGTCACTTGTACTTAGCCCACGTACTTGTCCCTTAGCCCACGCCTTGTACCTTAGTCCAGGTCATTTGTACCTTAGCCCACGCATTTGTACCTTAGCCCCCCGTCACTTGTCCTTAGCCCCGTCACTTGTCCCTTAGCCCACTCACTTGAACCTTTAGTCCACGTATTTGTACCTTAGCCCCGTCACTTGTACCTTAGCCCACATCACTTGTACCTTAGTTCACCTCACTTGTCCTTATCCACGTCCTTGTACTTACCCCACGTCATTGTACCTTATTTCACGTCACTTGTACCTTAGTTCACGTCCTTGTACCTTAGCCGTCACTTGTCCCTTACCCCACGCACTTGTCCTTTTGTCCACGTCACTTGACCTTAGTTCACGTCACTTTTACCTTAGTCCGTCACTTGTACCTTACCACGTCATTTGTACCTTAGTTCCGTCACTTGTACCTAGTCCACGTCCTTGTACCTTAGACACGTCATTGTACCTTAGTTCGCGTACTTGTCCCTTTAAAGTCCACGTCACTTGTACCTTAGCCCACTCACTTGTCCCTTACCAAGTCATTTGTACCTTTTTGCCCACGTACTTGTACCTGCCCACTCATTTGTCCTTTGCCCAGCCCATTGTACCTTAGCCCAGTCACTTGTCCCTTTAGCCCACGTCACTTGTACCTTGTCCCGTCATTGACCTTAGCCCACGTCCCTTGTCCTTTGGGGCCCACTTCACTTGTCCCTTAGCCCACGCCCATTGTACCTTAGCCCACGTCACTTGTACCTTAGCCACGTCACTTGTACCTTAGTCACGTCACTTGTCCCTTTAACCCCCTACTTGTCCCTTAGTTGTCACTTGTCCTTAGCCCCGTCATTGTCCCCTTGCCCACGTCATTGTCCTTAGCCACGTCATTTGTCCCTTAGCCTACGTCACTTGTCCCTTACCCCCACGTCACTTGTCCCGTAGCCCACGTCACTTTTTTACTTAGCCCACGCACTTGTACCTTAGCCCCACGTATTGTCCTTAGTCCACGTCACTTGTATCTTAGCCCACATCACTTGTCCCTTAGCCCACGTCACTTGTACCTTAGCCCAGTCACTTGTACCTTGTCCACGTCACTTGTACCTTAGCCCACGCCTGTCCTTAGCCACTATTTGTCCCTTTACCCACGTCTTGTACCTTAGCCCACGTCACTTGACATTACCCCAGTCCTTGTACCTTAGCCCCGTCACTTTTTCCTTACCCCCACGTACTTGTACTCAGTCCACGCACTTGTACCTTACCCCACGCACTTTACCTTAGCCGACGTCACTTGTATTTAGCCCACTACTTTACTTACCCACGTCATTGTACCTTTAGCCCACGTCATTTGTACCTTAGCCGACGCACTTGTACATTAGCCCACATCACTTGTAACTTAGCCCCACGTCACTTGTTCTCTCCAGTCATTTGTCCCTTTGGGGCCCACGTCACTTTACCTTCCCCACTCATTGTACTTTAGCCCACGTCACTTGTCCCTTAGCCCCGTCACTTGTAACCTTAGCCCACATCATTGTCCCTTACCCACGTCACTTGTCCCTTTAGCCCACGTCACTTGTACCTTAGCCCATCATTGTACCTTACCCACGCCCTTTTGTATTTTACCCCAGTCCTTGTTTTTGTCCACATCATTTACCTTAGCCCACATCACTTGTACTTAGCCCATCACTGTCCCCTTACCCCACGTCCACTTGTCCCCTTAGTCCCATCATTTTGACCTTAGTCCCGTCATTTGTACCTTAGTCCCACCTTGTCCCTTACCCCAGTCACTTGTACCTTGCCCACGTCACTTGTACTTAGCCCACGTCACTTGACTTAGCCCACGTCCTTGTCCTTAGTCCACATCACTTGTCCCCTTCCCCCACGTCACTTGTACTTAGCCCAATCACTGTTTTACACAGCAGATAAACACACTGCTGAAATCGTTTTTTTACCCCGTAAAGGGTCTTTTTATCTAAATTTTTTAGTGGGGACGAGAGTTTGATGGTTCCCTGAGAAATGTTAAAGTAAATTTTTTGAGGATTTTGAGTAACAAAATTGTTATTGTAAAATAACTACCTTTGTGGGAGACATGTTGGGAGATGTTTTAGGAAACTACAGGGGCCAATTAAAAAATTTAGGGAAACAATTTTTTTAAATTTTCCCGTGCAAATTAATTTAATTTTAAAGAAAAATGAGGGAAAATGGATATGCGTGTTACAAGTTTGGATTGTAAGATAGTATACTGGTGGAGAATTAGATGTTAGAGAGGGAGAGAAAAAATACATGGTTTTGGGTTTTTGTGTGATATGATGTATGCCCTTGCGGTTTTGCTCTTCTTTTTATTATGATAATAAATGTGCATTGTGTGTCTGGTGAAGTACTTGTGAACTTTTATATTTTCTTGTGGCGTTTCGTTCCTGAAATGACGAAATGCAGCAAAAAGAAGCTGATAAATTTTTTTAAAAAGATTTGTTGTGGAAAGCAGAGTCACACACGGACTCCATTTTTACTCGTAAAAATTTTAGAATACACATTTAAAAAGCGCGTGAGTGAAAAAAAACAAAAATAAACTTTAAACTAATGAAACAAAAATTTGAAGTGCGAGATTTTTCACTAAGTAACCTAGCTTTGGGGTTCCAGTTGGAGGCAGCTTTGGTGTTTTTAGCTGAAATGTTCCAGGTGTCTTGGTGGTGTAATTACAGGACGTTTTCTGTGTGTCCCCTCCTTAATTCCCCCCACCCGGGCAGTCTCGGGAGTAGACCCGCTAGACAAGACCAATTACCATCCAACAAGGTTATGGGGTGGGCCCAAAACTACCAACACCACCACACCCCCCACCCAAAACCACCCCCCCCCCAAACACCCACCACCCAAAAAACCCACCCGCCCAACCACCGACCCCCCCAACCACCGACCCCCCAACCACCGACCCACCCAACCCCCCGCCCCCCTGGGAAAGTGAGGAAGGGAAATTCATCTGAAGGGGACACAGATGGGGTTGGGACACCCCGGAATAGGGGGAAAACACCAAAACAACCGGGGGGTGCGAGTGTAGAAAGGTTGACTCCGGGGGCCCCCGGATAAGACCTGGAAACTAAAACCCCACTGATATGACCACACCTGATATGACCAACCTATGACCACAAATTACCTCATACAACCCCACTCACATCAACCAAACCCACTACGACCCCACCTCACTAGACCCCATCTCACCTGATCCCTACCGGGAGTTCATTAGGGGACACAATGGACTTGTGAAAACAACAGGGAAAAGCACCAAAACAAGGGAGTTGGGGAAATGTGGGGAAAGGTTTTATATCCGGGGGGCCCGGATGGAAACCTGGAAACATGAATACACCTGACGTGCCCCAATCACATAAACCCCCTCATTTTCTATGGCCCCAGCTCTCCACATATGCCTACATGACCACATCCACCATAACCCACTTAACTATGACCAATCTCATGACCCATGTACCCAACCCCTAGACCTCACTTCATTGACCACACCCCACCCTGATCCACACCTTGGGTTTATCTGCCCAGACACAGATGGGGTTCTGGACAACGGCTGTGGAAGGGGTTTTTATCCGGGGGGCCCCCGGATGGAGACCTGGAAACATGAACCACACCCGACTAGACCACACCTTTGACCACACCTGACTATGACCCCACCTGATATTACCGCCCTGTCATGACCCCCACCTGACTATGAGAACACCCATATAGGTGAGGTGATGACCCCGCCTTGCTAAATTTCATGGTACAATTTTTGAAAAATTGTAAACTTCTTAAATGAGATTAGTCAATTCTTGGTTTTTTTTATCTCAAATCCCGATGTCACCTTGATTTTTTTTTATAACGTACAATAGTTCAGTTGTTCTAAATCAAAACCCTACCTACTCTCTGCCTTTTTGCTTTTACGTTAAGTGGCCGGGAAAATCATCTCTTGCCCCGGTACTTTTTTCCCCAGTTCTTTGAAAAAAATTTAAAAGTTCAAAAAATGGATTTTAAGTGAATGTTACATCCCCTGTTTTTGTAAACCTGATGAGGTTTCCCCAATTTTTCACAGTTGCATTCTATTTTTTTGGGAGTTGTGGGGCAAAATTTTGTTTGGTTCAGTGAAGGTGGAGTTGAACATTTTTCATCCCAGCTCGATGATTGGGCGTGTCATGGGAACCCTTGCACGACTGTCCCCCTCAATAACAAGCAAAGGGGACCATGGGAACCCCTTGCACGATGTCCCCCTCAATAACAAGCAAACTATGAAAATCACTAACTTTTCGCCTCAAAATATAAAACCCCCTTTTATACTGCTGGAAAATAATGAAGGTCGTGAGACAGTGTGGGAAGAAACACCTGTCACAAGCCTTTTGGAACCTGTTGTGACACGTAGGTGTATATTGAAAACCCAAATTTTAACCATGATATTCATAATCAGCTGTAAAATTTTACTTTTCTCGGAAAACTTTTGGGTTTTTGATCAGTGTTTTTTTGAATGCTATTCAAAATTGTGATTTAAAAGGGATGGAAAAATGGCTGAAAAATACCTCATAATAATTATAGAACAAAAGAGTCAGTACAGTAACACAAAAGAAAAATACTGTAACACACAAGAAAAGTCAATAATAACTCCAGAGTACAGCAGTAAAACAATACCCCACAAGAAAAAAACATAAAATAAGGGAAAGATAATAATACAAGATAATACTAAAAAGCGTATTGAAGACATTAAACAGAGTTTACTGGCCAGGTTGTGACTCAAAACCAAACTCCCTTTTGTCCAGGGTTTTTACTCTTATTTTTTTTTCCTTTAAATTTTTTTTTTTGTTGTGTTTGCGAATATTTTTGCAATTATGAATATGAATACATGAGAGAGACTAAATTTTTTAATAATTTAAAAAAAATGCTTTTTTTTTTTTGGGAATCCCGTACAAAATTCTCTCAGTTGCTACTTACTTATATCTTAAAAATGTATCTTAATTTAAAATATTAAAAATCAGTAAAACATTCTACATCCCGATTATTCAGAATTTTTAAAAGACGAACTGAACATAAAACAGGAAGCTGATAACTTTTTTTGCAGAGATTTTTTTGGTGGGGAAGACAGAGTACATCGGGGCACAAATAAAACAAAAAGTGAAAAAAAAACAAAAAAAACAACAGCCCTTTTTCCTGACTTTGTTTCTGGGACAGTTACAACCCGTCTTTGTCCCGACTTTTTTTTTTTGGTACAGTTCACAATGTCTTTGTCCCCGACTTTGTTTTTTGGGACATTTTCCCAAATGCTTTGTCCTGACTTTGTTTTGGTACAGCAAAACTGTCTTTTGTCCCTGTCTTTGGGTTTTTTTTGTTTTGTTCACAACGTCTTTTTCCCCGACTTTGTTTTGGTACAGTTCAAAATGTCTTGTCCCTGGGCTTTTTTTTTCTGGTCAGTTCAACTGTCTTTGTCCCTGACTTTGTTTCTGGGACAGTTCACAAATGTCTTTGTCCCCGACTTTGTTTCTGGTACAGTTCAAAACTGTCTTTGTCCCCGACTTTGTTTTCTGGGCAGTTCACAACTTCTTTGTCCCTGACTTGTTTTGGTCAGTTCACTACTGTTTTTTTGTCCCTGACTTTTTGGTTTCTGGTAAGTTCACAACTGTCTTTGTCCTTTGACTTTGTTTTGGTACAGTTCACAACTGTCTTTTTCCCCGATTTTTTTGGTACAGTTCAAACTGTCCTTTGTCCCCACTTTTTTTTCTGGTACAGTTCAAATGTCTTTGTCCCCCGACTTTGTTTCTGGTCAGTTCACAAAATGTCTTTGTCCCCGACTTTTTTTTGGGACAGTTCACAACTGTCTTTTTTTTGACTTTGTTTTTTTGGCAGTTTTACACTGTCTTTGTCCCTGACTTTGTTTCTGGTATAGTTTTACAATGTCTTTGTCCCTGCTTTGTTTCGGTAAAAAGTTCCAACTGTCTTTTGTCCCCGATTTGTTTTGGTACGTTAAAAATGTCTTTGTCCCGACTTTTTTTCGGTACAGTTCACAAAGTCTTTGGGGCCTGCTTTGTTTTTTTTGGTAAGTTACAACTGTCTTTGTCCCCGACTTTTTTTCTGGTCAGTTTACAACTGTCTTTGTCCCTGACTGTTTCTGGTAAGTTCACAACTGTCTTTGTCCCCGACTTTTCTGGTACGTTCACAACTGCTGGCATTTAGAAAAAAATGAAAAATATTTTTTTAATTTTGAAAAAAGTTGAATAAACAGAAAAAACGAATTGTTACAAAAAACATTTTTGTTTGTTGCCCAGTTGCTAACGACATTTGCCCACGTCACTGTTTATCACAGCAGTGTCGAAATATGCTGTTCCCTCCGTGGGCCCCCCGGATGTCAACCCTTCCCCAGTTTTTTTGGGGTGTTTTGTTCCGTGTGTCCCGAAGTTGTGTCCCCTAAAAGAAACTAGGTGTGGATCATGGGGAGGAGTTGTTATTGTTAGGTTAGGTCATGGTGAGGTGTGGTCGTAGATTGGTCATAGGTTAAGGGTGATCATAGTGAGGGGTGGTCGTAATGTGGCATAGGTTTAAAGGGGGGGTATGTGAGGTGTGGGGCGTAGTGTGGTCATAGGGGGGGGGTAGTTGGTGAGGTGATAATGAGCTGTGGTTATTTAATGGGTTTTATGAAAAGTGGGCATAGTCGATGAAATCCAAAAAACGATTTTGCAGATGTTCCCTTCATCAAATACAATTTCCAAACCCAAAATAATTTTCCCTCGTCAAGTACACTATTTCCAAACCAACACTATTTCCCTCATCAAGTCCTAATTTTCCCAAAAAAACACATTTCCACTCAAAGTACCCCTTTCAAACCAAAAACTATTTCCACCTCAAGTACCCCCTTTCCCCAAACCCAAAACTATTTCCCTCTCAATAAACTATTTTCCCAAACCCTGTCTTCCCTAATCTTTTTTCATACGGAAATTTTCTAAGCTATGTATTTAATTTTTTTTTATTTTTTTTTTAATGTTTTTCTAACCAATTTATTCCATGGGACCCAAAGGGGAGCTGCGTAATCTTGAAAAAATCCCCCGTATTCTTTGCCCTTTTTCCCCCCACATAGTCACTGTTGTATGGGTTTAAGGGTTTCTGCTCTCCCCACCCCCAAATCCTTTTTGCATTGAGTAGGCTAATTCTACATTTTTTTTTTTTTATTTTTAAAAAATTGCACAACACAAAAAGGTATAAAGTATAATAAAAAAGCCATGTAGCGGGTATAGGGAAAAAAAATCTACAGTACATCCCTAACACAGGTAACAATACATCAACTCTGTGGCAACAGCATCCTAAACACAACTCTCAACATATGACTTGAGACTGCATATGTACATAAATAAGACTCCTGTGCTGCAACACAGGGGGAAGTGGAACAGAATTCTTCTCCGTAAACCATGCGTGTTGTAAGAGGCGACTAAAATGCCGGGAGCAAAGGGGCTAGTAACCCCTTCTCCCGTATAAATTACTAAATTTAAGAGAACTTTCGTTTTTCTTTTTGGGCCACCCTGCCTTGGTGGGATACGGCCGGTTGTGTTTGAAAGAAAGAATATATATATTATATATATATATATATATATATATATATATATATATATATATAATATATATAATCTAATATATATATAATCAACCATAGTGTACTCCACAGCCCTAATGACACTCATGCCAACCCCCCACGTCCCAGACTTACGCTCTCAAAGCAGAAATTCCTTTACGCCTGATCCTATGTATCACCCTACCTAAGCACCCCGTGACACGCCTCATTCCTTCACAAAAATATACTACATTAGACACCGACTCCCACCCACAACATATCGCCCCCCCCTCTACAGTCGTCTATCCCGTAGAACCACATCCGACGGCAAAATGCCGTGCAGAAAACGATAAATTACGTCACGCGCACGAGGTTGTAACCTCATCCTACTTAACCTATTCCACATACTTCCCCATGTATACATGGGGAAAATTCCTTCTACAGGCGCCACAACCCTCCCCACTAACAATCTACACATCCCACCTATTTTGACCTTCCCCGGTTCTCAAGCCCACGCCATAGCCCTCAAAACGGTTTCACACTCAAGCAGCTCTACTCCTTTCAATCTATCATGGATTTTGACCAATCTCTCCCCCCCACCCACACCTTCCCTCATCACCTCCCTCTTAATGAAGACACGTTTGACCCTCCTCTATAAGTCCAGCAATCCCAACCCCCCTTCCCCCTGACGCACAGGTAACATTACCACGTCCCGTTTAAGCCACTCACAGCCTGAACCCCACAAGAATTTAAAAACCCTCCTAAGAATGTTCGCTATCGCCGTCCCAGTTAAAGGGAACACGGCTGCCACGTGCCATACCTTACTATACAATAAGACGTTAATAACAATGGCACGCTGCACAAGGGTCAAATGATAAGGCTGCAATGGTCCCAAGCGTCCCTGAATCCTGTCTACCAACCTAACCGAGTTTTCCAAGTGTGCCACAGTCAGATCATCTGCATAGATAAGACCACAAATTTTAACAAATTCACAAATTCACCCGCTCCTCACGAAATGCACTACCACACTCAACCCTCCTCGCCCCAAACTCCCACGCTCCAGGACTTTTTGAAT
>NC_069497.1:10698930-10736272 GCF_026875155.1 Cherax quadricarinatus | reverse complement strand
TCTTTGATATCTTTTTGGGACTCAAAAGTGTCAACTCCCCAGTATCACAGAGGTGTTATTTCCACCCCAGCCTCTCTACAGTAGCACGTTGGTTATTCCCACTCCAGCCCCGTCAGTAGCCGGTACCCAAGCCCCCTTACTTTACTGTTCTTCAGTGTTACTGATGTTCTTTGTGTTACAGCACTGTTCTGTTTTACTGCACTGTTTTCCTGTCACTGTATTGTTCTTCTTGTCACTGTACTGTACTTCTTGTTACTGCAGGTCTTCTGTGTTACAGTACTGATCTTCTGTGTTACTGTACGGGTCTTCGTTTTTACTGTACGGTCTTCGTGTTACTACGGTCTTCTTGTTATGTAGGGTCTTCTGGTTCTGTATGGTTTTCTGTTTTGTACGGGTCTTCTGTGTTACTGTATGGTCTTCTGTGTTACTGACGGGTCTTCTGTGTTACTGTATGGCTCTGTTTTACTGTAGGGTTTTTTCTGTTTTACTGTACTGGTCTTCTGGTTACGTATGGCCCTTCTGGTTATACTGGTCTTCGTGTTACTGTACGGGTCTACGTGTTACTGTTGGGTTTCTGTTTACTGTACTGGTCTTCTGTGTTACTGTACGGGTCTTCTGTGTTTACTGTACGGGTCTACGGTTACTGACTGGTCTTCTGGTTATGTACGGGTTTACAACAATGTTTTTTTTGATTTAATCTCTTGTTTTATTCTTTTTTTTTGTGCTTTTTTACGTAATATTTTTTTTTTTGTTTTAAACTACCTTTTTTATGTGTTCTATGTTTTTTTTTTTATCCCAATTTTAATGTTTTTTTTTCCTCGATTTAAGTTTTATTTGTTACTAAAAATGTTGTGTGGGCACTAAAAATGTTTTATTGTTATTATTCCCTTTTATGTGTCACTATACTGTTTAATGGTTACTGTATTTTTTTTTTGTTACGTGCTTTTCCTACATGTACTGTACTTGTGTTTTTTTTTTGTATTATTGTAATTTACTGTAGTGTTCTTTTTTGAAATTGTCTGTTACCCCGACATATTGGGAAAGTCCCCTTGTATATAACGTACTTAAGTGTTCTTTTCCCCTGTACGTTATTGTATTTTGCTGTACCACTTTTGTATGTTTTACCCTTCTTGTTGTTGAATGCTGGGCGTATCCGTGACAAAACTAAAGGTTCTACCTGCTATAAAACACCCAAAAAATTTCAAACTTTTTCCACACCAAGTAGAGACAAAGCAATATGCGCAATTTAAAGTGCACACAACTGTAGACAGTCAGAATGCCATGAGAAGAGCCACAAGATAGACAGCGCGATACGCATGTAATGTCACACAAGTGTGAACAGAACAGATATGAGCTGAGAATGTGGGACACAAGTGTAGTGATTAAGGCTCAGAATATTTTAAAAACAGTAATACTTGGGGAAAATTTGTATTTTCATACTTTTTAATTGGGCGAGGATTAGGGTTTTAAAGGGGGGGTTTGGGGGGTTGTGTGGTGTTTTTAGCTCCCCTTTGGGGGGGGTGAGTTTTGTTGGGTTTCACCTTTTTACTCCCTCTCTCTCCCCCCCTCCAGAGCTTTAAACAAAACCCTTAAAACTGTGTATGGTTCCCCCCCTTCCACTACGTCATTTTCTAGGGTTTCCCGCCTTACAACCATGACTGAAGAAATACTTCCTAAAATCTCTCTGACTCATTTGTGTCTTCAACTTCCAATTGGGCCTCCTTTTTTCTGTGTCCCCTCCCCGGAACCCTGTTTTGTCCACCTTTTCTATTCCCCGCAGTATTTTATATGTCGTTATTGTTTCCCCCCGACCATCCTGTCCTCCATGTCGTCAGGCCGATGTTGTGTGTGTGTGTGTATCCCTATTTTGTGATTGCAGGGGGCCGATACTCAGCCCCGGCCCCGCCCTTCATGCCCGCTAGGGGCCCCCTTCTCCCTCCCAGAGCTTCATATACCCCTTTAAAACTATGTATGGTTCCTCCCTCCACTCATCACTTGCCAGACTATTCCCTTCCTAACAACTTAGGCTGAAAAAGCACTTCCTAACATACCTTTGCTCATCTAAGTCTTAAATCCCAAATTTTGGGCCCCCCTTTTTTCTTGTCCCTCTTGGAACACCGTCTCGTCCACCTTATCTATTCCACGCAGTATTTTTATGTCGTTTTCATGTCTTCCCCGACCCTCCCGCCTCCAGTGTCGTCAGGGGCCCATTTTCCCCTTTAACCCTTTTTTCGTAGAACATTCCCCCTTTCTTGGAACCACCTTTTTGCAAAAATTTTGCACTTCTCTAATACTTGAAGTGCTTGACCAATGTGGGTTCCAAACTGGTGCGCGACCCAGTATGAGCCTGATGTAAAAAGTGACAGATTTTTTAACATTTTTGAGGTATCGGGAAAAGTATTCTCGGTTGCCAGGCGGGGCCCAAAGCTGCAGCAGTTTCGGTTAATGTGTGCTTCCCCGGGGACTTTCTCGGGGACTAGCTCCCCCCCAGCCTTTCCCTTTATGAGGTTTTTCAGTCTTTGGCCATACCATACTCTGTCGCGGTCTTCTTTGCCCTTCCCCGATCTTTATGACTTTGCCAGTTGCTGGACCCCGCGCCCCAGCCTGCCCAAGTCTCTTTGTAGTCCTGTCTGATCCGCATCTGATTTAATTCTCCTCATTAATTCACATCATCTGCAAACATGGACACTTCTGAGTCTATCCCTTCCATCATGTCATTCACATGTACCAAGAATAGCACTCGTCTCATGACTGACCCCTGTGGTACCCCGATCGTCACGGGTGCCCACTGTGATACCTCATCACGTTCCGTGACTCGCTCTTGTCTCCCTGTCAGGTATTCTTGATCCATGCAGTGCCCTTCCTGTTATATGTGCCTGATCCTCTAGCTTCTGCACTAATCTCTTGTGAGGAACTGTGTCAAAGGGCCCTTGTTGCAGTCAACCCACCCTCCCTCTCATGTCTTACTTCAGTTGCTTTTGTCTAAAACTCCAGTAGGTTGTGACAAAAGGATTTACCTTCCATGAATCCGTGCCGGTTGTCGTTTAAAAATCTTGTTCCGTTCCAGGTGCTCCACCACTCTCCTCCTGACAATCTCCATGACTTGCCTACTTACACTGTAGTGACTCTGGTCTATAGTTTAGTGCCTCGTTTCTGTCTCCCTTTTTTAAAGATGGGGACTACATTTTGCCCTCTTCCATATCTTAGGTAGTTGCCAAGTTTCAAGGGATTTTTGATGATTGTGGTTGTGGCACACACAGTGTCTGCTCCCTCTCTAAAGACTCAAGGAGAGATTTTTTTCCGGTCCACCGCCTTTGAGGTATCAAATTCACTTGAAAGCTTTTTCACCTCTTCCTCGGTTGTGTTATTTCATCCAACACTTGTTGGTTTATCCCTTGTTGTACTCCTCTGTTTTGTCTTCCCAGTGTTCTTCTGCCTCCTCTGTAAAATACTTCCTTTAATCTCGTGTTAAGCTCTTCACATACTTCTTGATCGTTTCTTGTGAGCTCACCCCCTTCTTTCCTCACCCTGATTACCTGGTCCTTGACGTCGTCTTCCTCCTGATGTGGCTATAAAGCAGTTTTGGGTCAGACTTTTAGTTTTCGATGCTATGTCGTTTTTCATACTGCCGCTGGGCCTCCCTCCTTATATGTGTACTCGTTCTGGCTCGTCGATTAATCTTTTTGTTTTCCTGGGTCTTTCCCTTCGTACTTTTTCCATTATCTAGCGCTATTAGTTTTTGCCCCCCTACACCTGCTGGTGAACCAAGGGTAGGCTCATTTCGGGTTTTCCCAAATTATTTCGGGTACCTTGAGAACAAACTTTCCTCTGCCTCCTTGCTTTTTGTTGTTACGTAGTCCATCATTTTTTGTACTGACTTTGAGTGTGTGTGTGTGTGTGTGTGTGTGTGTGTGTGTGTGCGGTGTGTTGTGTGTGCGTGCTTTTGTACTCACCTATTTGAGGTTGGCAGGGGTCGATTCCAAGCTCCGGGCCCCCCTCTTCACTGGTCCTACTAGGTCACTCTCCCTGAACCGTGAGCTTTACAACCTCTCTGTAAACTATGTATGGATCCTGCCTCCATACATCGCTTCCCAAACTAAATTCCCCTTCCTCAACTCCCGTGGCTGAAGAAATACTTCTTAACACCCTGTGATTCATCTGTGTCTTCAACTTCCAACTGTGTCCCCCTTGTTGTTGTGTCCATCTCTGGAACATCCTGTTTTTTGTCCACTTGTCCAATTTCTCTATGTATTTTGTATGTCGTTATCATGTCCCCCTATCTCTCCTGTCCTTTAGTGTCGTCAGGTCGATTTCCCTTAACCTCTCCCGTAGGGCATACCTCTTAGCTCTGGGACTAGTCTTGTTGCAAACCTTTGCACTTTCTCTAGTTTCTTTACGTGCTTGCTAGATGTGGGTTCCAAACTGGTGCCGCATACTCCAATATGGGCCAACGTACACGGTGTACAGGGCCTGAAACGATTCCTTATTAAGATGTCGGAATGCTGTTCTGAGGTTTGCTATGCGCCTATATGCTGCAGAAGGTTATTTGGTTGATGTGCGCTTCAGGAGATGTGGCCTGGTGTTATACTCACCCCAAGATCTTTGTCCTTGAGTGAGGTTTTGTAGTCTCATGGCCCCCTAGGTATGTACTCGTTTGCGGTTTTCTTTTCCCTTCCCCAATCTTCTGACTTTGCACTTGGTGGGTTGAACTCCAGAAGCCAATTTGCTGACCAGGTTCTGCAACCTGTCCAGATCCCTTTGTAGTTCTCCTGTCTTGGAATCGAATGAATTCTTCGTTCAACTGCAAACAGGGACACTCGGAGGTCTATTCCACCGTCACGTCATGTCATTCACCAAATACCAGAAACAGCACTTGTCCTAGGACTACCCCTGTGGGACCCGCTGGTCTTACAGGTGCACTCTGACACCTCGCCCACGTACCATGGCTCGCTGATGTCTCCTGACAAGTATTCCCTGATCATTGTCGTGCCTCCCCGGTTTATCCCTGCTTGGTCTCAGGTTTTTTGAACTAATTCTCTTGGTGGAACTGTGTCAAACGCCTTCTTGCAGTCAAGAAAGTGTTGTGTGTGTGTGTTGTGTGGTGTTATTGTGTGTGTTGTCGTGTGTGTGTGTGTTGTGTGTGTGTTGTGCTCGTGCTTGTGTAATTACTATATTTTCTGTAGTTTTCAACACTTCAGTAAATTGATTTTAGTGTTTGGAATTTTTCGCTGTAACATTGATCTTATGACCTTCTCCATTGTTTACATTCAATATTTATACCAACAATTCCTTTTTTACGGTGAACATGGGAAGGTTCCAAGCACCAGCTGTATATTTACTGCTTTAACTTGCAACTACACTACACTAAACACTATGTTCTTTTGTTAATCTCAAAGAGCAGTGATATTATCTTGAAGTATTTTAGTGAATGGGTAAAATATTCTTTACGGCTCTCCGCATTTTCAGGCATTCTTTCCGCTCGAAGGCCAGACGGAAAAATCACTAAATGTTTGGACGTTCACACACAAGCCACTGTGACCTTCTTAACATAAGGAGCCGGGGATGCAATGGGCCACACACAGATGTAGTGATTCTGTTATCCCTTTGAAACAAAATTAAAATGAAGATCACAGTTCTTATACATAGTAACAGAGAGATATCAAATATACACTTATTCACAGCTGCGCCAGAGATACAAAGATTACGTTGTTTTACACACTAATACCAGAGATACTGTGATCAAGCTGAGATAATAGTATAAACACCAGAGATACACTTATCATCCTGTTTTAACTAGCAAAATCCCCCAAAAAGTAAAACAAATATAAACACATAAATAAATGGGTCAGATGTAAAACAAGATGGTTGGATGTGGGAGGTTCCTGTCTTATGGCTGGACAGGTTTACACGGTACAATGTCACATGTAATAAACATGGGTGGATACACAGATTTCTTTGTAACCACCCTGTTTTATATCTACCTGTTTATTGATATTATATATGGGCAGTGTTGCAATTGGAGTTACCCATCACAACACACACTCAACAACCCATTAAACCATGCTTTAATGTGTTCTTCACTCACATAACACTCAACACTCTAACCATTTTATGGTGTTCGTCAGTAAACATATAATCATATTACCTCTATTCACACATGTAATTGTTGTTTTAACTGACTTCTGTGACATTCACATTCATTAATTTACTTTTCTCTTAACAAAACAAATAAGGTACAAATATACTTATTTGTTTCACTGAGATTCTTATACAATCGTGAAGTAACTTTGTTGTAAGAACATTTGTGCTCACATAATATGCATAATACAACAACTAGAGTACACTGTTATATTTTTACATAGTAACACCTATTACATACACCAAAACTGTCATTCATAAGTAAACACATATATTACATACACCAAAACTGTTATACATGTTAACTCTGAGTTACAAAAAGATGCATAAAATTAATTTTAACAGAATTATTAAAAACTATGGCACATAAATATAAGAAAATAATTTGAAAATAACGGGGCCTCACCCATCGGTGGTGTAACCGGAGGGAAGTTTGTTCTCTTCTGGCTGGACTACGGTGCGTGTCTACCGGGTGGATGTATTTACACAGCAAGATTTTTGTGTCCCTCTCTTAATTACATCTGTCTGTATATATGATATTAAAACATTTGTTCTGATTCATATTGGGTAATGCTCCTTGGTGTTGCTCATTTGGAAGAGTTTAAGTTCCTCTTTGAGGAAATGCTTGTGTTTGGGGTTCACAGCTCTCAACGTTCCCCCTTTCAAATGCTGTGTTGGGGGGTTCACAGCTTCAACGTCCCCCTCAAAAGGCTGTGATTTGGCGGTTCACAGCTCTCAACGTCCTCATCAAATGATGTGTTTTGGGGTTCACAGCTCTCAACGTCCCCTCAAATGACTGTGTTTGGGTTCACAGCTCTCAAACGTCCCCCTTCTAAATGCTCTGGTGTTGGGTTCACAGCTTCTCAACGTCCCCTCAAATGTACTATAATAGCTTTTTTTCCGTCTGTTCGATAGCTGTTTTGTTGCCGGAATCTGTGAGTGTGTGAGTGTTACAGCATATTGCACATTGTTAAAAAGTGTTTAGTGGGTGTGAGTGTTGAGCCGGATTAGTACACATTGTTAACGTGGGTTGAGTGTGTTTGATAATGCAGAGTACACTATCACACATTGTTAAAGAATACTGAGTGGGTATGAGTAGTGTAGAACCTTAAACCACATTTGACACAGATGTGCAGGGATTGACTAGTTACTGAACAAGATCAAATAGATCAACACATTGTTCCATGAAAACACTGTCCTGCAAACAAATGTCTTTTTCTTCCCCTTTTTAATAGCACAAATCATACCTATTTTTTTAAAAACATTATATACGTTGTTATTTAAGAATATAGCAAACGAAGTTTCTGGTGTAATTATTGTAATTTCTAGTCGCACAATGGAGTATAAAACTCACATTTTAAACTCTTTCTCTCATTCTTTGATTGTTAAGATTCAAGTGTTGAATGGTTGCGGGACACATGTAAAATACACTTGAATAAGTACTCTTAATTTACACACTTCATGAACATTAAGCGTAACATGTAAATGTTCCATACTAGATCAGGTATTTCTAATGATCTTCTGTTCAATGATTTTCAGGTGATACAGAGAAATGTTGTTTGAACGACCGGGAACAATGTTTCACTGTCTAACAACACTTCAGGTTCCAGTAATTTACCTAAAGTACCAAATAGTATATGCTGAGGAAATACGCTGTGGTGATGTACATTTATATTGGTGGAGAAAATAAAACTTTATCAAGTTATAACTTCATCAGTCTCGAAAACTGTTATAATGTGTTCTTAACATTATAACAATGTTATAAGGTGTTCTTACATATATACAATGTTATAATGTGTCTAAACATTCTAAACATATGTTGAATGAAATTGGTTCACAAACACTTAGCACTTATTAACACTGTTTATAATGTGTTCTTCACTCACAATACACACTCAGCACTCAATTAACAGTGTTATAAGTGTATTACTTAACTCTCAGACTCAATTAACAGTGTTTATAATGTGGTCTTCACTCACATACTCACTCTGTCATTATTAACACTGTTATAACGTGTTCTCACTTACACTCTCAGCACTTATACATGTTATAATGTTCTTCACTCACTCACTCAGCACTATTAACATGTTATAACTGTTCTTCACTCTTTCACACACTCAGCATCATTAACACTGTTATGACGTTGTTCTGCACTCACATACACACGCAGCAATCAGTACAATGTTATAACGTGTTCTGCACTCACATACACACTCAGCGCTTCTTTAACACTGTTTATAACGTGTTCTCACTCACACACTCAGCACTCTTAACACTGTTATAAAGTGTTACTCTCACTACAATCTCCAGCACTTATAACCATGTTATAACGTGTTCTTCACTCTTATACACACTCAGCACTCATTTACACTGTTATAACGTTGTTCTTCACTCACACACTCAGACAATCATTACCACTGTTTATAAACATGTTCTTCTCTCACACACTCAGCAATCATTACACTGTATAACGTGTTCTTCACTCACACATCAGCATTACATTACCACAGTTATAACGTTGTTTTCATCACCACACTCAGCCTCATAACACTGTTTATAACGTGCTTCTTCACTCACACATCAAGCACTAAAACACTGTTATATGTGTTCTTCATCACACACTCAGCAACGCATTACACTGTTATAAAAACGTGTTCTTCACTACATCAGTAATCATTAAACACGTTATAAACAGTGTTCTTCACTCACACCTCAGCACTCATAACGCTGTTAGAAACGTGTTCTTCACTCACACTCAGTAATCATTAACACTGTTATAACGTGTTATTCTCTCTACACACTCAGCAATCATTAAACTGTGATAACGTGTTCTTCACCTTCACACACTCTGACTCAATTAACACTGTTAAACGTGTGCTTCACTCACATACACACTCAGTAATCATTTAACACTGTTTATAAGTGTTCTTCACTCACATATTACACTCAGTAATCATGTAAACAATGTTATAATTGTTCTTCACTCACATATACTACTCAGCACTCATTAACACTGATTTAAAGTGTTCTTTCACTCATTATACACTCAGCATCATTAACACTGTTATAACGTGTTCTTACCTCACTATGCTCCACGCCTGCACTCATTAACATGTTATAAAGTGTTCTTCACTCACATCACACTCAGCTATCATTAACACTGTTATAACGTGTTCTCACTCACATATACACTCATCACTCATTAACACTTGTTATTACGTGTCTTCACTCACATACACACTCAGCAATCATAAACACTGTTATAACGTGTTCTTCTACTCACTATACACTCAGCATCATTAACATCTGTTATAAACGCTCGCATTCTTCACTCACATACACAATCAGTAATCATTAACCTGTTATACGTGTTCTTCACTCACTTATACGCTCAGTCAGCAATTCATTAACACTGTTTATAAAGTGTTCTTCACTCACATTACAATCGTAATCATTAACTCTGTTATAACGTGTTCTTTCACTCACATACACACTCAGCAATCATTAACACTGTTATAACGTGTTCTTCACTCACATATGACACTCAGCAATCATTAACACTGTTATAAAGTGTTCTCACTCACATACACACTCGGCAATCATTAACACTGTTATGAAGTGTTCTTCCCTCACATAGACATCAGCAATCATTAACACTGTTATAAGTGTTCTTCACTCACACACTCAGCTATCATTATCACTGTTATAATGTGTTCTTCACTCACATATACACTCAGCAAATCTTAAAACACTGTTATAAAGTGTTCTGCCACTCCACATACCACTCAGCAATCATTAACAGGGGTATAAAGTGTCTCTCTAACATACACACTCAGCAATCATTAACACTGTTATAAAGTGTTCTTCATCACTATACACTCAGCAATCATTAACATGTTATAAAGGGTTTCTCACTCAACATAATACATCAGCAATCATTTAACACTGTTTATTAAAGTGTGTCTTCAATCAATATACACTCCAGCAATCATTAACACTGTTATAAAAGTGATCCTCACTCAAACGCTTTAAAAAACCTAAATCTGATTTTCAGATAGGGGGGGCAGCCCGTAGATTGGTTTTACTTGTTAAGAAAATTCGTTCAAGAAGCATCTTCATTCTGTCCAATTGATTCTTGTTCTTGAGAAATGAATCCCTTTTCTTTCTATAATCAAAGTTAATACGTCTCATTCCAATTTCCTGTCTGATGTTTATGGAGTTTGCGGGTTCTCCTGAGTGACTCTGTGACGTGCCAGATGAGCAAGGAGAGTTTAATTAGCATGTAGCTCTTGTTAAACTCTCTGTTTTGGAACATTTTTCCATTTTGTTGGATGTATCTGAACTGGAGGAAGCCACTTTGATAGCCAGAGCTCAAGTGATTATCAGTCTTTCTATAACTGATCTGGTCACTTTCAGTTTTTGGCTGCCATATAAACATGTCAGATTGAATTAAAATATCGTGTGGGAGCATCAAAATGATCACTCACGAGACACTCTCTCACCTCTATGGTAAACACCATAATGTTGAACTTCTCAGTTCTGGTGAATTTTCACTGCTGGTGTGAGTGTCTTCCTAATTCTGTCTTTGTAAATGTGTTTTTAAAGCTAGGTTTAACTTATATTTATCTGCATAGTGTACAACCTATGATCTAGTGTTGAAACTAAAAAGTACATTGTTTATGTATTATAATCGTGCATCTTGACTGGATCACGGACTGACGTTAAACACAACCTGCTACTATAGATCAATGGAAGTGCATCGTTTGTGATATTACATCTGATGCATTGTCTTTCACACAAAAAACTATTTTTTTTGTGGAGAATTGTTTTATATTCGTTAGTTAATGAATCCTGGCATGAGAAATCAACTAGGTCATCCCTACATTCCAGGGATTATAAAAACGTCCCACGAAGATACTGTGCTCGCATCGTTTGACCTTTGTCAATGAACACGCTTCTGCGTGAGGAAATTAAAACTGAAATTTATCTCGATTATGTTGATGCTTTGACATTTACTTCACTTGTGTTGTGTGTGTGTGTGTGTGTTGTGTGTGTGTGTGGTGTGTGTGTGTGTGTGTTGTGTGTGTGTTGTCCGTGTGTGTGCGTGTGCGGAGTCTGTGTGTGTGTGGTGGTTTGTGTTGTGTTTGTGTTTGTGTGTGTGTGTGTGTGTGTACTCACCTAATTGTGGGTTGGACAGGGGTCGATACTCGCTCCTGGCCCACCTCTTCACTGATCGTCCATTTCTAAGTCCTCTATTCTCTCTGTTTCCTGACTTTGTCCATCCTCGTCCTTTAAAAGCTATGTTTATGGTTTCTACATCACTTACATCACTTGCTTGGGCTATTCCTCTTCTGAGACTTCTTTGACTGAAGAAATACTTCCTAACAACCCTGTGACTAGTTGGAGTCTTCAGCTTCCATTTTGACCCCTTGTTTCTGGCCTGTATCCACCCTCCTACTCTAGGAGAACACTTCCTGCTTGTTTCCACCTATGTATCTGAGATCAGCAGCTATCTGGTGTTCGTGGTATGTTGTTATTATGTTGTCAAGTGCCTGGACCTCTGTCTGCTCACTCTGTCGTCTGTACACGACTTTCGTCTTACCTGCTTTGTGACTTGCGATAGGATATTACCCTAAGAGCTCCGGAAGTAGATCACCTGTTGCCGTAACCTTTGTACTATTCTATACTCAAAATAACCCGCACATAAAAGACAGAAGCTTACGACGACGTTTCGGTCCGTTTGGACCATTGACAAAGTCACACTAACGAGGGGAGAGGACGGCTATATATAGGCAGGAAGAGGGGAGGTAGTAAGTATTTGGTTAGTGGTAAAGTGGGAAATTAAGGAAGACGAGCCAGTCAAATACAAAGGAAGGGGGAGCACTGCAAGAGAGCTAGAAACCCACAGAGGGAGAGCAAGCGCACCGAGGTGCGTGAAAGGGGGAAGTGGTGAAATAAAATAAAAAAGGGAACAAAAAAACGAGACAGGAGAGAGAAAGACAACCCAGAGGAGAAAAGGAGAGAGGAAAGGGGAAGAGGAAGAAGAAAAGGAAGAAGAAGAAGAAAAAATGAGGATTCAGGTTAAGTTTACGGGTGTTCTGAAAATTTCAGAACACCCGTGACTTAACCTGAATCCTTCTTCTACTACATCTACTGATGAAATTAGACACATGTGCGGCGTCTGGTTGTCTTTGTTGTGGACGTTTCGCCATCCAGTGGCTGGCTGGATGGCGAAACGTCTACGGTGGGGATGCCCGGGTGTTGTGCATGTGTCATTTCATCCTTTCGGTATTATATACAATTCTTGTACTACTACTACTACCACTACTACTACCTCCACCTCTTCCTGCCTATATATAGCCGTCCTGCTCCACCTCTGTTAGTGTGACTTTGTCAATGGTCCAAGTCGGACCGAAACGTCGTCGTAAGCTTCTGTCTTTTATGTGCGGGTTATTTGTGTATCGTTCCAGTCACGGTATTGTGCCTTTTTGTTATTTATCTTTGTACTTTCTCTAATTTCTTGACGTGCCCTTGACCAGGTGTGGGTTCCAAATTGGTGCTGCATACTCCAGTATGGGCCTGACGTACACAGTGTACAGTGCCTAGAACGATTCGATTCTTTACTAAGGTATCGGAACGTTATTCTCAGGTTTGCCAGGCGCCCTTTTGCTGCAGCAGTTATTGGTTGTGTTGCTTCCGGAACTTGGGTTTACGGTCACCCCAAGATTTTTTCTCCTTGAGTCATCCTTTCCCAAATTTTTTTATCTAAATAGTGAAACCCCTCTTTAAAATTTTCTTAAAAAATTTTAAAAATTATATAATTAAAGAATTTTTAAGGCCTTACACTTTTAAATTATTGTTTAATTTATAAAAGGGTGTGGGAGAGTGCGATATTTTATGAGAACGTTTACACATGTAGTTAATGTGTGTTGGTAGATGGTGTTTGTAGTGAGTTTTGTTGGAGCATGGTTTTTTGATTTTTAGTTGGTCAGGTTTTTGAGTGATGTTTATTTTGGGAGCAGATGTTTGTAGTGATGTTTAGTTGGTAGCATGGGGTTTGTAGTGAGTTTTTGGGTACATGGTTTTTGTAGTGATGTTTTATGTTGGGCTGGTGTTTTGTGGTTTATTTTTGGTAGCGGTTTTTGAGTGATGTTTTTTTTTGGTACATGGTGTTTGAAAGTGGTTTATTTTGGAATGTGTTTGTAGTGATTTTATGTTGGTAGAAAGTGTTTGATTGATGTTTATTTTGGAATGGTGTTTTTTGTATGTTTTTTTGGTAGCTGGTTTTGTAGTGAGTTTATGTTGGAACATGGTGTTTGTAGTGATTTTATTTTGGGTAGCATGGTGTTTGTAGTGATTTTAGTTGGAAGCAGGGTTTTTTGTAGTGATGTTTAGTTGGAAGCAGGTGTTTGTAGGATGTTTATTTTGGGTACATGATTTTGTAGTGATGTTTATTTTGGTAGCATGATTTTGTAGTGATTTATTTTGGTAGCATGGTATTTGTGTGATTTTATTTTGGGAAGCAGGGGTTTTTTGTGGATGTTTATTTGGAAGCATGGGTTTGTAGTGATGTTTTTTTGGTAGCATGATGTTTGTAGTGAGTTTATTTTGGTAGCTGGTGTTTGTAGTGAGTTTATTTTGGGAAACATTTTTTGTGTATTTTATGTTGGAAGCTGGTGTTTGTAGTGAGTTTAGTTGGTAGCATGATTTTGAGTGGGGGTTTATGTTGGTACATGGTTTTTTGGGTGTTTTGTTTGGTAGAGGGTTTGTAGTGATGTTTTGTTGGTCATGTGTTTGATTGATGTTTATGTTGGAAGCATGGTGTTTGTAGGGTTTTTAGTTGGGAGCGGGTGTTTGAGGAGTTTATTTGGAAGCATGGTGTTTGTAGTGATGTTTATGGGGTAGCATGGGTTTGTAGTGATGTTTTATGTTGGAAGAAAGGTTTTTTGTATGATGTTTATTTGGAAGCGGGGTTTTTGTAGTGATGTTTTATTTTGGTAGCATGGTTTTTGAGTGATGTTTTTGGGTTGTAGCTGGTGTTTGTAGTGATTTATTTTGGTAGTGGGTTTGTAGTGATTTTTATGTTGGTAGCATGGGTTTTAGTGATGTTTATTTTGGTAGCATGGGTTTGTAGTGATTTTTATGTTGGTAGCTGGTTTGTAGGATTTTATTTTGGGTAGCATTTTTTTTTGTTTTGATGTTCATTTTGGAACATGGTTTTTTGATGATGTTATTTTGGTGCTGGGTTGAGTGATGTTTATGTTGGAGAGGGTTTGTAGTGATGTTTTTGGGTAGCATGGTTTTTGAGTGATGTTTATGTTGGTACATGGTGTTTGTATGATGTTTATGTTGGGTAGCATGGTGTTTGTAGGATGTTTTGTTGGTAGCTGGGGTTTGTTATGTTTTATTTTGGGAGCAGGTGTTTGTGGAGTTTATGTGGTAGCAGGTTTTTTTGTAGTGATTTTTTTTTGGAGAAAGGGTTTGAGGATTTTTATTTTGGTGCGGGTTTGAGTGAGTTTTGTGAGACCGGAAAAAAAAATGAAAAAAAATTATGAACTAAAATTTTTCAAAATAAAAAAAGAACCAGTTCGTGGTACGCCAGTTTGGGGCTAACCTTTTCATTGACTCGGCCACCTGGTTGCTCTGCGACTTGGCGAGTCTCCTACACCTCTCTGTCAGCCTGGTTGACCTCGGACAGCAAGTATGAAAATTTGAATGTATTAAGTTTGAAGGGGTGACACATTTTGAATAAAGACTGGAATGTTCGTTTTTTTTTATAATGTTTTAAAGAAAAAAAGAGGAAAAACTTTAAAAAATGTAATAATTTTTAAAAGGAAAAATAGTTGACCAGACCGGGTAAAGTGTGGTCAGTTATTTCATAAGTGGGGAAAAAGTGTTGTCAGAATTATATCAGTGAAGTGAGGTAAAGTGTGTGTCAAATATGATCAGTGAATGATGGAAAAAGTGTTGTCGAATTATGATCATGAAGTATGGAAAAGGTTTGTCAGAATTAGATCATGAAGTGATGGTAAAGGTGTGTCAAATTATGATCAGTGAGGATGGTAAAGGTGGTCAGAATTATGATCAGTAAATGATGAAAAGGGGTTTGCGAATTTATGATCAGGAAGTGAGGGTTAAAGTGTGGTCAGATTATGACAGTAAAAGTGAGGTAAAGTGTGTGTCAAAAATTAGATCGGGAAAGATGGTAAAGTGTGTGTCAAATTATGATCGTGAATGATGGAAAGTGTGTTCAAATTAGTCATGAAGTGTGGTAAAGTGTGTGTCGAATTAGATCAGTGAAGTGAGGTAAAGTGTGTTAGAATTATGTTTCATGAAGTGATGGTAAAGTGTGTGTCAAATTTTAATCATGAAGTGATGGAAAGTGTTGTCGAATTATGATCATGAAGTGATGGTAAAGTGGTGTCAGAATTTATATCATGAATTGAGGTAAAGGTGTGTCAAAAAAAATTATGATCAGTAAGTAAAGGAAAATTTTGGTGTCAGAATTATATCAGTGAATTGGAAAAGTGGTTCAGAATTATGATCATGAAGTAGGTAAAAAAAATATGCGCATCAAAACTATCTCACAGTCCTTCCCGCAACTCACTGCCAACCATCCACTACCAAACATCCATACCAACCCCACTACCAACCCACCACACCAAAAAACCCCCACAACCAATACCCATATTTTGAAGCGGGACCACATTTTCTAATGATGTAACAATATTTAGTTTTATGTAAATGGGGGATAGTTTTCGTATATGTTCCCCTTCTCCATGATCAACTTGTTCTTAAAATGTTCAACCCATATAGTCTTTTTCATACGTGTTCTTACCAATCGACATTAAATGAATATAAGGTAAAGAAAGCTTTCCACTATCTTGAATTTCTAAAGAAAAACCATCTTGAATTAGTTGAGGGTTTACAAAAATCTGTCTTAGAAAAAAAATTGTTTGGTTAAAACAAACTTGTATTTTTTACTAAAGGGGTCCTCACATTATTTCTAAAGGTTTACTAAAAGGTCTCTCATATCTTAAAATCACTTTTTTTCTTAAACCATCGGGGGGTCTGTTCAGTATTGCTTTATGTGGTCCCCTTGTAGTTGTTGACAAGTGAATGGCAACTCAAAAAAAAAAATTTAAAACAAAATTAGAAACACAGAGATTGTGAACACTAACTCGGAGAAGAAAATCATGCCAAAGATTGACAAATTAGATTTCTTTAAATTAATGTTTTATAATGACAAACCGTGTCATATGTGAAGAACATCCATCTTGATTAAAAATTGGAAAAATCGCTTTTTTGATTCAGATAAATTTAAAGCCACCCAAAATTCCTTTTTATAAAAAATCGAAATTGTCATTTTATTATTTGCGACCACTGTCAGCCTCAGAGTTATTTCTGAGTTACCAACCTAGCCCCGGGGGCCCTGGTTCCTTTAAGCCACCCCCCACTTGCTGTGTTTTTTTAAGTTTTTCCCAAATCCATGTGTCCAGGAGTCAATCTGTGTCCCCTCAGATATTCTCCCTTCCCCACTTCCCCAAGGTCTGCCCCAAAACCAGTGTCCCCCGCTTTCCCAGGTCCATGTGCCCCCCAGAAAATTTTCCCTTCCCCACTTCCCAAGGGCTGCCTAAAAACCGTGTCCCCCGTCTTTCCCCGGTCCATTTTCCAGGGTCCATCTGTCCCCTTAGTATTTTCCCCCCTTTCCCCCCCTTTCCCCAAGGGATCCCCTTGCCTTTTCCCCGGTCCCTGTATCCAGGGGTCCATCTGTGTCCCCTCAGATTTCTCCCTTCCCCACTTCCCCCAAGGGGCCTAACAACCAAACATGTCTTTCCAGGCCATGTGTCCAGGAGTCCCTGGCCCCCAGATATTCTCCCCTTTCCCCCTTCCCCAAGGTCTGCCTCAACAAAACCCTGTCCCGCTTTCCCAGGCCCTGTGTCCAGGAGTTTATCTGTCCCCCCTTCAGAATTTTCCCTTTCTCACTTCCCCCCAAGGTATCCTTGCCTTTCCCAGGTCCATGTATCCAGGAGCCATCGTGTCCCCCCAGTATTCTCCTTCCCCCTTCCCCCAAGGGTTTCCCCAACAACCAGTATCCTCGTCTTTCCCCCGGTCCTGTGTCCGGAGTCCATCTGTGTCCCCCAGTATTTTCCCTTCCCCCCTTCCCCAAGGTCTGCCCCAACAAACCCTATCCTCGTCTTTTTCCAGGTCCATGTGTCCAGGAGTACATCTGTCCCCTTCTGATATCTCCCCTTTCCCCCGGGATCCTTGCCTTTCCCAGGTCCAGTGTCCGGAAACCTCTGGGGCCCCCGGGGTGTCTCCCCTTCCACACTTCCCTTAGGATATCTTTTCCCGTCTCAGCCCTTCCCCCGGTTAGTATCCCGAAGTCAGCCACCGCCCTCAGGATTAGCAGATGGAAAAAGGGTTTGTTTAGCTGGGCTACGGTAGAGACTGTCCAGGGGATGAATTACAGGGGGGGACACAAGAAAACGCGTCGTAATTACACCACCCGACAGTCTAGACCGAGGGAGCCAGACGCAGCCAAGCTACCGTCCCCTTTGGCCACCAAGGTCTGGTACTATGAAAATTTGGGGGTTCTATTTTTTTATAGAATTATCTACATTAAAAATAAATTTTGACTTAATCAGCAGGTAAAGTGCTTTTGAATGTTTTTTTTGTGTGTTGATGAGGTTTGTTGTTAATGTGTTTTTTCACCCCACCCGAACTGTAATAAGTGTTGAATTTTTTTGTTTTTTTTTGGTTTTTGTCTTAGTGTTTGCGAGACGAACAAAAAAAAAAAGACTTTTTTACTTTCTTTTGGGTTATCCTGGGAAATTTACACATATTTACTATGTTAATAATTTTTGTAACTGTTTTTACGTGATCTGTACCAAACAAACTTACTTACACACACTTACTTTTTACGCCATTTACACATTTTAACAAAACAGCTTCTTGATTTTACCAAAATATTAAAAAAACCAAACTATGCACGTGAGCGCGCGCGCACACACCACTGTAAAACACACTCCCTCCTCTTAAATAATATACATTAATCACATACATCATACAATTCACACACACACACACACACACACCCACACTATAAACGGGTTAGGGGTGAAAATAAAAATATCACTGGGTTTCATCCTTTGGGCAAAAATAATTTAAAATGGGCGCTGGGGCACACTGTCCAACGACCTTTTTTAACATACTTGTTTGTTCTAAAGTTTTTTGTTTTTGTGAATGTCAGTTAAAATGTAAAATTAATACGTGATGTAATGTATTTAGATGTTTTTAAAAGTTAACAAATATTAACCTTGAAAAGGGTTTTGGGACACAATGTTATTTCTCAATCCTAATTTTTAACTATAAAATACTTTAAAGGGGAATGTTTAGGGGATGTTTAAGACGTAACTGAAAAACATTATTCTACCATAGAATTAAAAGTAGTAAATTCCATTTATGAATAACTGTTAAATCTTAGATAATGTTATTGTAAATGTAACACCTGAGTTATCCTCAGTGACTGTCAAAGGTGTTAACAAAATGTAACACCTGATGACTGTCGTAAGGGTTCCAGTTATGTAACACTGAGTGACTGTCAGTAAGGGTTACCAGTTATTTTTAACACCCAGTGACTGTCAGTAAGGTTTTAGTTAGTCCCCCCAGAACTGTCATAAGGGGGTTTCCAGTTATGTAACACCTCAGTGACTTCAGTAAGGGTTTCTAGTTATGTAACCCTCAGGATGTCAGAAGGGGTTAACGTTTTTGTAAAACCCCCATAACTGTCAGTAAGGTGTTACCCGTTAGTCACCTCAGAACTGCAGTAAGGGGTTACATTTTGTAACACCCATGATGTCGTAAGGTTTACTATTTTTGTAACACCCAGTACTGTCAGTAAGGTGTTAACAGTTATGTAACACTTAACTTTCAGTAAGGGTTATATTATGTAAACCTCAGGGCGCAGAAGGTGTTAACGTTATGTAACACCTCGTAACTGTCATAAGGTGTTACATATGTAACACCTCATACTGTCAGTAAGGGTTTTCCAGTTATTAACACCTCAGTAACTGCTAAAGGGGCCAGTTATGTAACACCACAGTGACTGCCCGTAAGGTGTTTCTAGTTATTAAAAACCTCAGTGCTGTCATAAGGGGTTAACAGTTATTAACACCTCGGACTTCAAAGGTGTTAACAGTTATGTAACACCCAGTAAGTCAGTAAGGTGTTACCTTTTTGACACCTCAGTAACTGTCATAAAGGGTTAAAAATTTTTTAACACCTCAGTAACTGTCAGTAAGGTGTTACCCTTATGAACACCTCAGTGACTGTCAGTAAGGTGTTACCCTTATGTAAAACCTCGTAACTGTCAAAGGGTTACCAGTTAGTAACCTCAGTGACTCATAAGGTGTTACAGTTTTGAAACCTCAGTAACTGTCAGTAAGTGTTACCAGTTATGTAACACCTCAGTGCTTCAGTAAGGGGTTACCAGTTATGTAACACCCCAGTAAGTCAGTAAGGGTTCCTTAGTAAAAACCCCATAAATGCATAAGGGGTTACCATTTTTGTAACACCCAGTGACTGTCAGTAAGGTGTTACAGTTATGTAAAACACCTCAGTAAAAGTCAGTAGGTGTTACCAGTTATCAAAAACCTCATAACTGTCAGTAAGGTTTTCCAGTTATGTAACCCTCAGTGACTGTCAGTGGTGTTACAGTTAGTAACACCTCAGAACGTCAGTAAGGTTTTATAGTTATGTAAACCTCAGTGATGTCATAAGGTGTTTCCATTTTTTGTAACACCTCATAACTGTCAGTAAGGGTTACCCTTATGTAACACCACGTGACTGCCAGTAAGGTGTTACTAGTTTTTTAACACCTCAGTGACTGTCAGTAAGGGTTACCAGTTTTGACATTTCCCTACAAAACAATTAATAAAAAATATAATGTGATGCAAAAATTTGGAAGAATTTTTTTTTAGAAATTGTTGGGAAAAAGTGGATTCCGGGGATATTTCTAGAAATTTTTAACATTAGTATAGTGGGAGTAGTAATGAAATAATTAATAGTAAAAAATAGTAGTGCATAATGCTAATAGAGCAGTAGTTATGAAATAGTTTTTAGTAGTAATGTTTTAAAAGTATTAGAATGATTATAGCAGGTAGTAATGAAAGGAGTAATATTAAGAAGAGTAGTAGTAGAAAATGAAAAGGTAGTAAAAATTAAAGATAGTATATATGATGACGGAGTACTAGTAAAATGAAACAGCAATGTGTTAATTTAGCAGTAGCCAAACTCTTCGTTTTTTCTATTTGGAAATCTCACCAAAAAAAAGAAAGGGACAGAAACTAAAGAAGTGTCACTAATGAATCCTTCCCCAACAGGACACAGAAAAACGTCCCTTTCCAGAGCTCAGCAAGGGAAAACTTAAACATCCGTTGGTTTTTTTCCCAAAAGGGAAAAACCATTTACTTTCTACAAGATTTAGAGGGTCTTCAAAGACTTTTCCCCTTTCCCCAAAAGGAAAACCCCGGAAGTTAGCGTTTTAAAAGACAACGTGATTCAAAGAAAGAAATTTTAATTTAAATTTTTATATAAAGATGTCTTCTATTCAAGAATGCAGCGTAGCAGAAAAACCTAATGACGTGGGGAAGAAATTGTTAGCAAATCCTAAAAATTGCTGTAACTATTTTTAAGATTTCTCAGACTGCCAGTCTCGGCCATTTTTCACATAGGAAGACCTGTAAGAAGATAAAAGGACTTGTACTTCTGTCTTTGGGGTGTTTGGCAATTTTAAGTATTTTTGTCGTGTCACATGTCAACATTCCTCACAAAAGAGTAGAACTAAGAGTCTCTATGGTAAAAATGCCAATTTTTTCAGTCCCATTTGTTAGAGTTGCAGTGGATATAGTTGGTCCTGTCACTCCTCGTTCATCAGGTCATAAATATATCTTGACTATGCGTCTAGCTGAAATCCATTACGTCAATAGAAGTTGCAGAAGCATTACTATCTATTTTTTCACGGGTAGGTATACCCAGAGAAATTCTTTTTGATCAAGAAACGCAATTTACTTCTGAATTAATGGATCAAGTTTATCAACTTGTGGGTGTTCAACCTCTTTTCACTACACCTTACCATTCAAATTGTAACGGGAGGATGGAATGACAACATGCAATCCTAAAGTCAGTATTAAAGAAACTTTGTATTCTTAAATCAACTGACTGGCATAGACGTCTGCCATATGCTGTCTTTGCAATGCCTGAGATTCCAAGTGATTTCCTTGGATATTCCACTTTCGCACTGCTGTATGGGAGACAGGCTCACGGACCTCTATTTACATTAAATGAACTGTGGTCCAAAGATATTAAACCTGAGAGAAAGATTAGAAGAAACCGCTGATTTTATTGTCAAGAATCTGAATATGTCCATGGAAACATGCAAGACCTTTTATGAACAAAAGAACTCTAAAAGGAAATTAATATCTTGGCGCGGACTGTATGAAGTAGTGAAGGTCTGTAATAAGGTAGATTATCTCTTGGATGTCAAGGGTAAGATAATGTATCATGTCAATATTTTGAAACTGTAGAGAAGTCAATCTTTGTTTAAACTTCTTTGATTAAGATACTACGTCTTACAGCTTAGTTACAAGTCATGATTCTTGTGAATGTAAAGTTTGTATTATAGATGACGAGTCTCGCACAGAATCGAAGGAACTACTTTATATCTTAATTATTAATTCTCCAACGAATAACTCAAACATCAAAATGAACAGTGAACTATCTAGTAAACAGACGTATTCACAGAGATCTCAGGACTTACCACTACCGTTGTACACAAGACTGAATTGTAATAAAGTTGGTAGAATTACCGACAATATGTAAAGTAAAAGGACACAAGTGCAACTAATGTGACATTTATTGTGGCAACTTTTCGCTCTCCAGGAGCTTTATCAAGCTTTATCAAGGCTTGATAAAGCTCCTGGAGAGCGAAAAGTTGCCACAATAAATGTCACATTAGTTGCACTTGTGTCCTTTTACTTTACAAGATTGAATTGTTAGCTCAGTAAGACGGAAAATCCATCCTGACCCCGTTCACTTACGGAAAACATTTGATAATGAGTTGACAAACTCTTAAAGTTAAATATCATATAACCTTCTAAGCCAGCTTTCTGTTCACCAGTTGTCATGGTTAAGAAACCAATAATTCTTATAGACTCTCATGAGATTTTCGTTATTTAAACTATCGCTAAATGGGACGCAGAGCCCATGCCGGTAATCGATCATTACTTGTATAAATTGAATAACTGAAAATCCTTCTCTAAGTCAGACAGGAGGTTTGAGCTTGCTACCACCTGCGGCTCACAAGACTGCCATCCCCATGAGCTCCTTTGGGGCGGGGAAGATGGCAGACCAGAGGCCTAGCTTCTCCCTACTAGCCCCATGAGGGCGGGGACTGTGGCTAGGCCTGGGGACACTTGGTCCCAAAGATGAGGGGGTACTTGTACCTCCTCCCATGGGAGACTTAGGTCTCGAGATACTCCCCAGATAAGGAGCCAAGGCCGGGTCACCACTACTTGGAAAAGACCCGGGCCGGGAGAGTACCAGCGAATAAGAAAAAAAAAATCAGACATCTCACAAGCGTACCATCAAGTGTCGTTACACCCAGACTCTAAACGATACACTGCTTTCCCTACTCATAGAGGACTAATACAATATCGCACAATGGTTTTTGGCTTAGTCACCGAGTGTGCCACGTACATCCGGCTTATGAGAATAGTCCTTTCTGACCTCAAGAATGTTTCAATGCATTTCGATAATATTTACATCATGACTCATGTCTGGAAAGATCATCTTACTACACTGTCGCTTGTTTTACGAAGTCTAGGAGTTCATGGCCTTACAATTAAACCACAGAAGCGTTTTCTTGGCCATTTCAAGGTACAATATCTCGGGTTTATTTTTTCTGACAATAGTTTATCACCTCTTCCTAACAAGACTAAAGCAGTTCTAGAAAGCTTTTTCCCAACTACAAAAAAGATGCTAAGAAGTTTCCCTGGGTCAGTAAATTTCTATAGAATTTTTGTACTTAATTTAAGAAGTCTGACTTCCATTCTCACAGACTATTTAAAAAATAATGTAAAGGAACCTATTGTTTGTTCTGAAGAAGCTGCAGAAAGCTTCGAACAGATTAAAAGAATACTTTCCAGCCCCTCAGTTCTAAAATTACCAGATATTAATAAAGTCTTTTGTCTCCGAACAGATGCCTCAGATTCAGGACTCGGGACTGTTCTACTACAGTATTATGATGAGATTCCCTTCCTTATATCTTTCAGCAGTAAGAAGCTTCTGCCGAGGGAAGAAAGATACTCCACTGTGGAGAAGGAATGTTATGCAATGGTATGGGGGTATAAGTAGATTCATACTTATATGTAAAACCCTTTGTGCTTAAAACAGATCACATGCCACTGATATACCTGGAAAACTTCAAAGGTTTAAATAGCCGACCCTTAAGATGGGCTTTGGCTATCCAGTCCAATAAGTTTAAAGTTGTATATATATGTGGCTCGGAAAATTACTTCTCAGATTGGCTGAGCCGAGGTTGTACATAGTACTTTTCCCTCTGTCACTTAACTTATTGCCTCCGACCATAAGTTTTGGAAAATGGGTATTGTGAAGGAAAAACCAGTAATAAGTTGGGGTTGTGGTTGTTCAGACACCCAGGAACCATTAGCGTGTTACCGCCCGCACTACCATCTTGCAGTCCGCCTGAATGAGCATCGAAATGCCTCTAACAGAGACGATGTAAGGCACGCCTGTGTCCTCCACAGAGACTCCACGGGGCATTTGATGAACTGGAATGAGGCACAACTCGTTCTCACAGAACCAGACCTCAGACGCTGACGGTGCCTAGAAGCCTCACTAATCGCCGTCACCGACACTATAGAACGCAACACTGGAAACTACAAAATTTCAAAAACATTGGCATACATGATACTTAAGCACCACCAACCCAACAACACAGGAGTCACATGATTTCATCGTCTAACCGTCCTCATCCCAACATGACATTCCTCAGGTCACGTGCGTCACTCACACCTCACTCTCCGCCTATATATATATATATAATGTCTTTCTACCTCTGTATGTTAGAAGTGATCAAGGTCCCAGGACCGAAACGTTTTCTAATAAATATGTCATAGTGTTTGCTTACGTGTCTTTCTAAACCTCCTTCGTCCTATACACTTGAAAGAACCCCTTTGGATTAGTCTTTGATTCATTAGCAACTCTAATTTCATAGTCACGTTTAGCCTTTCTAATCCCCTTTTTTTACTTCTCGTTTAAGATGAACATATTGGTCAGTAAGGTTAACCTCTCCTCTTCTGATGCGCCTATAAATTCCCCTTTTCTCCCCTAATAGATGCTTTAGCCTACTGTTAACCCATTTGGGATCGTTATTATTAGACCTAATTTCTCTCTGGGGAATGTATATACTCTGGGCACTGTGTACATTATTAAGAAAACAATCATAAAAGCAGATCCCTTCATAATCATAAGTATGATTATCGTCAATAAAATCATTAGCTAGATAATCCCAATCAAGATTAGACAGGTGTCCCCTAAGTCCATTATAATTGGCAGAACAGAAATCAGGGATTTTTTCTGTATTATCATTATTCTTGTATTTCCAGTTAAGGCTAAAAGTGATGGATTTGTGATCACTTGCGCCAAGTTCTACAGTGATCTCCAGATTATTCACGAATGTTTCCTTATTTGACAAGACTAGGTCTAGCAAATTATTACCCCTGGTAGGCTCTGTTAAGCACTGCTTCAGAAAACAGTCCTGAAATGTTTCCATAAAGTCACTGGACTCTAGATTACCTGTCAAAGAATTCCAGTCAATTTGACTAAAGTTAAAGTCCCCTACTATGACTATGTTACTGTGTCCAGAAGCCCTAACAATTTCGTCCCAAAGAAGTCTCCCTCTATCGTGATCCAAGCCTGGAGGTCGGTATATTACACCTAGAATTAGTTTTTCTTGACCTTCTACAAACTCTACCCAAACAGATTCTGATACTGTTCCTTTTACTTTTATACCTGTTTTTATGCAACAATTAGTATTTTCTCGAACATATAATGCAACTCCTCCCCCCTTCCCATTACATCTATCCACATGGAACAACTTAAATCCTTGAATATTACACTCAGCAATCATATCCCGACTCTTTAAATCATACCACGTTTCACTTAATGCAATGATATCAAAGTTCCCAACACATGCTACTAAACGTAGTACATTAATTTTATTTCTTGCACTTCGACTGTTAGCATAAAATACCATCATATGTTTTTTCTTCTGCACATTTTTCCTATTCATCTTTGTTTTTACACAATTTCTGAAATTATCATTACCCAGAGTTACTCCATGGCAGTTACTATTAAGATTCTTAATATCAGAGCATAAGTCAATATATCCATACTCATTATTTATCATTTCTAAACCCATACCTCTAAATAATCCTAGTTTAATGTCCTAACAACCCCCTCAACTGAGCTAGCAAGAAAACCCACACCTGCCCTGGATAAGTAAACCCCATCCCTGGCATACATGTCATTTCGGCCATAAAAGTTGTCCCAGTTGTCAATGAATGGTACTGCATTATCCTTACAGTGTTTATCCAGTCAACAATTAATACCAATTGCTCTGGACAACCATTCATTACCAACACCTCTTCTTGGCAAAATGCCACATATAACAGGGCACCCCCCTTCTTCCTAATTATGTCTATAGCTGTCCTGAACTTTCTAACTAAATCCGCACTTCTATGCTTGCCTACATCATTGCCTCCAGCACTGAGGCAAACAATAGGATTGATCCCATTACCGTTCATGATATTGTCAAGCCGGCTAACAATGTCCTCCATCCCAGCCCCAGGAAAGCAAACCCTCTGTCTCCTACTCCTGTCCTTCAAGCAGAATGCCCTATCAATGTATCTAACCTGGCTATCCCCAACAACAACAATATTCTTACCTTCCTTGGTGTCGTTCGTCGTGACGTTCCCAGTAGTCGACTCACATTCGTCGGGTAGCACGGGGAATGCATTATATGTTTCCACAGCAGTCTCTTTCTTCTTCATCGTTTCTGTCTTTCCATTCTTCTTGATCGTCAATTTCGTTCCATGCTGTCCAGCCACTGACCACGTTCTCTTCTTGACCCGAGGACTCAAAACAGGAGGACTACTACGAATCCTCTTGTTTTCCTCAGGCAATCGCTGTATCTCCATCTTAGCTACTCTCAGTTCTTCCTTAAGCTGCTGGTAAAGTTGCTCGATGGAGGGCATCTTGGTTCAGTCCACAGAGAGCACACAAGACACTTCCTCACAGAGTTAAGTACAGATCACCACTCAGGAAGAATTGAGGATGGCGAAGATGGAGATTCGGCGACTGACCGAGGAAAACAAGAAGATTCATAGTAGTCCTGTTTTGAGTCCTCAGGTCAAGAAGGGAAATTGGTCAGTGGCTGGACAGCATGGAACGAGGTTGACGATCAAGAAGACGAATGGAAAGGTAGAAACGATGAAGAAGAAAGAGACTGCTGTGGAAACTGTTGTTGAAACATCTAATGCATTCTCCGTGCTACCCGACGAATGTGAGTCGACTACTGGGAACGTCACGATGAACGACACCAAGGTAAGAATATTGTTGTTGTTGGGGATAGCCAAGTTAGGTATATGGATAGGGCGTTCTGCTTGAAGGACAAGAGTAGGAGACAGAGGGTTTGCTTTCCTGGGGCTGAGATGGAGGATATTGTTAGCCGTCTAGATGACATCACGAGAGGTAATGGGAGCAATCCTATTATCTGTCTCAGTGCTGGAGGCAACGATTCTGGCAGACGTAGGAGTGAAGACCTGATTAGCAGGTATAGGTCAGCAATAGAAATAATTAGGAGGAAGAGTGGGAACCCTGTCATATGTGGTATTTTGCCAAGGAGAGGAGTTGGAAATGAATGGTTGTCCAGGGCAATTGGTGTCAATTGCTGGCCGGACAAATACTGTAAGGAAAATGCGGTAACATTCATTGACAACTGGGACCTCTTCTATGGCAGAAATGACATGTATGCCAGGGATGGGGTTCACTTATCTAGGTCTGGGGTGGGGGCAATGGCAACTGCAGTGGAGAGACCTGTTAGGACTTCAAACTAGGAATAGTTACTGGTATGGGTTTTGACAGGAAAACAGTGAAGTCCCAGTGTAGTAATTAAGTAATGAAGAAGAGACACTAAAAACGGAGGGATGTATGAATCAACATAACATAGCACAAGTTAAACATAAAAAAGTGTATTGTTGCCAAATACATGTAATATATTTTTGTTGAAAATAATGCAAAGGTATATAGTACAGCAACACATAAGTGAATAAAACAGCAGTATAGGAGAGAAACATTGACTCGAATTTGCCAGGTTGAAGGATAGAATGATAAAATCTTTATTGTCAGATCGAGACTACCTGGAGGGACATTATTTGTGTGTGCTATGTATCGTGTCATTTGTATTAAAGTCATATAGAGGAAATAAGTTTGGATGAGAGAGTGGGTTATGGATTCTGAGAATTGTAAAGTCATTGTTTTGAGAATTTTGTGTCGACATAATTGTTCTGGAAGACGTGAATAACAATATGGGAGAAATTATTGTGGAAGATGTCATAGGAAAACGCGACAACTTAAAATAACGCTACATCATCATACATGAATGATAACTTGCAAGAAAATTAAAGTGACAAGCAAGAACAGTTCAGTGACAAATAAAAAAGAGCACCGTAAACCACAAGTGCAGTTACACAGAACAATACAGTAATACAAAACAACGATATTCAAACACGCAAGAACAGTATGGTAACATACAAAAGTACAGCAACATACAAGAACAGTACTGGAATATAATGAAACAATACACTAATACATAAGTGACAAACTGGTACAGTAATACATAAAAACAATACATTAAATCCGAGAACAATACAATAACACGAGAACTGTAACGTAAAACACAAGAACAATATAGTAACATAGAACACAACAGCACCACTCAAGTATCGTTCATCAACATACAATAACAATAAAGTAAAACGCTGGAACAGAAGGTTAACATATTAATAACTGAAGATAAGTGTACAAGACATTAAGAAGAACTACCAGCCAAGTTATTAGATGGTCACTGATATTTCTTTTGTCAGGAAGTCGAGTCTCGGAGCTTGAAGATTCTATTTTCCTCACAAAGAGTTTTATTGTTTTATTTGAGTGTGTAAGTGTCTGGTTAGGAATGTTATCTCATAATATAGAAGACGTCAGAGAAGTGAAGATGTGAAAAAAGTGAGAGACGTATGTAATATTTTTTTGGCAACTCTTTACCTTTCGTAAGATAATTTGCAAGATAATTTGCTCCGTCTAATACAAGTGTTGATTTTTCTCGTCCATAATTAAGCGGTTGTAGAGGTGAACGTATTTATCAGGTCGTTCTCTTAAAGAAATAACATTTGCGACAAAGCATGAAGTTGTTGTCATTGGGTCAGGTCAGGTTTTGCCTTAGTGACATGTTTTGGAATCATTGTGTCTCTCACTTCTATCAAATAACATCAGTACCGGAGGATGCAAAACAGTAGATAACTAGAGCAATTAAAAACTATAATTCACATTTATTTAAAGCCTCCCTGAAGGGAATCAAAGCCTCCCTGAAGGGAATTAAAGCCTCCCTGAAGGGAATTAAAGCCTCCCTGAAGGGAGGCTTTAAAAAACTGCCTGAATTATTTTTAGGTATCTAGTAAGGGGGATCTTTAAGAAGATGTCTGATTTCTTCTTTATTTTTATTTTTCGTCCAATTGTTGACCCAGGAAATTTCTTCCACGTTATCCTAAACAGCAACAAACCTACTGACCCATGCTGGGCAGGTCTTTCTCAGATCAAATCTCTTCTCAGTAACCAACTTCAACACTCTTCACCTGACTCTTCACATCATTATGCTCCTATATTTACTCATGTACTCTGCTCAGGTAGATCTGTGTGTGACTTGATAAAACCCACTGTGTGGGCGAAACGTTGTCAATAAAGGACCTACCAAGAACGTAGGAAGCTTGGTGGCCAAGTTGGAACATCTGGAGGTAAAGTGTATAGAGTCACTATTTCAAGTCTCCCTGGAAAACTTACATTTTTATTGAATTTTTACTCTCATTTAGGCTGCTGTTATTTGTGTATAATTACTACTACACAATCAACTCATAATAGTTTTGATATATGCTATTACTTATATGAGATATAACGCCGCTATGTGGCATAAATTAAGAGTGTGCGGATACTGTCAGCCTCAGTTTAGACTGTGTGCAGGCAAACTTGTCACTATAGTACAATAGTTAAAACATTTGGAATCGCATGGATCAGTTCCGTAACTAAAGCAACGAAGAGTGACGTCACTATGGGTTTTATTCAAGGATGTGTATAGGATGTATAAGTGTCGCTCAAAATATATCTTATGAACTTAACTTGATAAAGGTCTGTAAACATAAGCTATTGCTTACATTAATAATAATAATAATAATAACAATAATAATAATAATAATAATAATAATAATAATAATAATAATAATAATAATAATAATAATAATAATAATCATGACACAACTATTACAGACCTAGCTGACATTACTGACATACTATATAGAAAGACATTGTTCATGCATAAACAGCCAACTAACACAGTCACCAGTGACGGGATCCATCCATGTGAACAAGTAATACTTACAAATAATACTTACTGTTGGGTGAACAGGTGCAACAGGTGATGCTTTCAACAGGTTCATGTGTCCAGGAGTCCATCTGTGTCCCCTCATATGGTCTCCCTTTACCATTTCCTACTCTACACTCAGTGATGTTGCATCCAAGTATTCCAGGAGTCCATCTGTGTCCCCTCAGATATTCTCCCTTCCCCACTTCCTATCCTACACTTCCTATCCTACACTTCCCATCCTGCACACAGTTTTCTTGCATCTAAGTGTTCACCAGGTTCATGTGTCCAGGAGTCCATCTGTGTCCCCTCAGATATTCTCCCTTCCCCACTTCCTATCCTACACTTCCTATCCTACACTTCCCATCCTGCACACAGTTTTCTTGCATCTAAGTGTTCACCAGGTTCATGTGTCCAGGAGTCCATCTGTGTCCCCTCAGATATTCTCCCTTCCCCACTTCCTATCCTATCCAGTTTTCTTGCATCTAAGTGTTCCCTAGGTTCATGTGTCCAGGAGTCCATCTGTGTCCTACACTTCCTATCCTACACTTCCCATCCTGCACAGTTTTCTTGCATCTAAGTGTTCCCTAGGTTCATGTGTCCAGGAGTCCATCTGTGTCCTACACTTCCTGTCCTACACTTCCCATCCTACACCCAGTTTTCTTGTATCTAAGTGTTCCCCAGGTTCATGTGTCCAGGAGTACATCTGTGTCCCCTCAGATATTCTCCCTTCCCCACTTCCTATCCTACACTTCCAATCCTACACCCAGTTTTCTTGTATCTAAGTGTTCCCCAGGTTCATGTGTCCAGGAGTACATCTGTGTCCCCTCAGATATTCTCCCTTCCCCACTTCCTATCCTACACTTCCCATCCTACACCCAGTTTTCTTGCATCTAAGTGTTCCCGAGGTTCATGTGTCCAGGAGTACACCTCTGATCTACACTTCCTATCCTACACTTCCCATCCTACACCCAGTTTTCTTGTATCTAAGTGTTCCCTAGGTTCATGTGTCCTCTCAGATATTCTCTCTTCATACACTCAGTATTCTTGAATCTAAATCCTATCCTTCACTCAGTAATTTCAACTCTTGCATCTAAGCCTTCTCCGGGAATTCATCCGTGGGCCCCCGGATGTCTTCCCTTCCCTTGAAGTTCCCCCCCCAGGTCAGCAGTCCCACCCCAGGTCCATGCTTCCAGGTATACACCCTTCACCACTTTCCTGAGGTCTGCTAGTCCCACCCCAGGTCCGTGGATCCAATTATTAACCCTTCACCACTTCCCTGAGGTCAGCAAGTCCCACCCCAGGTCTGTGGTTCCAGGTATTCACCCTTCACCACTTCCCTGAGGTCAGCAAGTCCCACCCTAGGACCGTGGTTCCAGGTATTCACCCTTCACCACTTCTCTGAGGTCAGCAAGTCCCACCCCAGGTCCGTGGATCCAGGTATTCACCCTTCACCACTTCCCTGAGGTCAGCAAGTCCCACCCCAGGTCTGTGGTTCCAGGTATTCACCCTTCACCACTTCCCTGAGGTCAGCAAGTCCCACCCCAGGTCTGTGGTTCCAGGTATTAACCCTTCACCACTTCCCTGAGGTCAGCAAGTCCCACCCCAGGTCCGTGGATCCAGGTATTCACTCTTCACCACTTCCCTGAGGTCAGCAAGTCCCACCCCAGGTCCGTGATTCCAGGTATTAACCCTTCACCACTTCCCTGAGGTCAGCAGTCCCACCCCAGGTCCATGGTTCCAGGTATTAACCCTTCACCACTTCCCTGAGGTCAGCAGTTTCAACCAGCCTTGAAGTACTGCCCATATATGATATTACTACACAAGTGTATTAATATCAGTATACGAAGGTAGATGTTATTACAGAGGAGGACACGCAGATAATCTGCGCTCTGTAATAACAGACTCCTGGACAGACTCGAACGTCGACTACGTGAGACAAGAGAGATCTCTATCCCAGTTCGTCCACCAAGGGCTGGCCACTCAGTGAAAATTTGGAACATATATTTATATTTAATATTGTACCTATCCCAATTATTAGTTTGTTCAATTATTTAGCTATGTAAGGGTATTTGTGAACGTTTTTATGTGGGTAGATTAGTGTTGGTGTGTCAGCCTTTGTGTTCCTTGCATGGTAACTATAATTATTTGTTATCAGTTTTCTTTTTTCCCTCTTATTGATCTTCTTCATTTGAATAGCACACAAAGGTTCACAAGTGCGCACTCTTCTATACACTCAGTTCTATATTTCCAAATACACATCCTACACACATCACACATATAGAAACATGAATGAAGGAACACAAACACAATCCTCTGTATCAAACATTTTTTAAACAATATATATTATCCTCTCCGTCTAGCATTACTAATATGTAAACACAAATACACAAACACCCACACCTCACACCTCTACATACACACACACACACACACACACACACACACACACACACATGTACACACATGTACACACATGTACACCTTCAGGAGACAGTGAGGGGTCACTATCTGGAAAAGACTTGTGTCAAGACTTAGTTCGTGATGATAATATTATCATCGTTATTATCAAACGTTTCCGTGTTACTAGTTAATGATCTATGTCCCACTCAAAAGTCCTCATAAGTTTCAGTCTCCCATGTGCCCGTTATTTATGTATGTATGATTTTTAAATTTATACATGTATTTATGAATATTTGAGCATCTGTATACATATGAATATGCAGATATATGCGTAAGTAGCTATCATCACTAAAAGCAAGATTAAATGTTTACTATGATGAACACATACAAGAACAACATTAATGTTCACTGTGATCAACGAACACGTGCAAGAATAGCATTAATGTTCACTATGAAGGATGAACTCAAACAAGACCAACATTAATGTTCACTATGAAGAATGAACACATACAAGACCAACATTAATGTTCACTGTGATGAATGAACACATACAAGACCAATATTGATGTTCACTGTGAAGAATGAACACGTACAAGAACAATATTGACGTTCACTGTGATGAATGAACACATACAAGAACAACACTGGCGTTCATCTTTACATTAATAATCAGAACTGTATATGAACAACACTGACATGAACGACATGAACACCACTGGTGTTTCTCTTGACAATAATAATCAGTGTTGTACATGAACAACCCTAACATGAACAACACTGACATGAACAACACTGACATGAACAACACTGGTATATAAAAGTTAACTCTGGTGAGTCAAGACAAACAAGAATTCAGACAAAATTTAAGTCATCTAATTACACAATAAAACTGTTTTTACAGTGGTTCATTCATAGCTCCTGGACCCACTTCATCTACTTTACCTTTTGAGGTAACAACAAATTATAGTCTACTAAAGAAAGCCATAATTTACGCTTTCAAGAAAACTACTCAGCACTACAGGTCGGAGTTTCTTTAAGCTAGAATAACTCCAAATCAAAATTACACGCAGTACTTAACAACTCTTTTCAGATTGTTTGATTCTTGGATTGATAGCGCTGAAGTAGACCACGACTTCGACTCTTTACGAGACCAGATGGTAAGGGATCAATTCCTTTCGTCGGTAACCTCTCATTTATGAATATTTATAAAAGAACAAAATGTTCACACATCTTCGGAGATGGCACAAGTCCCAGACATATGCGTGTGCGCAGAAAAACTACCCTAAGGAGCGTAGCAGATATAAATCTGTTGTGCCTAAGCAAACTGAGGGGCTCCAAACCTTTGTGCCTCTTAGGCACAAAGGTTTAGAGCCTTCACGATGAAATGTTTCAACTGTAAAGAATTTGGACATAAACGTCAAGAATGTCCCAAAAGGAAGGGTGAAAATATCGGGAAGTGCTTCACTGAAGCTAATATTAACGCACCTTTTAGTAAATGTACTTTAATGAAATGAATGTTTCGACAATTTTAAGAGATACTGGATACTCCTGTACTGTTATCTCGAGTAAGGTTTTCCCTAACTTAGATCCATCATGGTATAAAACTGCTAAATTAACTGACTACTTAGGAAGAAGTTATTCTTTTCCAATAATCAGATGTTTCATAAGGTGCAAGTGGTTCTCAGGGTGGGTAGATGCAGTAGTTGCCCCAATAACTTCATGTTCTGTTTTAGTAGGGAACATAGAAGGGGCTACTTTCCCATCTGAAGGAGACTGTGTAGGATTTTCAAGAGCCTCTAAGAGAGATTTCGAACCTAACCTTTCTAATACACGTACTTCTGTTTCTTCCCGTATAGCTCCAGTAGTGATTCAGTTGGATAACTTGAATCAGAGCGCTGATAGCCACGAAGCTCCTGGAATACCCTTGGAAAGCCAGTCATCAAAACGAGAGGGCACAGAAACTAACGAAGAATCACGAGTGATTGAATCTGTTCCACAACAGAACATGGTTAACGTCTTGACTAGAGCTCAGTCTAAGGCAAAAATTATCCATCGGTTAGTTCTTTCCAATGGAAAATCTATTGAGTTGTCTCACATAGATTTAGAGGGTCTTCAAAAGACTTGTCCTTCTTTAGAGGAAACCCGGAAGTTAGCGTTAACAGACAACGTGATTCAAATAAAGAAATTTTCTTATGAATTTGAATATAAAGATAAACTTCTATTCAAGAATATGGTGTCAGCAGACAATCCATATGACGTGAGTAGAAGTCTGTTAGCAATTCCGAATTGCTATGAGGCTATTTTGAAGATTTCTCATGACCTGCCAGTCTCCGGCCATTTTTTTTACATAGGAAAACTATGAGAAGATTAGGGACTTGTATTTCTGTCCTGGAATATCTTCAGACATCTATAATTGTTGATGGTCGTGTCACTTACGACAACTTTCCTCACAAAAGGGAAAAATTATGAGAGTTCCTATGGTAATAATGCCAATTTTCTCAGTCCCATTTGCTAGAGATTCAGTGGATACAGTTGGTCCAGTCACTCCTCGTTCATCAGGAGGTCATAAATACATCTTGACTATGATTGGCTATGCGTCTAGCTTCCAGGAGGCGGTACCCTTGAACTCCATTACGTAAGTAGAAGTTGCAGAAGAGATACTATCTATTCTTTCACTCAATTTACTTCTGAATTAATGGATCAAGTTTATCAACTTGTTGGTGTTCAACCTCTTTTCATTATACCTTACCATCCAAATTGTTAGGGAAAGATGGAATGACAACATGCCATCCTTAAGTCAATATTAATGAAACCTTGTTTCCTTAAACCAACTGACTGGCATAGATATCTGCCATGTGTTCACTTTGCAATTCGTGAGATTCCAAGTGATTTCCTTGGATACTCCCCTTTCGAACTGCTTTACGGGAGACAAGCTCGTGGTCCTCTATTTATCTTGAATGAACTGTGGTCCAAATATATTAAACCTGAAGTTCAAAGCACTTATCTGTTTCTTCAAGTTCTGAGAGAAAGATTAGAAGAAACCGCTGATTTAGTTGTCAAGAACTTGAATATTTCCATGGAAACATACAAGACCTATATTGACCAAAAGAGTCAAGCGTAAATTTAATATTGGCGATGAAGTTTTAGTTCTTATACCAGATAAATCCAACAAATTGTTAATTTCCTGGAGCGGACCGAATAAAATAGTAAAGTTCCGTAATAAGGTAGAATATCTCTTGGATGTTAAGGGTAAAGAACGAATGTATCATGTCAATATTTTGAAACTGTTCCACCGTAGAGAAGTTAATCTTCGTTTAAACTCATGATTCTTGTGAATGTAAAGTTTGTATTATAGATGACGAGTCTCGCACGGAATCGAAGGTGCTACTTGATATCTTAACTGTTGATTCTCCAACTAATAACTCAAACATCAACATCAAAAGTGAACTATCTAGTAAACGAAAGTCTCGAGTAAATGCCTTAGTAGATATCTTTTCAGACGTATTCACAGAGATCCCTGGACTTACCACTACTGTTGTACACAAGATTGAATTGTCATGTGATGAGCCAGGAAGAGGGAAAATCTGTCTTGTTCCCGTTCACTTACGGAAAACGAAATTAACAAATTCTTAAAGTTAAATATCAGAGAAGACTAATGCAATATCGCACAATGGTTTTCGGCTTGGTGACCGCGTGTGCCACGTATATCCGGCTTATGAGAATAGCCTTTTCTGACTTCAAGTATGTTTCAGTGTATTTCGATAATATTTACATCATGACTCATGTCTGGGAGGATCATCTTACTACACTGTCGCTTGTTTTAAAAAGATTAAGAGTTCATGGCCTTACAATCAAACCACAGAAGTGTTTTCTTGGATATTTCAAGGTACAATACCTCGGGTTTATTATTTCTGACAGTAATTTATCACCCCATCCTAACAAGACGAAAGCAGTCCTGCAAAGCTCCTTCCCAATTAAAAAAAAAATTGCTAAGAAGTTTCCTTGGGTCAGTAAATTTCTATAGAATTTTTAAGGTCTGACTTCCATTCTCACAGACTATTTAAAAAAGAATGTAAAGGAACCTATTGTTTGTTCTGAAGAGGCTGTAGAAAGCTTCGAACAGATTAAAAGAATACTTTCCAACCCCCCAGTTCTAAAATTACCTGAGATTAATAGAGTCTTTTGTCTCCGAACAGATGCCTCACATTCAGGACTCGGGACTGTTCTACTACAGCATTATGATGAGATTCACTTCCTTATATCTTTCACCAGTAAGAAGCTTCTGCCGAGGGAAGGAAGATACTCCACTGTGGAGAAGGAAAGTTATGCAATGGTATGGGGGTATAAGTAGGTTCAAATACTACTTATACGGAAAACTATTTGTGCTTGAAACAGATCACAAGTTACTGATGTACCTGGAAAACTTCAAAGGTTCAAATTGCCGACTCTAGCTATCCAGTTCTATAAGTTTAAAGTTATATATATATATATATATATATATATATATATATATATATATATATATATATATATATATATATATATATATATATATATTATATATATATATATATGTATGTGTGTGTGTGTGTGTGTGTGTGTGTATGTGTGTGTATGTTCCTCGCGTCAGTTTTTGCTTTAATTTTTACTCCTGGTAGTATTAACCTTACCTGGTGTGGGTTGAAATTTGGAGAATAACTTCACCTCCACTCTTCTCATGATCAGGTACGGTGATCTACAAGGAGTATTTCTGTCCATTGACACTAATTTACCTGGTTACAAGTAATGACATTGAAGTCTGTAGCAGCCTTTGTCTTTCTTCAGTGTCATACTTATTTAACACTTATATAACCAGTGGGTTTTCTTTATCAGCAAGATCACTGTCTACAGGACGTAGTGGGACATTACGATTCCTCACCTCTATAATCTGAATTGTGGTGATACAACCAAGTAGTGACAGGATTTTCAGAACATGGGACGAACACCGCCACCCAGGATAACCAACACCATTTCTTCTAAAACATCATCAGA
>NC_069497.1:10668930-10693930 GCF_026875155.1 Cherax quadricarinatus | reverse complement strand
TAGCTTTAAGCAGAGGTATGATAAAGCTCACGGCTCAGGGAGAGTGACCTAGTAGCGATCAGTGAAGAGGCGGGGCCAGGAGCTCGGACTCGACCCCCGCAACCTCAACTAGGTGAGTACAACTAGGTGAGTACACACACACACACACACACACACACATGACGAGAGCAATAGGGCGATGGTTGACACACTGACTGCAGTGACCAGAAGAGCTCATGCATGCAGGGCAAAGCTCCTGATCATGGGTGACTTTAACCACAAGGAGATCGATTGGGAGAACTTGGAGCCACATGGGGGCCAAGATACATGGAGGGCTAAGATGATGGAGGTGGTACTAGAAAATTTCATGTACTAACACGTAAGGGACACTACAAGAGAGAGAGGAGAGGATGAACCAGCAAGACTGGACTTAGTATTCACCTTGAGTAGTGGAGATATTGAGGACATCACATATGAAAGACCCCTTGGGGCCAGCGATCATGTGGTTTTAAGCTTCGAATACGCAGTAGAGCTACAAGTGGAGGGGGAAGCAGGAAGGCCAGGACGAATGAAGCCAAACTACAAGAGAGGGGACTACACGGGAATGAGGAACTTTCTGCACGGGGTTCAGTGGGACAGAGAACATAAGAACATAAGAACATAAGAAAGGAGGAACACTGCAGGAGGCCTGTTGGCCCATACTAGGCAGGTCCTTTACAATTCATCCCACTAACAAAACATTTGCCCAACCCAATTTTCAATGCTACCCAAGAAATAAGCTCTGATGTGAAAGTCCCACTCAAATCCAACCCCTCCCACTCATGTACTTATCCAACCTAAATTTGAAACTACCCAAAGTCCCAGCCTCAATAACCCAATCAGGGTTAGGGAAGCCAGTTAATGAGATGTTGGAATATGTAGCAACAATGTGCAAGGAGGCTGAGGAGAGGTTTGTACCCAAGGGTAACAGGAATATTGAAAAAGCCAGGACGAGCCCATGGTTCACGCAAAGGTGCAGGGAGGCAAAAACCAAGTGTGCTTGGGAATGAAAGAAATATAGGAGGCAAAGGACCCAGGAGAATAAGGAGAGCAGTCGTAGAGCCAGAAATGAATATGCACAGATAAGAAGGGAGGCCCAACGACAATTTGAAAACGACATAGCAGCGAAAGCCAAATCTGACCCGAAACTGTTATACAGCCACATCAGGAGGAAAACAACAGTCAAGGACCAGGTAATCAGGCTAAGGAAGGAAGGAGGAGAGACAACAAGAAATGACCGTGAAGTATGTGAGGAACTCAACGAGATTCAAAGAAGTGTTCACAGAGGAGACAGAAGGGGCTCCAGAAAGACGGAGAGGTGTGGCACACCACCAAGTGCTGGACACAGTGCACACAAACGAGGAAGAAGTGAAGAGGCTTCTGAGTGAGCTAGATACCTCAAAGGCAATGGGGCCAGATAACATCTCCCCATGGGTCCTGAGAGAAGGAGCAGAGGCGCTATGTGTATCCCTAACAATATTCAATACATCTATCGTAACAGGGAGATTGCCTGAGGCATGGAAGACAGCAAATGTGGTCCCAATCTTTAAAAAAGGAGACAGACATGAAACACTAAACTACAGAACAGTGTCACTGACATGTATAGTATGCAAAATCATGGAGAAGATTATCAGGAGAAGAGTGGTGGAACACCTAGAAAGGAATGATCTCATCAACAGCAGCCAACATGGTTTCAGGGACGAGAAATCCTGTGTCACAAACCTACTAGAGTTCTATGACATTGTGACCGCAGTAAGACAAGAGAGAGAGGGGTGGGTGGATTGCATATTCTTGGACTGCAAGAAGGCGTTTGACACAGTTCCACTCAAGAGATTAGTGCAAAAACTGGAGGACCAAGCAGGGATAACAGGGAAGGCACTACAATGGATCAGGGAATACTTGTCAGGAAGACAGCAGCGAGTCATGGTACGTGGCGAGGTGTCGGAGTGGGCACATGTGACCAACGGGGTCCCACAGGGGTCAGTCCTAGGACCAGTGCTGTTTCTGGTATTTGTGAACGACATGACGGAAGGAATAGACTCCGAAGTGTCCCTATTTGCAGATGACGTGAAGTTGATGAGAAGAATTCACTCGATCGAAGACCAGGCAGAACTACAAAGGGATCTGGACAGGCTGCAGACCTGGTCCAGCAACTGGCTCCTGGAGTTCAATCCCACCAAGTGCAAAGCCATGAAAATTGGGGAAGGGCAAAGAAGACCGCAGACGGAGTACAGTCTAGGGGGCCAGAGACAACAAACCTCACTCAAGGAAAAATATCTTGGGGTGAGTATAACACCAGGCACATCTACTGAAGCGCACATCAAAAAAATAACGGCTGCAGCATAAGGGCGCCTAGCAAACCTCAGAACAGCATTCCTACATCTTAATACGGAATCGTTCAGGACTCTGCACACCGTGTACGTTAGGCCCATATTGGAGTATGCGGCACCAGTTTGGAACCCATACCTAGCCAAGCACGTAAAGAAACTAGAGAAAGTGCAAAGGTTTGCAACAAGAACTAGCCCCGAGTTAAGGGGTTTGCCCCTACGAGAAGGGGTTTAAAGGGGGGAAATCAACTGACGACATGGAGGACAGGGAGATAAAGGGGGACATGTAAACATATAAAATACTGAGAGGAATTGACAAGGGGGGACAAAGACAGGATGTTCCAGGATTGGAACAGTAACAAGGGGACACTTTGGGGAAGGGACAAGAGAATCACTGGGATTTTAGGAATATTTCTTCAGCCCGAGTAGTAGGAGTGGAATATTTGGGAAGCGATGTAGTGGAGGCAGGATCCATACATAGCTTTAAGCAGAGGTATGATAAAGCCAAGGTTAAAGGGGGAGGACCTAGTAGCGCCAAAAAGAGGCCCCGGGGCCCAGGACTCGGACTCGACCCCTCAACCTCAACTGGGGGGACACACACATAACAAAACCCATACACCGCACCCCCCCCCACAACACACACACCCAACAACACACACACACACAACCCACACAGCACACACACACACACACACCAACACACACACGCACCCACACGCACCCCCACACACCACACCCCCACACACACACACCACACACCCAAACAACACACACACACACACACACACCACGCACCCACACACACCACACACAAACACACACACACAACCCACACAACACCCACACACCACACACACACAACACACACCCACAACGCACCCACCACAACCCCACCACAACACAAAACACATCAATATGAAAACCCCTTTGGGGGCCATGACCATGTGGTTTTTAAGTTTCGAATAACAGTAGACTACAATGGAGGGAGAAGCAGGAAGGCCGGGGACGAATAAACCCAAACTACAAAAAAGGGGACTACCAGGAATGAGGAATACCTGAAGGGTTTAGTGGGACAGAAACTGGCAGGGAAGCCCCGTTAAGAGATGAGGAAATGTAGCAACAAAATGCAAGGAGGCTGAGGAGAGGTTTGTACCCAAGGGGAAAAGGATTAATGAAAAAGCCGGTGAGCCCCTGGTTTTTCCAATTTCAGGGAGGGCAAAAACCAAATGTTAGGGAAAGGAAAAAATATAGAAGGCAAAGGCCCCCGGGGGAAAAAAGGGACAGTCGAGAGCCAGAAAGAATTGCACAGATAAAGAGGGGGCCCAAAAAACAAAATGAAAAAAGACTAGCAGCGAAAGCCAAAATTTACCCGAAACTGTTGTACAGCCACATCAGGAGGAAAACAACAGTAAGGACCAGGTAAAAAGGCTAAGGAAGGAAGGAGGGGGACAAAAGAAATGACCGTGAAGTATGTGAAGAAATCAACAAGAATTTAAAGAAGTTCACAAGGGGGCAGAAGGGGCTCCAGAAAGACGGGGGTGGGGGGACCCACCAAGGCTGGACAGTGCACACAACCAGGAAGAAGTGAAGAGGCTTCTGGTGAGTAGATACCTCAAAGGCAAAGGGGCCAGATAAAAATTCCCCCTGGGTATTGAGAGGGGGACAAAGAGGCGCTAGTGTCCCCCAACAAAATATTCAATACATCTATCGAAACGGGGATTGCCCGAGGGGAAAACAGCAAAGTAGCCAAATTTTAAAAAAGGGGAAAGACTAAGCATTAAATACAGACCAGTGTCACTGAATGATAGTATGCAAAATCATGGAAAATTTTCAGGAGAAAAGTGGTGGAACACCTAGAAGGAATGATCTCATCAAAGCAGCCCAAAATGGTTTCAGGGACGGGAAAAACCTGTTACAAAACCCATGGGTTCATGACTGGTGCGCAGTAAGACAAAAGAGAGAGGGGGGGTGGATTGCATTTTCTTGGACTGCAAGAAGGGGGTTTGGGCCAGTTCCACACAAAAGATTTTTGGGGCAAAAAAAACTGGAGGGGCCCAAACGGGATAAAAAGGGGGGGACTACAAGGGGTCAGGGAAATACTTGTTGGAAGACAGCAGGAGTCATGGTACGTGGGAGGTGTCAGAGTGGGCACCGTGACCAGCGGGGTCCCGCAGGGGGGCGTCCTAGGCCAGTGCTGTTTTTTGGTATTTTTGAACGACATGACGGAAGGAATAGACTCTGAGGTGTCCCCTGTTTGCAGATGACGTGAAGTTGATGAGAAGAATACACTCGATCGAAGACCAGGCAGAACTACAAAAGGGATCTGGACAGGCTGCAGACCTGGTCCAGCAATTGGCTCCTGGAGTCAATCCCAACCAAGTGCAAAGTCATGAAGTTTGGGAAAGGGCAAAAAAGGGCCCGCAGACGGAGTACAGTCTAGGGGGTCAGAGACTACAAAACCTCACTCAAGAAAAAAAGATCTTGGAGTGAGATAACACCAGGCACATCTTCCTGAAGCGCACATCAACCAAATAACTGCTGCAGCATATGGGGGCCCTAGCAAACCTCAGAACAGCATTCCGACATCTTAATAAGGAATCATTCGGGGAACCCTGTACACCGTGTATGTTAGGCCCATATTGGAGATGCGGCACCATTTTGGGAAACCCACACCTAGCCAAGCACGTGAAGAAACTAGAGAAAGTGCAAAGGTTTTGCACAAGATAGTCCCAGAGTAAGAGGTATGTCCTACGAGGAGAGGTTAAGGGAAATCAACTGACGACACTGGAGGACAGGAGAGATAGGGGGGACATGATAACGACATACAAAATACTGAGAGGAATTGACAAGGTGGACAAAGACAGGATGTTCCAGAGATTGGACACAGTAACAAAGGGACACAGTTGGAAGCTGAAGACACAGATGAATCACAGGATGTTAGGAAGTATTTCTTCAGCCACAGGTAGTCAGTAAGTGGAATAGTTTGGAAGCGATGTAGTGGAGGCAGGATCCATACATAGCTTTAAGCAGAGGTATGATAAAGCTCACGGCTCAGGAGAGTGACCTAGTAGCGATCAGTGAAGAGGCGGGGCCAGGAGCTCGGACTCGACCCCCGCAACCTCAACTAGGTGAGTACAACTAGGTGAGTACACACACACACCACACAACCACCCACACACACACAACACACACACGACCCCACCACGCACCCACACACACATACACACCACAAAACACACACCCCACACACACACCCCACACACCCACACACACACACACACCACACCCCCACACACCCCAACACACACACACACCCCCACAAACACCCACACACACGCACACACATAAACACCGCACGCTAGAATAGCATCCACATATACGTATATTATCCCAATAAGATCACAATGAACAGGTGACCCACATATGCAAACAACCACTGTAAAAAAATAGTGAACTTCCAATCGTTTTCGTGACCTCTCACATTATCAAGGAACTATAAAAAACAAAACATCAGCAGTAAGGATATAAAGGGGCAAGACTACACCTCCATTTACGTCACAACAACAAGACTACACCTCACATTTACGTCACAACAACAAGACTACACCTCACATTTACGTCACAACAACAAGACTACACCTCACAGTCGCTGACAACACCCGACTCTGTAAAAACACACCTAATACTGTACCAAGCATTAAGATTTTCTACTTATCTAATGTATCATTAAATTCTTCCTAATTTTATTAATTATAAATGATCCCAATTTATATTAACAAAAATAAATATTCATATTTTCAAACTGTTTTTTATAAAAAAATTTTTCTATTATATTAATGTCGACCATGGACTTGCTTGATGCACTTTTCAACTTTTTGAAAATAAACTGGATGGTTAAAATTACTCACACGAATATTCCCAATTGTCCTCAGAGATTCTTTAAGTCTTATGATACACTTATTAATAATAAAAACTTGCACCTTACTAAAGCAGATAAAACAAATGCAATAATAATTTTGAAAGGAAATGATTAGGAAGATAAACTGAATAATCTCCTGGATGATACTGAAACTTTGTCTATATTTAGAAAGAATCACTTAGAAACTGTTAACAATAATTTCAATGAAACATCTACTAAAAGGCAAAAATAAATTAATTAAATATTTTTACTTTCCCTAATCCAATTTTTTACCTATATTTTATTTTATTTTACTAAGACATCGGCCATTTCCCACCGAGGCAGGGTGGCCTGAAAAAGAAAAACTTTCATTATCATTCACTCCATCACTGTCTTGCCAGAGGTGCGCTTACACTACAGTTATAAAACTGCAACATTAACACCCCTCCTTCAGAGTGCAGGCACTGTACTTCCCATCTCCAGGACTCAAGTCCGGCCTGCCGGTTTCCCTGAATCCATTTTTAAAATGTTACCTTGCTCACACTCCAACAGCACGTCAAGTCCTAAACCCATTTGTCTCCATTCACTCCTATCAAATACGCTCACAGCATGCTTGCTGGAAGCCCAAGCCCCTCGCAGTTCAAACCTTTAACCCCTCCCTCAAACCTTTCCTAGGCCGACCCCTACCTCTGGTTCTCTCCGCTCCCAGATTTACACACTCTCGAACTCATTCTATTTTGTTCCTTTAATCTCTACATGTCCGAACCACTCAATAACCCCTCCTAATTTCCTTCTTACTGCAACATTAACCCCCCAAAGCTTCACACCCATATAAGAGTGTTGGTATAACTACACTCTCATACATTCCCTTCTTGTCTCCACAGACTTTTAAGAACACCACTCATCCTTTTCCCCTCATCAATTCTGTGATTCACCTCATCCTTCATAGCCCATCTACTGACACGTCCACTCCTAAAAAATCTGAATACCTTCACCTCCTCCATACTCTCTCCTTCAATCTGATATCCAGTCTTTCGTCACTTAAATTTTTTTGTCATTCTCATCACCTTACTGTTTCCTACATCCACTTTTCATTTTCTTCTCTTTACATACTATACCAAACTCATCCACCAACCTCTGCACCTCTGCAATTTCTCTTTAGTCTCTCCCAAAAGATAGTGTCATCAGCAAAGAGCAACTGTGACAACTCCCACTTTGTATTAGATTCTTCATCTTTTCATCACCCCACACCTCTTGCAAACACCGCTCATTCCTTTCTTTTTTAACCCAATCTATATATATAAAATATTATATATATAATAATATATATATATATATATTAAATATATAATATAATATATATAAGGAAGGGACAAAAGACATTGTAAAAATTTAGAGGAATAAGTTTAAATGAGTATACCAGGAAAAGTGTACGGTAGGGTTATTGAAAGAATTAAAGGTAAGACAGAATGTAGGATTGGGATGAGCAAGGAGGTTTTAGAGTGGGTAGCTGATGTGTAGATCAAGTGTTTACATTGAAGCATATATGTAACAGTATTTAGATAAAGGTAGGGAAGTTTTCATTTCATTTATAGATTTAGAAAAGGCATATGATAGAGTGGATAGGGAGCAATGTGGCAGATGTTGCAAGTATATGGAGTAGGTGGTAAGTTACTAAATGCTGTAAAGAGTTTTTTATGTAGATAGTGAGGCTCAGGTTAGGGTGTGTAGAAGAGAGGAGACTAACTTCCGGTAAAAATAGGTCTTAGACAGGGATTTTGTAATGTCCCATTGTTGTTTAATATATTTATAGATGGGGTTGTAAAAGAAGTAAATGCTAGGGTGTTCGGGGAGGGGTGGGATTAAATTATGGGGAATCAAATACAAAATGGGAGTTGACACAGTTACTTTTTGCTGATGATACTGTGCTTATGGGAGATTCTAAAAAAAACTTGCAAAGGTTAGTGGGCGTCTTTGCGAGGGTATGCAAAGGTAGAAAGTTGAAAGTGAATATAGATAAGAATAAGGTGATGAGGTATCAAACGATTTAGATAAAGGAAAATTGGATATCATACTGGAGAGAGGGAGTTTTTTGAAGAAGTAAATGTTTTCAGATATTGGGAGTTGATTTGTCAGCGGGGTGGGTTTATGAAGGATGAGGTTTTAAAAAAGGAATTGATGAAGGAAAAAAGGTGAGTGCTGCTTTGAGGTATCTGTAGAGACAAAAAACGTTATCCATGGAGGCAAAGAAAGGAATGTACCAAGGGGGGCTGGAGGCAGTGGAGATGTTTTGTCTAAGGGCAATGTGTTGGGGTAAATATTATGAGAGAATTCGGAGTGTGGAAATTAGGAGAGGTGTGGAGTTACTAAAAGTATAAGTCAGAGGGGTGAAGAGGGGATGTTGAGGTGGTTTCGTCATTTAGAGATAATGGATCAAAGTGGAATTACTTGGAGAGCGTATAAATCTAGGAAAAGGAAGGCGGGTAGGGTCTTCCCCGAAGAAGTTGGAGGGAGACGGTAAAGGAGGTTTTGTTTGCAAGGGGCTTGGATTTCCAGCAACCATGTGTGAGCGTGTTAGATGGGATGGGAAAGGGGGACGAGTGGTTTTTGGGACCTGAAAGAGCTGTTGAAATGTGGCAGGGGGAAAATTTTGTGAAGGGGTTCAGGGAAACCGGTTAGGCGGACTTGAGTCCTGGAAATGGGAAGTACAATGCCTGCACTTTAAAGGTGGGGTTTGGGATATTGGCAGTTTGGAGGGACTTCTGAACTGTCGTATCTTAGCTCCTCTGCTAAGACAGTGATTTTTTTATGAGTGAGGTGAAAGTGTTTTAATGTGATGAAAGTATTTTCTTTTCGGGGATTTTTTTTCTCTTGAATCAAACCCTGCCCAGGTGGGAGACGACCGACTTTTTGGGAAAAAAAAAAAATTTAAATGTGCGTGTGTGTGTTATTTCATGTCTATGTATATACGTGTGTATATGTTTTACAAACTGGAATAACGATCTTACTGTTGTTTTAGGCTAACATAACTGGAAGTACAAATACGCTTACCTCTGCTTTTTTTATTATATTTACAAACGCTAACTGTAATCAATTGGCTGAAAAATTGATTTTCAAAGTTTAGACAAATAATGTGTTTCCCTGTGGAAATGACGTCGTAGTATTTTTTTGATTTATCTCTAGTTATCAAGGGTTGTTGAAGATTTATGATAATTCACTTCCCATCTTCGTTGTGTTATAAGCGCACTAGATCGTCCACGACATCAGCACACTACGAATAATAGCATGCAAATTACATAGCATTTCAGCAAGATTTTTCTTCTTTGCTCATAAGGTGTTTCCGAAAATTCTTTCTCAAATATCTGTCAAACAATGTTAAAACTACTTGATAAATTGGTCCATATTTGTTTAAGTTCTTAAAATTCGAGAAATCACTGCATAATAAAAATAAGAGACGAATATTACATGTAGAGTCGTCATAGCAGCAAGTAAGACTGTTCACAGATAATTTACTCACCAGTCTATTATTGAGTCTAATAAACTTAATTCCTTAACAAAACGTAGCGCCACTAAACACTTGTTCTGAATGTTGTGTCATCATACCCAAGATGAATGTTAATGTTTTTAGAAAACAACTTTAACAAAAAATAAATAAAAACAAGAATTAGCATCTATAAAATGTTACAGTCACGACTAAAATATTGTCAGTTAACTCATTTATGTAGCTAACTTAATATATACCATGAAACTCTCCTTCGCTACATTTAAACTACATTACATATCCTACTACACCAAGTTATATATTTCTTCGCAATTTATTAACTTATATAAAAGGTGTAATATTATCCAGTTGTTCTGGACAAATAAATTGACAAACTAATTCACGTAAGTAGTCAGCACATCAGATTTATTATAATTTGCACGTGAAGCGCTAAACCCATGGGAGTCATGCAGCTCCACACGGTGTGAAGGTACAGTTCACTGTCTATTTAGCACTCTAATGTGACACTCAGTTCCTATTTGTATTTAACTTGAGTGAGAACCTCTGATGAAATATCGGTATTTAGTGAACCATTATCATGCCACGAGAATAGGAAGAAAATCAGAAGACAGGTTGAGAGACAGAAGGAAAAATTAAAAAGACTGGACAAGTGATGAAAACAGCTTATCTTTCTTATATTAGATCATTGGTTGGTTAAGCTGCGCCACTACTTGCTCTTGTGTCTGACTGGAAGCTTGATGGAGGGCTGGAAAAACTGCTGGACGAAGCAATGAGGATCATTCTAGGATGCCCTCGTACTGCCAAAATTTTAAATATCCGGAAAGAACTTGATATTTTAAGCATCAAAGATCGTGTTACTGAAAGAAATATCCTCACCGGCGTTAAGTAGGTCTTACCAAGGCTCGCTCCTCCTTAGGAAAATTAATGAATAGAAAAAGAATAATGATATACAAAGATAAACATTTTATTGTTAAAATTTAAAATATAAAACATTTAAATATGAACTTTTCTCCTACTTGAAAGAAAAATGAAAAATGAAATATAAAAATATCTGAATTCAACGCTAATATGTACAGTTAGACTGTGGTGTCTGGATGATGTTGTTGACACCGCGTATTGTAGAAATGGTAGCCGTTACTGATGATGTGGGTGGGTGGGTCACATCTGACAACTCAACGACTAGTTCTTCACAGAGTCTCTAGCCTTGAATAGTCCGTCAAGATGATAGGAACGCAGGTCTTTCACCACTGCAAAGATGAGGGGTAGTTGCCTGGGGTTGGCTACACTTATCAGGTACGTAGATAAAAAGTGGCATCCCAGAACTCATATGAAGTTCGTCTCCTTCAACACTGTTTCTTTGGTTGCCAGATGACCCGAGCTGACATTACAAGCTAGAAAGAGACAAAAGTTAAACACAGCTTAAGAAATCACTCTCCATAAGTAAAGCATTTAAAAGACTGGTGAAGACTGAAATGCAAAACCTGGAAATCAAGGCAGAATGAACTACGTCTTAGAATTGGTTAAAAGTGAAGCTTTAACCAATATATCCATTAAAAACAGGAGCAGAGGCTTTTACTTACAGTTGTGTTGGGAGCTGTGAGTCAAGTGATTATCATTTGGTCGGTACCCCACACGTCACCTTTCCGGGTGGAGAAGAGGGGGGTGATGATAGCGGGAGATAGACTGACTCTACCTTAACAAGCAGACGGACAATCAAACTATCGTCACCATATACTCGCTTGCTACTCCTATCTGTTGAACTTTTCCCTCACATTCACCTTTTAAACAAGTTTCAAACAATGAGATTTAATATAATTAGCATTTATTAAATTACTAAATAGTGCACAATGGTGTGTCAGGACTCAGTACAGTCAGGTAATATCACCTGGTATATGTAAGACCCTAAAAATTGATATTAACCTAAATATAATTTTCATTCGTCTCTCAGCCATTGAGTAGAGAGGACGTGTTCTACACTGCTGCCCTCTATAGCTGTTCGGTGGCAGTTTCTTTTTCTCAACATGGCGCAGGCAGCCAGACGCCGCGTCAACACTGTGTGTTTGGAATTAACTCGTGGGGCAGTGCTTGGACCATCAATGGCGATATTATTGCCAGCGATAATCCGAGACACCTATGGTATCGCCAACGAGGATTTGTGCGGTGTAGCGATGAATGGTGTGACAAGAATCTTTGTAAAGTTTAGCTCAGCTCAAGTTTACGAGAATGTTGTCGACAAGTATCAAGAGGTCAATCTGGTGGTTAACCAGACTGTGTCTGTGAAGCTACACGATGTATCCCGCCATTATACATGGGTAAAAGTGAGAAATGTACCCTTTGAGGCTGTGCGACTGATATACGTGCTCCCCTGGTAATTACGGCACCATAAATGGTAAGAGGGAGGGGGCCCTGAGGGCCCATTAAAGGGACTCCCTGAGGGAACTTTTTCGGAAAAAGAATTACGACATCCAACCCCTTCTATGTGACCTGAAGACTTCAGGACTCAAGTTTGTGATTATGCGGGGCAACGCCGCACTTGTGGTTGGGGAGCATCGTCATTGGGGCAGTGTGAAAGGGACGGGTCCCGGGTTGTACAACAGAGGGGATTTAGGGGGGGAAAGGTTAAAAGGAAAAGATGTGCCTGAAGCCCCGTGCACCCTAAAGTTTGTCTTGGAGCGAAGAGGTTGGAGGTCTCTGAACACGGTGTGTGCTACACCCCCGAAGTGTCCCCCCTTTGGACGCCCAGAGGTGGAAACGGCTTCGCGAGAAGAGCGGCCAATGTGTGGAGACACCCATTGTTTTGTGTTAGTAAATTATTTAGGGGACAGCATGGTCCTGCGACGGCACCATCCCAATTTGGGAAAGGCTGCGAGGGGCGTGGTCACGACTGCAGTGGTAGTGGACCCCACTGACCCCTTTGCGAAACAAACGGTGGAGGTGGAAATTCACAGGTTTGCACTGTGGACGACGAAATGCGGGTTAAAAGTGTAACCGAAAGCGCTCTGTTACATTTTCAGATTCTGATGATGTGTTAACCCCAGCCCAAAGTCGGGGAAGAAACTGGGGGGATGTGGCACAGAAAGGGTTGTGTCCCCAAAGCACAGGGGATGTTTAGGAGTGTTTCAAAAGGGGGGGGAAGGGGAAAAAATTGGGAAAACAAAAAATCTAGTGAAAAACATTCGTGTCAAAAGGAAAACCTCATTGTCGATTTTAAGTGCCTCACAAAAAAACATTAATTTTTACGATCGTACAAAGTGTCAGGGTACGTGATTTTTGGGTGCGTTAATGTGACGTTGTGTTAACAGGAAACAATCATAATGTGGTAGTAAATTTGCGGATGAAGGATAAAAATGTGTACATGGAAAATGCAATTTGGTTTGAAAGGTGGCGTTCCCATCTGATCGGGGATACCCCGTTTTTGTGAGACGTGTGAAGGGGGGGGGGGGGATAATAAGGGTGGAAGGCTATGGGGAGGGGAAGGTGGTTTTGTGTGTGTGTTGGCCCGCTGAGAATGTGGGGTGAAAAAAGAACCTTTGAAAAAGAGGTTTTAAATTTTTTTATTTGGGTCACTCCGAAGTAGCTTTTGTAGGCGGGGTTTGGGAAAATTGCGTGATCCGGCGTAAGGATTTTTAAAAAACCCGGGGAAGTGGGTATTTTTCGGGGGTTTTGGGAGATTTAATGTCGGGGGGTGGGATTAAAGGACGTGGTGGGGGGGAAGGGGTTTGAGCATACTTTTGTACGTCGTGGATATGCGGGCGACTTGATAGAGGTACGTGTCAGCACCATCGTTTTTAAATAGGGTGCGTTTTTTTAGATGTGGTTTTTTTCTGATCATGAGGGTTTTGTGGACGAGGGGGGGAGGGTTTCCCTAAGAGGGGTTGTATTATTGGAAATTTGAATTTTAAAATTTTTAAAAAGGGGGGGGAAAAAGGGAAAATTTTTGAGTGTTTTTGGGGGGTTTGTTAGCGGGGCTCCTGGGGATAGAGATTTGGTTAGGTGGTGGGGTGGTGGCTAAGAAACGTTTTGGGTTACTTTGTTCGGCTTGGGAGGGAAAGAAAATCAATTTTTTATGGGCTACGGGGGTATTTGAAGGAGTTACCAATTGTTTGGGGGTTTGATGGTGCAGACCCCCTGTGGAGGAAATAGGGATTAAAGAAAAGTTTAAAAGGGTTTGATAATGATCGATTTGTTGGTGCACTGGGCTGGGGGGTTGGAGGAGGTTCTCTACGGGGTCGGCCTTCGGCGTGTCGTTAAGGGGACAGCAGAAGAGGAGGGCAGCCAGGGAGATGATGGGTTTAAACTTTCAAGTGGGGTGGGGGGTATAGGGAAGGGCGGTTTGATGTGACTAAAGGTTGAGTGGTTTTTGATGCAGGGTTTTAGGCATATGAAAATGGGGGTATAGAGATGATGTTTAAGGGAAATGGTGGTTATGTGAAATGCGGTTTGTGGTAGAGTAGGGAGTTTGGGGAAGGGGGAAGATTCAAAAAGGGGAAAATTTTGGGAGGCTTGTAGGTGAAGTTTAGGAAAGGCACGGGTGTAGACGGGTTGCCTAATGTTTTTTATTTTAAAAGAACGGGGAAGTTTTGGGGAAAATTTTTGTGAGATTGTTCAATGTAAAAAGGAAAGATGGGCAATGGGTGAGCAGCAAAGAAATGTGTTGTTGTATTAGTCCCAAAAGGGTGGACGACCACGGTAGAAGATTCCCGTGAAATATCGCTTATGTGCGGTGATTAAAAAGTTTTTGCAAGGGTATTAGGGAACAGAATCAAAAAGGTTTTAGGAAAAAAATTAATTTGTAGGGGGACAATATGGCATACCGGGTAGATCTTTGTATGAAGGGCGGGAAAGCTTTTTAGGAGTTTTATAGGGATAGGGGGGAGGGGGGAGGGGGTTTTTTTTGGGTTTTGGGGAACTGGTTTTGAATGGGGGGCGTGAAAAAAATGCATTTTGGAGTTTTATGCGTTGGTTGGGTTTCGGAGGGGAAATTTTTCTTGGGAAAAACTTTGTATCTGGGTGCAGTTATGAGAAAAAGGTTAATTGGGGACTAGGGATAGATACAGATGGGGGAAAGGGGGTTTTCGACAGGTTCCCCTGTCGCAAATTTGTTTGCATGTCTTCAGGAAAACCCTTTTTAGGGCAGTTGGGGGAGTATGCGAGAGGAGGGTTGGTGTTGCACGTGAAGGGGAAAGGGGGTTTGTGGGTTGTGGATGATAGACTGTCTTGGTGAGGGATGTGGGGTTTTTAATAAGGTAGAAAAGGGGGATGACGTTTTTGGTGAGGCTCAGGGATGAAAAATTAAAGTAGTAAAGTCCCCAAATATTTGGATCTGGGGGGTGTGTACATAATGGTGAGTGTTGGGGTGGGTGCGTGGGTAGATAGTTGTTGTTGTGGGATAGTGTAATGCGGGGAAAGAGGGAGCACAAGAGGGAAATTCGAGGCGCACCGTGAATGGAGTTTTGAAAAAATTGGGGGCTTGAGGGCGGCAATTATCGTTGTCAAAGGGGTTTTAGTCCGAATGTCCTGTTGTTAAACAAGTTATGGCACGTGGTGGCAATATATCCGTTCGACGGTGGAGGTGCAAAAGGTTGCAACTGAGGGTATTCGATTTATATGGGGTCGGGTTGTGACTGGTAGTAGAGGGGGGGGTCGTTCCGTTAGCCGGGGGGGCTGGGGTTTCCCCCTTTTAGAAGGTTTTGAGTTTTTTCTGAAAAGGGGGGTTTTTGAGGGAGGGGGTGAGGGGGGGGGAAAGGGGCCTTGAAAGACGCGCATGGTACAAGGGGGGGAGGGGTAGGGATTTAATGTTTGGGGAGGGGGGATGTTGCGGTTTTTTTAAAAGGGAAAAGGGGTCCGAAACAGCTTAATTGAAGGTTCTGAGAGGGTGGGGTGGGGGCTGTGGGGCGGGTTGAGGGGGATACCTATTTTATGATGGGGTTCGTTGGAAAAGTCTTCAACAATACGTTAAAATAAGGGGTTTAGGGAGGTTATGTTGGTTTTTTTTGGGATTTGCCCTTGGGGTTGTGTATTTAATAGGAGATTAAGGGAAGGTGGGGGGGGCAAAGGTGTGGAGTCCCGGGAAAACCCTATTTAGCTGTGTACTTTTGTATTGTTTAGAAGATGTGAGGCTGGCTAAGTAGGTAGTTTGGTTGTGGGTGGGGAGGGTTACGGTGTTTCGGGTGTTAAAGTTTAGATATAGGTGGGGGGGGCGCAGGTGGTGAAAGCGGTTGGATGTGGTCACAGATTTTATTTATATATTTGGGCAATAGGGAGGGGGGAGTCGAGGAAAGGATAGAGTTTAGGGGCCACGATGTATGAAAAAAAGTGCCGCAATTGGGTTTTTTTATGGGGGAAGTGGGGACGATTTATGAAGGTTTTTGTAGATTCAGGTTTAAGGATTTAAAATTTAAGTGTAAAGTAAGGGGGTTTTGGGGGGTGTTTTTTGAGTAGGAAAGTGATAGATGTTAGGTGTGGGATGTTTGGTAATATAATAATAAGCTTCTTTTGTGGTGGTTTTGGGTTTGGGTAGTTGTGTAAAAATATGTTATTTACTGTTTTTCAGAAGGTACGAAATTTTAAAATGTAAGTAGTGATGTTTAACTACTGATTGGTGTATAATGTGTGGGGGGTAAATTTACAGTATTTTGTGTTTGATGGTTTGAGGGGAAAAAGGCTGACTCGTATGTTGGATTCCTTTTGTCCTCAAAGGGGTTATACAAAGATAGTCTGTGGTGTATGTGAGTGTAGGTTTATATGTATTAAACACAGTTGTTGTATTTCCCTTTCGTTTCTTTGTTTCAATTGTCATTTCAATGTACTTTTTTTAGCTTATACAAAGGTATCGTTCTTTACCTATGAAGTATTTTTTTAGAGTTTTCCCTTTTTTGTCTGAGATTTTTGTATCGGGTTTAAGTGTAAATGTAAAGGTCGGTTTTGGGTCTTGTCTTTTCTTTGTATGTTTATTTTTTATTTTGGTAAGTAAACTGTAAAGTTCTGTAAGTTGTAGTGTTCTAGTAGATTATGTGTTAGGTTTTTGGGTTTTTTGATTAAATGAGAAGGTGGAAGTACTGTACATTTTTTGTATTATTATCTTCAAATTGTATGGCTTTTCATATGTCAGTTAAAAAATAAAATTTTATGGGAAATTAGGTTTTGAGTCATTGTTTTTTTTGTCAGTTCTGACCCTTTACGGTGTTTATTTGCAGCTAGTTATTGCCCTTAGTTATTTTTTTTGTTATACAGATATATTTGCAAGATTAGGTGCATCCTTTGTGTTGTTTATTTTTGTTTGGTTTTCTTATGTCAATGGCCCAACCTTCAGGGTTTGGGCCCTACGTTTCCTTTTTTTTTATATTTTTGTATACTGTATTGGAAAAATAAAAATAAAAAAAAATAATTTTGTGTTCCATAAATTAATGGTGAAAATTATACGATTAAAATTTTTACAGTACTTGACAATATAAAGTTATGGTTGCAGGGGTCGAGTCCAGCTCCTGGCCCCCCCTCTTGTTGGCCGCTATTAGGTTGTGTGCGTGTGTGTGTGTGTGTGTGTGTGTTGTGTGTTGGTGTGGTGTGTTGTGTGTTGTTACCATTTTTTCCCAGGCACATGTCGATTAGCACTCGCCCGTTGTGTGTGTGTAGGTGTGTAGGTGTGTAGGTGTGTGTGGTGTATTGTGTGTGTGTATGGTGTGTTGTGTGTGTGTGTGGGCAGTGTGTAATTTTGTGTGCCAGCGTTTGTGTGTGCGTGTATTTGTTGTGTTTGCGTGTGTGTGTGTGTGTGTGTGTGTGTGTGGTTGTGTGTGTGTGTGTGTGTGTGTTGTGTTGTTGGTATGTGTGTGTGTGTGTGTGTGTGCATGGGGTGTGTATGTGTAGTATGTTTTTGTGTGTGAAGGTGTGTTGTATATACAAAAAAAATTTTGAGCGATTCATTTAGATTTATTGGGGCCCTCAACCATCCTTGCGAGGAGTCAATAAAGATTACAGGCGAGGAAATAAAACTAAAATATTTACCTTTTATTAAAATTTTGGGTTATTGGAAAAAGCATTTACATTTAGAATCAGCGTTCCAAATATTAGTGAACATTATTCAGAGGCGTTGCTAGGGTTGTGTCCCCAGGCGGCATCTTTGGTGTTACCTCATGAAACCCAAAGACGGGGAAGGGGGAGTAAACTCCATTTACGTCACACTGCATGACCTTTGACTTTATTAATGTTAAAAAAAATATCTAGTATATTGAGGAAACATAAACTCAAATATCATTTTAAAGTGCAGTTTAACACATCCTAATTTATTATTCTCAGCAATGCCAAAAAAAAAAAACCTTAGAAAATAAAGAACAACATTGCAATATCAAAGAAACACTAGTTCCTATTTTCTTTGTCCCTTCCTTTCGGCTGAGTGGAAGCACTCCAAAACGCCCCTGTTTCTCTGTGCGAAAACTTCCTGTTTTCCCCAAGTGGCTGCCAGCTACCGCGAGAGCAACCGTGGTGTTACCTTGTTAAAGGGCAATTTACCCTACAAATGCCCTTTTTATTACCACGATTATTCGGGACACGTTTGGCCCATTGAGTGAAAAGCACGGATATCACTTTTTGGATCATCACAAACCCTTTCATAAAGTTCTGCACAGTGGAGCATAGAAAGGCGGTGACTCAGTACCGGAGAGAAACATCCCGTATGTCTGGTCGGGGGTTTACCCTGCAATGCCCCAAAATACTAAAACCGGGTGAGGACCCGCAACGTTCTTTCGGGCAGACTGTGGATATCCGAGGACTTTCAAAGTATGTGAGGTGCATGGTATAAACTTGGTCGAGGGACAGAGGAATCTAGGAGGTTGCCGGCTGGATCTTACACGTCAAGATGTCTTTAAGAAGACCTATTCCATGTAGTTGTCCGGAGGATTTTGGCACAGCTGTACGTGCCTACGCGGGACAACGAAAGACGTGTCGCCTGTGCGGCGCTTTTGAAACAGGGGCCGGATTTTGGTAAAGGCACGGGCCGCCGGCCTGGGAACGGCATTTGACACAGAGTTCAGGCGGACCTCTGCCGAAGTCTTTGAGCGCAGCAGGCAAAGGCAATTGGGCGGATGAGTGGAGGGGGGTTAGGAATTGTGTACACTACCAGTGGCTTGGATGCTCCCCGCAAGCGGCCCGGGAGTTGAGCGCACCTGGGGGGTGGAGGCCGGGTGATCAACAGGAGTATCTACGCCCTAACAGGAGATGTTTAAGTCTTTCTGGACTGCCTGCGGAGGGAGAACCCAACTACAAACGGGGAAAGGGGACTTGATTGAGCAGATTCCAGCCTCTGGGGTCAGGGGCCGGGCCCATGTTGCAGTTGCTACAGGTGGAAGCTGATGGGACGGGGCAATGGAAAACTGAATGGAATTGAGGGACATCTAGAAGGGGGCTGGAGGCTCGTCAGATGAGGATGTTTTTACACCAGCTCAGGTAAGGAAGACAGAGTGAGGGCCCAGGATGATTGGGAAGGGGCAAGGTATGCAAGGGGGGGGAGGGGCACAGGTGGGAAAGAGTGCACGGGAAAAGACAGAAGCAGCAAAAAGTGAACAGACAGGACACAGGGGACATAGAGAAGCCACCTTCTGAATCTTAAGTTCAACGAAAACGGAATGGCCTAGAGCTGACTAACATAGGGTTGAGGATGTTTTGCGGTTTTAACATGATGTGTTTTATTCAAGAACACAATTTCAAGTATGGAGAAAAGTGAGGCGGGAACGGTTTTAGATGTAGTTGGTAGTCAGGAAATTAAAGGGTGGGTGGCGTGGCAGGTAGAGGAATCCACCCTTCCACGTGCTCAAGTGGGAAAGAGGGAGGGGAGGGGAGGGTGGTGAGGGGGGAAAGGGGATATGGGTGAGTAGTATGTTTTCTGGGGAATAAAATCCCGGGCAAAGTAACATACGGGTAAAGGTGCATTTTGAAGGGAGTTTTGCTTTTCTATCATGGGGGTTTACAAGGGTTTTTCTATAATGGGTGGGAATTTGGGAAATTTGTGTAATCTTGAATAAGGATGTGGACGAGAGGGGCAGGGTGTGTACTTGGGTATTGAGGATTTGTTGAGGGATCGGGGGTTTATAAACATAGTCAGGGGCGAGGGTGGAGGGTAGTAGGCACACGTTTTTTAACGGAGGGGTTATGCTGCCAGGTGGATCGTATATATAAACTCAGATATAACAGTAGAACGGTAACAAACGATAGATTTAGGTTTTTCGGACCATCGTGCCGTTTTGGCAGAGTTTGGCATGGGAAGGTGGTCGTAGGTATGTGGTATTGGAAATGAATTGGGGTACTTCAGGAGAGGGGGGAGGGGTTGTTTTTAGGGAATGGGGAAGCAATTGGGGAAAGGTCGCAACAAAAGAGGAGGATGTCTTGGAATGGTGGGAGACGCACGCTAAATTGCAGTTTAGGGAGTATTACCAGCATAGAGGAAGGGATGAGGCAAAGGTGGAGGTAGGGGTTACTGAAATATTTAGAGGGGCACTAAATGATTGTTATAAAGGGGGGAAAGGGGGGGCTTAGACATGGAGAAATAGAGGTTTTAAGGGGAAGTTTTGAGGGATATACAAAAATTCTCGTTTTGATGCGATACGTGTGAGGGAAGGTTTAAAGAGGAGGTTCTATGGGTGGGACAAACCGTCAGGATGTGTTTTGAGGAGATTTAGGAATAGGCAACAGAGGGACCAGGGATTAGGGGGATTAGAGGTGGTAAAGGGGGGGGGGATATAGGGGGGGCAGGTACTTATTTACCACCGATGGAATGAGCAATTATGCTGATTATTGGTTTAGGGAGAATTTTAAGCAGAGGGAGGGAGGAGAGAGGGAGGGAGAGATTCTGGGAAAAGGAATTCGAGGTATTTTAGGGAGGAGGAGAGGGCGGTAATAGAGGGTAGGATCAGTGAGGAGGAGGTGGAGGAGGCGATAATGGGCTTGAGTAGGGGAAAAGCGCCGGCATTGATGGAATTCCTATGATTTCTATATTACACATTGGGGTTGTATGAAGGAATGTCTGGTCCCGGGTTTTTTAACTGTATGAAGGAAAGGGGAGTGTTGGGGGAATCGCAGGGCAGGGGGGAGTAGTTTTGGTCTATAAGGGAGGGGGGGGAGACCTTGGGAGCTTTAGGGCGGGTCTCCCTCATGTGTGCAGATTATAAAGTTTTTGCGAAGGTTTTAGGTAACCGTATGAAAAAGGGGCTTGACCGAGTCCTACATAGAGGACAGTGTGGGATTCCAGGTCGAAGTATGCGTGAGGGGCATGGGAGAATTAAAAATTTTTTGGAGGGTAGACAACGGGGGGGGGTCTTGGGGATTTATTGGGAGCAGCTTATGACAGTGTAGATAGACATATGTTGTGGTGTATTTTAAAAAAACAGGGTTTTGGTGATGAGATTTTTGCGCTGGGCGACTACTTTGTATACGCCTGCAACGGTCAGGGTTTCAGGTTAATGGAAAGTTAGGGTTGCCGGGGCAGATGGGGATGGGTTTGCGACAGGTTGCCCCTTGTCTCAAATCCTCTTTGCATGCATGCAGGACCCCTTTTTTTAGGCTTATAGAGGAAGGAGTGTGGGACAGGGGGAGGTGGGTCCTGGGAGATGTGGTATTGTGGGGTATGTGGATGACACCACAGTTTTTGGGAGGAGGGGAAATAGGATTGGGGAATGTGGGACGTATAATAGAGATCTTTGGTGGGCGACAGGGATGAGGGTTAATGGAGCAAAGTCAAAGTTATTAGAAGTAGGCACGTGGGTGGGGGGAGGGTTGGGGGAAACAGTATGGGTGGAACGTAGTGGATAGAAATTTAAAATATGTGGGGTTGTGTATATGGCGGACGCTGGGGAGGCACAGAGAATAAATTCCAAGGAAGTAGTGAGTAGAGCGATGGGGAGGATGCGCGGGTGGAGGGCTGGGGATGAACATTGCAGCAGAGGGTGGTGGTAGTAAAACCCCTTGTGTACAGTAAAGTGTGGGGCGTGGCAGAAATATATCCCCCGAGGTCGTGTGATATTCAGGAACTGGAGAGGGTGGTTTTGAGGTTTTGTGTGGGGTTATGGGAAGCCATGGCTACGGAAGGAGGTGGTGATGATGGGCGTGCGGCAGGGTGGGCTGGGTCTTATACCTTTGGACACACGAGTGAAGGCGTGTATGTGAAGCAGCGATACTTGAGGGTGGGGGGGAGGGGTGAAGGGTGGGAGAGGTTATGAAGGATGTGCAAAAATGGTGGAAGGGAAAGGCACTACTGGGGTGTGAAGATATGGGGCGAAATTTGTTGGCGTAAGGGAAGCAAGAAAAGTAAGGGTAAGTGGGTTGGGAGGACAGGTTGGCAGGGTACAGTGATACAGGGAGTAGCTACATACCCAATGTATGATTGGAGGGGCATTTGGGAAGACTTTCGGAAGATCAGATTAAAGCCAAGGTTCGTGAAGTGGTTTATAGATTCTTTATGGGAATTTTAGCTACAAGGTCAGTGCTATATAGAATGGTTATGTAGGTGCTGGCACTTGTTTGCATTGTGAGGAAGAGGAGACGGCTTTTCATGCCATATATTTTTGTGAAAATTGGGTTTAGTAAGGGATGGTTAGCGAGAGTTCTGGGTATAGTGGCAGGAGGGGGAGAAACATTTCGACTTTGAGGGCTTTGCATTTTGATGTGGGAGGGGTTTCCAAGGACATTCGGAGGGCAGTGATGTATGTTGTGGCAGATTTTTTGTATGTGTCTTGGTGCATGCGGGAGGTGGGGGGGAATGTAGGGTGCGGGCGCTTGCGGCGAGTGTGATCGTACGTATGCAGAAATAGGCTACTATATGGGGGTTGTGGGTAAATAGTTTTCCCTTGGGTTATCGTAAACTGTCGGTTGGTGTAATGTTAGGGTTGGGTGTGTTTAGAGTGGATTGGGCTGGTTCTCCCTAAAAATGGCATTCTTTTTTTTTTTGAGACTAGTGGAGGAATGGAAGGGAATAAAAATGTGTGGCAGTGGGCATATGGTGTAAAGTCGTTAGGAATAAGGGGGGGCGTAGGGGGGGTGAACTGGTGACTTTTGGTTAAGAGACAGGGGGTTTTATGACTTTCGACGTCAGGTACGAATCTTGAGCATGGAAGGGAACGTGAGTTTGTGTTTTTTTAATACGATAGCATGGGGTCAGGGGATGGCAGGGGGTGGCTTTCTGAAGTGTCTTTTGCCAGGTTGGTTTTGTTAATGATTGAGGTAGTACTGCCCTGTACATGTTTTATTTGGAGCCATAAGTTATATTGTGTAAAATTAGTGCGTGACAGAGTAAGTCTGATATTGCTCTGGAACATTGTTAATAAATATATATTTTTGTTGACATAATACATAAAAAAATGGGAATATGTATTTTGTGAGGAAAAATAAAAAAGTATCTGGGGTTGTAAGGAGGATAGAAGTTATTTGTTATGTAGATGTAAATTTTTTATTTTCTCAGGACTTGATATGTTAATTTTTTTTTAGTCAATGTAATGTGAAAGTTTTATTATTAATAATAATATTGATGTGTCAGATGGTGGAAAATGTCTAATAAGCTCAGACGGTGAAGATGGGTTTTCCTTTTTATACTAAATGTTATTTTGCGTTGAAATGTAATTTATAAGTAGGTTCAAAATTTACTTAGTAGTCTTTTAGTTATTCTGTAATAGTATGTTGGTGTGATCATGTAATTATTAGTTATTTCTTTTTTATGTATCCTTTGCTGCGCCAGAAGTGTGGTACCAGTCAGTCCAGCAAGAAGGTGGGTAGGGATTGCTATATAAAATTCAAAAGTATAATAGGATGCAAAAGAAATACTGTTAAAAAAAATGTGAAGGTAATGTTCTTGAAATGTAATCTGTTGTTTTTTTTTCCTTTTTGTCTTTTGTATGGGTTTTTAAAAAACATATAAGTACAAGTTCTTAGTGTTATGTAACATTCATTAAATATCTAAGTTAGTACTGTAGTTCTGGGATTAAATTACCGTTATTATTATGTAATGTACGTCGTAAGTGACAATTTATGGTTAGGAAGCCTCGAGTGTAAGGCTTTTTGGGATGGTCAAGGTGGTGTTTTTGTGGTGCACTGTATTTTAACAGACACATGTAAAGTAGGATGGTTGGGTTAGAAGGTTCACTGGACCTCGTGTATTATCATGATGTCAGAGTTACCATATATGGGAAATGTTTAGTTCAGGTATAAGGATGCATGTTTGCATGGTAATTATATGGGGTACTGATTATGAATTATATGGTGTACTGTGATTATGAATTATATTTTGGATACCTGTTTGTTCAGGGATTGTGGTCTTCTATATATTTATTCTTTTATGTTGTAATACAAAGTTTTAAATAAAATATAAAAAAAAAAAAAAAAAGTTCCGATTTGACCTTGAGTACAGGTAACATCTCAGTGAATCAGATCTTACATTTCCTTGCCTTCAATCCTGCAAAATCATCTATCACCTCATCAAAATCAATGCTGTCAACTGACCCATTTTATATGGATAACATTGCTATGTAAGAGATTCTGGTTCGATCTTTGGGGCTGTAATAGTTTTTAATCAGCTTCAAATTGGGGAAAAAAACTCCTTTCACAGAAGACCAAGAAAAATGTATGTAAGGAAAAACCCAAAGGGAGAGTGTTTAATTTTTTACAAAGAACCCCCAATGGAATCCAATGCCGTTTTATTTTTCTTCGAAGTAAGGGTTTATAGGAAGACCAAAGAGAAAACAATTTAGGAAAGCAAAGACAGGGAGACGAAAGATGAGATTGGAAGAAATTCAATGAAATCCATTCACTATGAATGTTAGTACCCCGTGCATCCAGTGCTTACTTTTTCAAGATCAAAATCACAGCTTTAGTGTCTCCTTAGTCTTGGTATTTTAAGGAATAGCTCATTCCTTTTTATTTCATTTAGAAGGTAGTAGGTTGGTAGCAGCAACCCCAGGGGAATACTACCGTCCTGCCCGTGACGTGAAAAAAAAAAACCCGAACTGTTTTGCATGATGGTAGGGTTGCGGTTTTTTTTTCTGTCTCATAAAACCTAAGATAAAGGGATTCTTGCTACTCCTCTTAAACTTTGGTTTCCACACCCCCTTTTTTTCCCCCCCCCAAAAACCCCAAAGGGGGGGGGGGGGGGAAAAAACCCCCAAAAACCATGCTTTATAATAAAAAACCAAACGGTTTTTCTCCTTTTTTTAAAAAAAAAAGGGCTTTTTAAAAATTTCTTAAAATCTGGGAAAATGGGAAAAGAAAAATGGCTGTGTTATG
>NC_069497.1:10612908-10668430 GCF_026875155.1 Cherax quadricarinatus | reverse complement strand
TTTTCTTTTTCCAAGTAGGAAAAAAGTTTCATATTTAAATGTTTTATATTTTAAATTTTAACAATGAAATGTTTATCTTTGTATATCATTATTCTTTTTCTATTCATTAATTTTCCTAAGGAGGAGCGAGCCTTGGTAAGCCCTACTTAACGCCGGTGAGGATATTTCTTTCAGTAACACGATCTTTGATGCTTAAAATATCAAGTTCTTTCCGGATATTTAAAATTTTGGCAGTACGAGGGCATCCTAGAATGATCCTCATTGCTTCGTCCAGCGTTTTTCCACCCCTCCATCAAGCTTCCAGTCAGACGCAAGAGCAAGTTGTGGCGCGCTTAACCAACCAATGATCTAATATAAGAAAGATAAGCTGTTTTCATCACTTGTCCAGTCTTTTTAAATTTTTCCCTTTTCTGTCTCTCAACCTGTCTTTGATTTCTTCCTATTTCGGGGGCATGATAAGGGTTCACTAAATAACCGATATTTCATCAGAGGTTCTCACTAAAGTTAAATACAAATAGGAAACTGGTGTCACTTTAGAGTGCTAAATAGACAGTGAACTGTACCTTCACACCGTGTGGAGCTGCATGACTCCCATGGGTTTAGCGCTTCACGTGCAAATTATAATAAATCTGATGTGTTGACTACTTACGTGAATTAGTTTGTCAGTTTATTTGTCCAGAACAACTGATTAATATTACACCTTTTATATAAGTTAATAAATTGCGAAGAAATATATAACTTGGTGTAGTAGGATATATAATGTAGTGTAAATGTAGTGAAGAAGAGTTTCATGATATATATTAAGTTAACTACATAACTCAATTAACTGACAATATTTTAGTCGTGACTGTAACATTTTATAAAGGCTAATTCTTGTTTTTATTTATTTTTTGTTAAAGTTGTTTTCTAAAAACATTAACAATCATCTTGGGTATGATGACACAATATACAGAACAAGTGTTTAGTGGCGCTACGTTTTGTTAAGGAATTAAGTTCATTAGACTCAATAATAGACTGCTGAGTAAATTATCTGTGAACAGTCTTACTTGCTGCTATGACGACTCTACATGTAATATTCGTCTCTTATTTTTATTATGCAGTGATTTCTCGAATTTTAAGAACTTAAACAAATATGGACCAATTTATCAAGTAGTTTTAACATTGTTTGACAGATATTTGAGAAAGAATTTTCGGAAACACCTTATGAGCAAAGAAGAAAAAATCTTTCTGAAATGCTATGTAAATTTTCATGCTATTATCGTAGTGTGCTGATGTCGTGGACGATTTTAGTGCGCTTATAACACAACGAAGATGGGAAGTGAATTATCATAAATCTTCAACAACCCTTGATAACTAGAGGGTAAATCAAAAAAATACTACGACGTCATTTCCACAGGGAAAACACACATTATTTGTCTAAACTTTGAAATCAATTTTTCAGCAATTGATTCAGTTGGCGTTTGTAAATATAATAAAAAAAGCAGAGGTAAGCGTATTTGTACTTCAGTTATGTTAGCCTAAAACAACAGAAAGTCGTTATCCAGTTTGAAAATATACCACGTATATACATAGACATGAAAATAACACACCCACGCCACACTTAAAATTTTTTTTTCAACAAGTCGGTCGCTCCACCTAGGCTGGGTGATTAAAAGAGAAGAAAATCCCCGAAAAGGAAAATACTTCTCATCATTCAACACTTTCCCTCACTCATACAAAATCACTGTCTTAGCAGAGGAGCTAAGATACGAACAGTTCGAGTCCTCCAATGCCAATTACCAAACCCCCCCCTTTAAAGTGCAGGATTGTACTTCCCATTTCCAGGATCAAGTCGCCTAACGGTTTCCTGAATCCTTACAAAAATATTCCCCTGCCAATTTCAACAGCTCGTCAGGTCCAAAAACCACTCGTCTCCTTTCCCACTCCCATCTAACACGCTCACACATGGTTGCTGGAAATCCAAGCCCTTGCAAACAAAACCTCCTTTACCGTCTCCCTCCAACTTCTTCGAGGAAGACCCTACCCCGTCCTTTTCCTAGGGTTTATACGCTCTCCAAGTAATTCCACTTTGATCCATTATCTCTAAATGACGAAACCCCCTCAACAACCCTCTTCAGCCCTTGACTTATACTTTTAGTAACTCCACACCTTCTCCTAATTTCCACACTCGAATTCTCTGCATTTAAAATTTACACAACACATTGCCCTTAGACAAAACATCTCCACTGCCTCCAGCCGCCCTTGCGTACATTCCCTTCTTTGCCTCCATGGATAACGTTTTTTGTCTCTACAGATACCTCAAAGCAGCACTCACCTTTTTTCCTTCATCAATTCCATTTTTAACCTCATCCTTCATAAACCCATCCGCTGACAAATCAACTCCCAAATATCTGAAAACATTTACTTCTTCAAATACTCCCTCTCTCCAGTATGATATCCAATTTTCCTCTATCTAAATCGTTTGATACCCTCATCACCTTATTCTTATCTATATTCACTTTCAACTTTCTACCTTTGCATACCCTCGCAAAGACGTCCACTAACCTTTGCAAGTTTTTTTTAGAATCTCCCATAAGCACAGTATCATCAGCAAAAAAGTAACTGTGTCAACTCCCATTTTGTATTTGATTCCCCATAATTTAATCCCACCCCTCTCCCGAACACCCTAGCATTTACTTCTTTTACAACCCCATCTATAAATATATTAAACAACAATGGTGACATTACACATCCCTGTCTAAGACCTACTTTTACCGGGAAGTAGTCTCCCTCTCTTCTACACACCCTAACCTGAGCCTCACTATCTACATAAAAACTCTTTACAGCATTTAGTAACTTACCACCTACTCCATATACTTGCAACATCTGCCACATTGCTCCCCTATCCACTCTATCATATGCCTTTTCTAAATCTATAAATGCAATGAAAACTTCCCTACCTTTATCTAAATACTGTTCACATATATGCTTCAATGTAAACACTTGATCTACACATCAGCTACCCACTCTAAAACCTCCTTGCTCATCCGCAATCCTACATTCTGTCTTACCTTTAATTCTTTCAATAACCCTACCGTACACTTTTCCTGGTATACTCAGTAAACTTATTCCTCTATAATTTTTACAATGTCTTTTGTCCCCTTTCCCTTTATATATATATATATATATTATATATATATATATATATATATATATATTATATATATATATATAAAATATATATATATATATATATATATATATAGATTGGGTTATAAAAGAAAGGAATGAGCGGGTGTTTGCAAGAGGTGTGGGGTGAAAAGATGAAGAATCTAATACAAAGTGGGAGTTGTCACAGTTGCTCTTTGCTGATGACACTATGCTTTTGGGAGAGACTGAAGAGAAATTGCAGAGGTGCAGAGGTTGGTGGATGAGTTTGGTATAGTATGTAAAAGAAGAAAATGAAAAGTGGATGTAGGAAACAGTAAGGTGATGAGAATGACAAAAAATTTAAGTGACGAAAGACTGGATATCAGATTGAAGGGAGAGAGTATGGAGGAGGTGAAGGTATTCAGATATTTAGGAGTGGACGTGTCAGTAGATGGGTCTATGAAGGATGAGGTGAATCACAGAATTGATGAGGGGAAAAGGATGAGTGGTGTTCTTAAAAGTCTGTGGAGACAAAGAAGGGAATGTATGAGAGTGTAGTTATACCAACACTCTTATATGGGTGTGAAGCATGGGTGGTTAATGTTGCAGTAAGAAGGAAATTAGGAGGGGTTATTGAGGTGGTTCGGACATGTAGAGAGAATGGAACAAAATAGAATGAGTTCGAGAGTGTGTAAATCTGTAGCGGAGAGAACCAGAGGTAGGGGTCGGCCTAGGAAAGGTTAGAGGGAGGGGTTAAAGGTTTTGAATGCGAGGGGCTTGGACTTCCAGCAAGCATGCGTGAGCGTATTTGATAGGAGTGAATGGAGACAAATGGGTTTTAGGACTTGACGTGCTGTTGGAGTGTGAGCAAGGTAACATTTAAGAATGGATTCAGGGAAACCGGCAGGCCGGACTTGAGTCCTGGAGATGGGAAGTACAGTGCCTGCACTCTGAAGGAGGGGTGTTAATGTTGCAGTTTTATAACTGTAGTGTAAGCGCACCTCTGGCAAGACAGTGATGGAGTGAATGATAATGAAAGTTTTTCTTTTTCAGGCCACCCTGCCTCGGTGGGAAATGGCCGATGTCTTAGTAAAATAAAATAAAATATAGGGTAAAGATGGATTAGGGAAAGTAAAAATATTTAATTAATTTATTTTTGCCTTTTAGTAGATGTTTCATTGAAATTATTGTTAACAGTTTCTAAGTGATTCTTTCTAAATATAGACAAAGTTTCAGTATCATCCAGGAGATTATTCAGTTTATCTTGCTAATCATTTCCTTTCAAAATTATTATTGCATTTGTTTTATCTGCTTTAGTAAGGTGCAATTTTTATTATTAATAAGTGTATCATAAGACTTAAAGAATCTCTGAGGACAATTGGGAATATTCGTGTGAGTAATTTTAACCATCCAGTTGATTTTCAAAATGTTGAGAAAGTTGCATCAAGCAAGTCCATGGTCGACATTAATATAATAGAAAAATGTTTTATAAAAAACAGTTTTGAAAATATGAATATTATTTTTGGTTAATATAAATTGGGATCATTTATAATTAATAAAATTAGGAAGAATTTAATGATACATTAGATAAGTAGAAAATCTTAATGCTTGGGTACAGTATTAGGTGTGTTTCACAGAGTCGGGTGTTGTCACGCGACTGTGAGGTGTAGTCTTGTTGTTGTGACGTAAATGTGAGGTGTAGTCTTGTTGTTGTGACGTAAATGTGAGGTGTAGTCTTGCCCCTTTATATCCTTACTGCTGATGTTTTGTTTTTTATAGTTCCTTGATAATGTGAGAGGTCACGAAAACGATTGGAAGTTCACTATTTTTTTTACAGTGGTTGTTTTGCGTATGTGATATCACCTGTTCATTGTGATCTTATTGCATATATATACGTATATGTGGATGCTATTCTAGCGTGCGGTGTTTATGTGTGTGTGTGTGTGAGTGTGTGTGTGTGTGTGTGTGTGTGTGAGTGTGTGTGTGTGTGTGGGTGCGTGTGTGTGTGTGTGTGTGTGTGTGGGTGTGTGTGTGCGTGTGTGTGTGTGGGTGTGTGTGTGTGTGTGCGTGTGTGTGTGTGGGGGGGGGGTGCGTGTGTATGTGTGTGTACCCACCTAGTTGAGGTTGCAGGGGTCGAGTCCGAGCTCCTGGCCCCGCCTCTTCAATGGTCGCTACTAGGTCACTCCCCCTTAACCGTGAGCTTTATCATACCTCTGCTTAAAGCTATGTATGGATCCTGCCTCCACTACATCGCTTCCCAAACTATTCCACATCCTGACTACTCTGTGGCTGAAGAAATACTTCCTAACATCCCTGTGATTCATCTGTGTCTTCAACTTCCAACTTTGTCTCCTTGTTACTGTGTCCAATCTCTGGAACATCCTATCTTTGTCCACCTTGTCAATTCCTCTCAGTATTTTGTATGTCGTTATCATGTCCCCCCTATCTCTCCTGTCCTCCAGTGTCGTCAGGTTGATTTCACTTAACCTCTCCTCGTAGGACATACCTCTTTGCTCTGGGACTAGTCTTGTTGCAAACCTTTGCACTTTCTCTAGTTTCTTTACGTGCTTGGCTAGGTATGGGTTCCAAACTGGTGCCACATACTCCAATATGGGCCTAACGTACACGGTGTACAGAGTCCTGAACGATTCCGTATTAAGATGTAGGAATGCTGTTCTGAGGTTTGCTAGGCGCCCATATGCTGCAGCCGTTATTTTTTGATGTGCGCTTCAGTAGATGTGCCTGGTGTTATACTCACCCCAAGATATTTTTCCTTGAGTGAGGTTTGTGGTCTCTGGCCCCCTAGACTGTACTCCGTCTGCGGTCTTCTTTGTCCTTCCCCAATTTTCATGGCTTTGCACTTGGTGGGATTGAACTCCAGGAGCCAGTTGCTGGACCAGGTCTGCAGCCTGTCCAGATCCCTTTGTAGTTCTGCCTGGTCTTCGATCGAGTGAATTCTTCTCATCAACTTCACGTCATCTGCAAATAGGGACACTTCGGAGTCTATTTTTCCTTCGTATGTCGTTCACAAATACCAGAACGCATGGTCCTAGGACTGACCCCTGTGGGACCCCGTTTGGGCACAGGTGCCCACTTCCGACACCTTGCCACGTACCATGACTCGCTGTTGTCTTCCCGACAAGTATTCCGATCCATTGTAGTGCCTTCCTGTTATCCCTCCTTGGTCCTCCAGTTTTTGCCTAATCTCTTGAGTGGGAACTGGTTCTAACGCCTTCTTGCAGTCCAAGAATATGCAATCCCCCCACCCCTCTCTCTTGTCTTACTGCGGTCACAATGTCTAGAACTCTAGTAGGTTTGTGACACAGGATTTCTCGTCCCTGAAACCATGTTGGCTGCTGTTGATGAGTCATTCCTTTTTTTAGGTGTTCCACCCCTCTTCTCCTGATAATCTTCTCCATGATTTTGCATACTATACATGTCAGTAACACTGTTCTGTAGTTTAGTGTTTCATTCTGTCTCCTTTTTTAAAGATTGGGAAACCCCATTTGCTGTCTTCCATGCCTCAGGCAAAACTCCCTGTTACGATAGATGTATTGAATATTGTTTGGGGTACCATAGCGCCTCTGCTCCTTCTTCAGGACCCATGGGGAGATGTTATCTGGCCCCATTGCCCCTTTTAGGTATCTAGCTCACTCAGAAGCCTCTTCACTTCTTCCTCGGTTTGTGTGCACTGTGTCCAGCACTTTGGGGGTGTGCCACACCCCCTCGTCTTTCTGGAGCCCCTTCTGTCTCCTCGGTGAACACTTCTTTTAATCTCGTTGAGTTTCCTCACATACTTCACGGTCATTTCTTGTTTTCTCTCCTCCCTTTCCCTTTCCCTTTTTCCTGATTACCTGGTCCTTTACTGTTGTTTTTCCTCGTGATGTGAGTATACGTTTCGGGTCAGATTTGGGGTTCGACATCATGAACCTGTGGGATACACTTAGATACAAGGGGAAAACTGGGTGCTAGGTTGGGAAGTGTAGGACAGGAAAAGTGTAGGCCCCCCCCCCTCCGTTGGACTACTGGACACATGAAACCTAGGGAACACTTAAATGCAAGAAAAAACTAATGTGCAGGATGGGATGCAGGAAAGTGTAGGATAGGAAGTTGTAGGACACAGATGGATCCTGGACCACATGAAACCTAGGAACACTAGATGCAAGAAAACTGGATAGGATAGGAAGTGGGGAAGGGAGAATATCTGAGGGGACACAGGATGGACTTGGGACTACTTAGATGCAACATCACTGAGTGTTTAGAATAGAAATGGTGAAGGTGAGAATATAATGAGGGAACCCAGTAGGGACTCCTGGACATGAACCTGCTGATATAGCATCACCTGTTGCACCTGTTCACCCAACATTAAGTATTATTTGTATGTTTACTGTTCACATTGATGGATTTACCCGTCACTGCGGGGACTGTGTTAGTTCGGCTGTTTATGCTTGAACAATGTCTTTCTATTTGTTTGTAAAGTAAGGTCAGCTAGGTCTGTAATAGTTGTGTCATTATTATTATTAACTTTATTATTATTATTATTATTATTATTTTTATCTTCTTATAATTATTATTATTATTATTATTATTATTATTATTGTTTTTATTATTATTATTATTATTATTACTGTAAGCATAGCTTTGTTTACAGACCCTTTATCAAGTTTAAGTTCAAAAGATATATTTTGAGCGACACTTTTCATTCTACTATACACATCCTTGAATAAAAACCACATAGTGAGTCACTTTTCGTGGCTTTAGTTACGGGAACTGATCCATGCGATTCAAATGTTGTAACCTATTGTACTTATAGGTGACAAGTTTGCCTGCAACACAGTCTAAACTGAGGATGACAGTATCCGCACACTCTTAATTTATGCCACATAGCGGCGTTATATTCATATCAAGTTATAGCATATATCAAACTATTATGTGTTTTGATTGTGTTGTAGTAATTATACACAAATAACAGAAGACTGAATGAGAGTTAAAAATTCAATATAAAATGTAGAGTCTTTCCAGGGAGACTTGACATAGTGACTCTATAACTTTACCTTCCGATGTTCCAACTTGGCCACCAAGCTTCCTACGTTCTTGTAGGTCCTTTATTCGACAAAGTTTTGCACACACAGTGGGTTTTATCTAGTACTCACACGATATTACCTGAGCAGAGTACAGTGAGTAAAGTAGTGAGCTAAGGATGTGAAAGGGTCAGCGTGAAGTGTGTTGAAGTATGGTTACTGAGTAGGAGATTGGATCGTGAGAAAGACCTGCCCAGCATGGGTCAGTGGTTTGTTGCTGTTTTGGATAACGGTTGGGAAGAAATATTTACTGGTCAAACCAATTGGAACCGAAAAATAAAAATAATAGAAGAAATATGGCCTTCTTCTTATAAAGATCCCCTTACTAGTAGATACCTAAAAATAATTCAGGCAGTTTTTTTTAAAGCCTCCCTTCAGGAGTCGTTAATTCCATTCAGGGAGCGTAATTACCCTTCAGGAGATGGTTTGATTCCCTTCAGGGAACGGCTTTAAATAAATGTGAATTATAGTTTTAATGATATAGTTATCTACTGTTCTTGATTCAGGTACGTGTTATTTGATAGATTGTGGGAAACAGCATGTTCCAAAAACAGATGTCACTAAGGCAACCTGACCTGACCCAATGACAAACAACCTTCATGCCTTTGTCGCAAATGTTATTCTTTAAGAGAACCGACCTGATAAATTTCGTTTCACCTCTACACCGCCTTAATTATGGACGAGAAAAATTCAACACTTGTTATTAGTAAGAAGCATATATTTTCATTACGACAAGGTAAAGAGTTGCCAAAAAAATTTTACATACAGTCTCTTCACTTTTTTCACATCTTCACTTCTCTGTACGTCTTTCTATATTTGAGATAAACATTCCTAACCAGACTCACTCACCACTCAAATAAAACAATAAAAATCTTTGTGAGGAAAATAGATCTTCAAGCTCCGAGACTCGACTCCTGACAAAAGAAATATCAGTGACCATCTAATAACTTGGCCTGGTAGTTCTTCTTGATGTCTTGTAACTTTTCTTCAGTTAGTTCATATGTTAACTCTGTTTCCAGCGTTTTACTTTATTGTTATTTGTATGTTGATGAACGATACTTGAGTGGTGATGTTGTGTTCTATGTTTACTTTATATTGTTCTTGTGTTTTATACGTTTACCAGTTTCTCGTGTTATTGTGATTGCTCTCGGATTTAATGTATTGTTTTTATGTATTACATGTACCAGTGTGTCATTATGTATTCTGCGTATGTTTCATTATATTCCAGTACTGTTCTTTGTATGTGTGCTGTACTTTTGTGTGTTACCATAATGTTTCTTGGCTTGTTTGAATATCGTTGTTTTGTATTACTGTTTTGTTCTGTGTCAACTTGCACTTGTGGGTTACGGAGCTCTTTTTTATTTGTGCACTGAACTGTTCTTGCTTTGTCACTTTAATTTGCTTGAAAGTTCATCATTCATGTATGATGATGAGCGTTATTTTAAGTTGTTGTGTCTTTCCTCCTCCCATGACATCTTTCCACAATAATTTCCTCCCATGATTGTTATTCACGTCTTCCAGAACAATTTATGTCGACACAAAATTCTCAAAACAGTGACTTTACAATTCTCAGAATCAATAACCCACTCTCTCATCCACACTTAGTTCCTCTTATATGACTTTAATACATATGACACGAACATAGCACACACAAAATAATGTCACTCAGGTAGTCTCGAATGCTGAATTAAAGATTTTATCATTCTATCCTTCACCTTGGCAAATTCGAGTCAATGGTTCACTCCTATACATGCTGTTTTATTCACTTATGCTGTTGCTGTCATATTACCTTTGCATTATTTTCAACAAAAATATTATTACATGGATTTTGGCCAACAATTGAAGTCTTTTTTATGTTTTAACTTGTGCTTTGTTATGGTTGAGTACATACATCTTCCGGTTTAGTGTACTCTTCCTTCAATTACTTAAATTACTACAATGGGACTTCCACTGTTTTCCTGTTCAAAAACCCATTACCATTAACTATTCCTAGTTGAATGTCCTAAACAGCTCTCTCCACTGCAGTTGCCATTGCCACCCACCCAGACCTAGATAAGTGAACCCATCCCTGGATACATGGTCATTTCTGCCCCCTAGAAGAGGTCCCATTTGTGTCAAATGAATTTGTTATCCGCATTTTCCTTATGTATTTGTCCGGCCAAGCAATTGACACCAATTGCCCTGGAAACCATTCATTTCCAACTCCTCTCCTTGGCAAAATACCACATATGACAGGGTGCACTCTTCTCCTAATTATTTTATATTGATTGACCTATTACCTGCTAAATCAGGTCTTCTCTCTACGTCATGCCAGAATCGTAGCCTCCAGCACTGAAGACAGGATAATTAGGATTGCTCCATTACCTCTCTGATGTCAGATCTAGAACGGCTAACAATATCCTCCATCTCAGCCCCAGAAAGCAAACCTCTGGGTCTCCTACTCTTGTCAACTTCAAGCAGAACGCCCTTCACATATACCTACTTGGCCTACCCCATAACAACAATTATTTCTACCTTGGTGTCGTTCATCGTGACGTTCCCAGTTGTCGACTCACATCCGTCGTGGTAGCACGGAGAATGCATTAGATGTTTCAACAACAGTTTCCACAGCTGTCTCTTTCTTCTTCATCGTTTATACCTTTCCATTCGTTCTTCTGATCGTCAACTCGGTCACATGCTAGTACCACGTCCACACCATGACAATTTCCCTTCTTGGTACTAGGGACTCAAAACAGGGACTACGTATGAATCTTCTTGTTTTCCTCGTGTCAGACGCGGAACGAATCTCCATCTTCGCCATCCTCAATTCTTCCTGAGTGGTTGATCTGTACGTAACTCTGTGAGGAAGTGTCTCGTGTGCTCTTGTTGGACTGACCCAGATCGCCCTCCATCGAGCAACTTTACCAGCATGCTTAAGGGAAAGAAAACTGTGAGTAGCTAAGATGGAGATACCAGCGATTGCTGAGGAAACAGAGGATTCGTAAGTAGTACTCCCTGTTTTGAGTACTGGGGTCAAGAAGAGAAACGTGGCAGTGGCGGACTGCATGGAACTCGGAGATTTTGACTGATCAAGAAGAATGGAAAGACAGAAACGATGAAGAAGAAAGAGACTGATGTGGAAACATATAATGGCATTCCCCGTGCTCAACCGACGAATGTGAGTCGACTACTGGGGAACGTCACGCACGAACGACACAAGGAAGGTAAGATATTGTTGTTGTTGGGGATAGCCGGGTTAGATCATTGTTAGGGCATTTTGTCTTGTAGGGACAGGAGTAGGAGACAGAGGTTTGCACTTTCCGCGGGCTGGGATTGGGACAATTTGTTAGCCGGCTCTCTTGACATATCATGAACGGTAATGGATCAATCTATTGTTTAGCTCAGTGCTGGGGCAATATGTAGGCAGCATAGAATTGCAGGATTTAGTTAGAAAGTTCAGGGCAGCTATAGACATAATTAGGAAGAAGGGGGGTGCTGTTAGATGTGGCATTTTGCCAAGAAGACGGTGTTGTAATGAATGGTTGTCCAGAGCAATGGTATTAATTGTTGACTGGATTACACTGAAGATAATGCAGTATACCATTTCAACTTGGACAACTGGACAACTTTTATGCCCGAATGTCAGTATGACAGGGGATGGGGTGATAATTACTCAGGCAGTGTGGGTTTTCTTGCTAGAGCTCAGTTGAGGGGGTTGTTTAGGACATTAAGACTAGGTTTATTTAGAGGTAATGGTTTAGAATTGTAAATAATGAGTATGGATATATTGACTTATGCTCTGATATTATGAATCCTTAATAGTAACTTGTATGGTCGAGTAATCTGGGTAATGATATTTCAGAAATTGTGTAAAACAAAGTTGAAATAGGAAAAGATGTGCAGCAGAAAATAACATATGATGGTATTTTATGCTACAGTCGAAGTGGCAAGAAATAAAATCTAATGTACTAATTAGACTAGCATGTGTTGGGAACTTTGATATCATTGCATTAAGTGAAACGTGTATGATTTAAAGAGTCAGGTATGATAGCTTGAGTGGTAATGTTCAGGGATTTAAGTTGTTCCATGTGGATAGATGTAATGGGAAGGGGGGAGGGAGTATGCATTATATGTTCGAGAAAATACTATTTGTTTGATACAAAAACAGGTATAAAAGTAAAAGGCAACCAGTATCAGAATCTGTTTGGTAGTAGAGTTGTAGAAGGTCAAGAAAAACTAATTCTAGGTGTAATATCGACTCCAGGCTTGATCTAGATAGAGGGTGATTCTTTGGGACGGAAATTGTTAGGGCTTTCTGGACACAGTAACATAGTCATAGTAGTGGGTCTTTAAACTTTAGTCAAATTTGAATGGAATTCTTTGACAGGTAATCTAGAGTCCAGTGACTTTTAATGGAAAACATTCAGGACTGTTTTCTGAAGCACGTGCTTATCAGAGCACTACAAGGGGTAATAAATTTGCTAGACCTAGGTCTTCGTCAAATAAGGAACATTCGTGAATAAATCTGGAGGAGAATCAACTGTAGAAACTTGGGCGCAAGTGAATCACAAATCCATCACTTTGTAGCCTTAACTGGAAATACAAGAATAATGATTATACAGAAAAATAATCCCCTCTGATTCTGTTCTGCCATTATTATGGGACTTAGGACCACTGTCTAATCTCTGATTGGGATTATTAGCTAATGATTTTATTGACAGATAATCATTACTTATTGATTATGAGGGATCCGCTTTTTATGATTGTTTTTTAATAATGTACACAGTGCCCAGAGTTAGATAACATTCCCCAGAGAGAAATTAGGTCTTAATAATAACGATCCCAAAGGGTTAACTGTAGGCTAAGCATTTATTAGGGGAGAGAAAGGGGAATTTTGGGCGCATCAGAAGAGGAGAGGTTTACCTTACTGACCAATATGTGTCATTCTTAAAAAGAGAAGTAAAAAAAGGGGATTAGAAAAGGCGAAACGGTGGACTATGAAATTAGTGTTGCCTATAATGAATCAAAGACTAATCCACAAAGGGGTTCTTTCAAGTGTATAGGACGGAAGGAGGTTTAGAAAGACAGTAGAAACACTTTGACATATTTTTAGAACACGTTTCGTTCTGGGACCTTGATCACTTCTAATCATACAGAGGTAGAAAGACCATTATATATATATATCTATACGGCGGAGAGTGTGGTTGGTGAATGACGCTTCGTGACCTGAGGAAATGTCTGTTGGGAGGGGACCGGTCTAGACGTTGAAACATGTGACTCCTGTGTTGTTGGGTTGGGTGTGCTTAAGTATCATGATATGCCAATGTTTTTGAATTTTTGGAGTGTTTCAGTGTTGCGTTCTATTAGTGTCGGTGACGGCGATTTAGTGAGGCTTCTAGGCACCCGTCAGCGTCTGAGGTCTGGTTCTGTCCGAGAACGAGTTGTGCCTAATTCCACAGTTCATTCAATGCCACGTGGAGTCTCTGTGGAGGAACTCAGGGCGTGCCTTTACTTCGTCTCTGTAGAGGGCATTTCGATGCTCATTCACGGCGGATGGCTAAGATGGTAGTGCGGGCGGGTAAACACGCTAAGGTTACTTCCTGGGTGTCTGAAACAACCACAACCCCAAACCTTATTACTGGTTTTTCCTTCACAATACCCATTTTCCAAACCTTATGATCGGAGGCAATAAGTTAAGGGACAGAGGGGAAAAAGTTACTATGTACAACCTCGGCTCAGACAATCTGAGAAGTAATTTTCCGAGCACATATATATACAACTTTAAACTTATTGGACTGGATAGCCAAGCCATTCTTAAGGGTCGCTATTTAAACCTTTGAAGTTTTCCCAGGTATACTCAGTGGCAGGTGATCTGTTTTAAGAACAATGGTTTTACATATAATGTATGGAATCTACTTATACCCCCCATACCTTTGCATAAAAAAACCATTCCTTCTCAACAGTGGATGATCTTTCTTCCCTCCGGCAGATGCTTCTTATGCTGAAGATATAAGGAAGGAATCTTCCTAATACTGTAGTAGAACAGTCCCGAGTCCTGAATCTGAGGCATCTGTTCGGAGACAAAAAGACTTTATTTAATATTGGTTAATTTTAGAACTCGAGGGGCTGGAAAGTATTCTTTTAATCTGTTCGAGCTTTCAGCAGCTTCTTCAGAACCAAACAATAGGTTCCTTTACATTATTTTTTTAAATAGTCTCTGTGAGAATGGAAGTCAGACTTCTTAAATTAAGTACAAAAATTCTATAGAAATTTAGCTGACCCAGGGATCTTCTTTTTGAATCTTTTTTTGTTAGTTGGAAAAAGAAGCTTTCTAGATCTGCTTTACCCTTTGTCTTGTTAGGAAGAGGTGATAGTAACTATTGGCAGAAAAATTAACCGAGATATCTGTACTTGAATGAAGCCAAGAAGAAGCTTCTGTGGTTTAATTGTAAGGCCTATGAACTCCCTAGGACTTAGTTAAAACAAGCGACAGTGTAGTAAGATGATCTTTCCAGAAATGAGTCATGATGTAAATTTCTATCGAAATGCATTGAAACCATTCTTGAGGTCTGAAAAGGACTATTATCATAAGCCGGGATTGTACGTGGCACACTCGGAGACTAAGACCAAAAAAAACCATTGGGGGTGCCGATCATTGTATTAGTCCTTATGAGTAGGAAAGCAGTGTAGAGTTTAGAGGTCTGGGTGTAACGACACTTGATGTTCGACTTGTGAGATGTCTGATTTTTTTTTTCTTATTCGCTGGTTCTCTTTGCCCGGCCCGGGACTTTTCCAAGTAGTGGTGAACGGCCTTGGACTACTTATTCTGGGAGTATCTCGAGACCTAAGTCTCACATGGGAGGAGGTACAAGTCCCACTCTTATTTGGGACCATGTGTCCAGGCCTAGCCACAGTTCCCCGCCTCCCTCATGGGGCTTAGTAGGGAGAAAGCTAGGCCTCTGTCATGCCATCTTCCCCGCCCAAGGAGATCATGGGGATGGCAGTCTTGTGAGACGAAGGTGGGGTTAGCAAGCTCAAACCTCCTGTCTGACTTAGAGAAGGATTTTCAGTTATTCAATTTTTATAAAGTAATGATCGATAACGGCATGGGCTCTGCGTCCCATGTTTAGCGATAGTTTAATAAACGATATTCTGCATGAGAGTCTATATAGGAATTATTGGTTTCTTACCTTGTCTACTGGTGAACCAGAAAAGTGGCTTAGAAGGTTATATGGTATTTAACTTTAGAGTTAGTCAACTCATTATCAAGTGTTTTCCGTAAGTGAACGGGCGGTTCAGGATGGATTTTCCGTCAACTGGCTAACAATTCATTCCTTGTAAAGTACAAAGGACACAAGTGCAACTAATGTAGACATTTATTATGTGGCTAACTTTTCGCTCTTCCAGAGCATTATCAAAGCTTGATAAGCTTGATAAGTCTGGAGAGCGAAGAAGTTGCCACAATAAATGTCACATTAGTTGCACTTGTGTACCTTATTACTCTTTACATATTGTCGGGTAATTCTACCAACTTTATTACAATTCCAGTCTTGCTGTACAACGGTAGTGGTAATCCTGAGATTCTCTGTGAATACGTCTGTTTACTAGATTAGTTCACTGTTCATTTGATGTTTGAGTTGATTCGTTGGAGGAATTAATAATTAGTTATTAAATGTAGTTCCTTCGATTCTGTAGCGAGACTCGGTCATCTATATACAAACTTTACTTTCACAAGATCATGCTTCGTAACTAGTCTGTAAGACGTAGTATCTTAATTCAAAGAGTTCTAAACAAAGATTGACTTCTCTCACAGTTTCCAATATGTTGACATGATACATTATCTTCCCTTGACATCCAAGCAGATAATCTACCTTATTACAGACCTTCACTAACTTCTTACAGTCCGCGCCCAAGATATTAATTTCCTTATAGAGTTCTTTTGGTTAATAAAAGGTCTTGCATGTTTCCAATGGACATATATTCAGATTCTGACAATAGAAAAATCGCGGTTTCTTCTATTCTTTCTCTCAGGTTTAATATCTTTGGGACCACAGTTTCATTTATGTAAATAGAGGTCCGTGAGCATGTCTCCCATTACAGCAGTGCGAAAGTGGAATATTCCAAGGAAATCACTTGGAATCTCAGGCATTGCAAAGACAGAATATGGCAGACGTCTATGCCAGTCAGTTGATTTAAGAATACAAAGTTTCTTTTAATACTGAATTTAGGATTGCATGTTGTCATTCAATCTCACGTTACAATTTGAATGGTAAGGTGTAGTGAAAAGAGGTTGAACATCCACAAGTTGATAACTTGATCATTAATTCAGAAGTAAATTGCGTTCTTGATCAAAAAGAATTTCTCTGGGTTACGCTACCCGTGAAGAAAAATAAAGATAGTAATGCTTCTGCAATTCTATTGCGTAATGGATTTCAGCTAGACGCATAGTCAAGATATATTTATGGACTTGATGAACGAGGTGGTGACAGGACCAACATATATCCCACTGCAACTCTTAACAAAATGGGACTGAGAAATTGGCACTTTTTACCATGAGACTCTTAGTTCTACCCTTTTGTAAGGAAAGTTGACAATATGTGACACGACTAATAATACTTTAGATGTCCTGAAAGACATTCCCAAGACAGAGTACAAGTCCTTTATCTTCTTACAGGTTCCTTCCTATGTGAAAAATGGCCAGAGACTGGCAGCCAGATCATGAGAAATCTTCAAATAGTCTCACAGCAATTATTAGGAGTTGCTAACAGATTTCTTCCCACGTCATTAGGATTTTCTGCTGACGCTGCATTCTGAATAGAAGACTAGTCTTTATATACAAATTAATAAGAATTCTTTCTTTTGAATCACGTTGTCTGTTAAACGCTAACTTTCCGGGGTTTCCTCTGTGGAAGGGAAGTCTTTTGAAGACCAAGACCCTCTAAAATCTATCGTGAGAAAAGATCAATAGGTTTTCCTTTGGAAAAAAAACCAACGGTTGTATAGTTTTACCTTAGGACTGAGCTCTGAGTAAGGTCACGTTTTATCTGTGTTCCTGTTTGTTGAACGGATTTCAGTTAGTGACATTCGTTAAGTTCTGTTGCCTTATAGTTTTGGTGTACTGGAGCTAACCAATGTAGAAGAATCAGAAGAGTTTAGGCTCTGCTAGAATCTTACACATTGCTGTTATCATTATACTAGTACTACCGTCATCATTACTACTACTATCATTAATATTATTACTACCATTATCATTATTACTACTACTACTACTATCATTAATATTACTACCATTATCATTACTACTACTGCTATAATCATTACTAATACTATTAACACTTATACTACAATATTATCATAACTACTGCTACTATTAGCATTACTGCTACTACTATTATCATTACTATTACTATTATTATCATTACTACTACCACTACTACTAATGTTATCAATCTGTCTAGTAATATCCACCAGGAATCACACTGTTTCCCAACAATTTCTATATAAAAATTCTATCCCAAATCTTGCATCTGTGTAGCAAATCATCATGTTTTAGTTAATTGTTTTGTAGAGGAAACTGTCATAACTGGTATACACCTTATCTGACAAGTACACTGAGGTGTTACATAACTAGTAACACCTTACTGGCAGTCACTGTGGTGTTACATAACTGGTAACACCTTACTGACAGTTACTGAGGTGTTACATAACTGGTTTTAAACACCTTACTGGTCGTCACTGAGGTGTTACATAACTAGTAACACCTTACTTGAACAGTTAACGTGAGGTGTTACATAACACTGGGTAAATAAACACCTTACTGACAGTCACTGAGGGTGTTACATAACTGGTATACACTTTATGACAAGTGAAACTGAGGTGTTTGTTGCATAACTTGGTAAACACCTTACTGACAGTTTACTGGAGGTGATACATAACTAGTAAACACCTGTACTGACCTTGATCACTGAGGTTGTATACATAACTGGGTAACACCTCTACTGACAGTTACTGATGGGTGTTACATACTGGGAACACCTTACTGACAGTTACTGAGGTGTGTTTAATAATGTGGTAACAACTTACTGGACAGTACACTGAGGTGTTACATATACTGGTAAAACCTTATGACAGTTAAGGACGGTGTTAACAATAAAACTGTAACACCTTACTGACAGTCACTGAGGTGTTACATAACTTGGTAACCTTACTGACAGTTACTGAAGGTGTTACATAATGCGTAACAATCTTATGTACAGTCACACTGAGGTGTTACATAACTGGGTTAACACCTTACTGGACAGTTACTGAGGTGTTATCAAATCTGTTAACACCTTACTGACAGTTACTGAGGTGTTACATAACTGGTAACACCTTCTGACCGCAGTTACTGAGGTGTTGACATAACTAGTTAACACCTTAATGGACAGTCACTGAGGTGTTACATAAATGTTAACACCTGTTAATGGACAGTCACTGATGAGGTGTTACATAAATAGTAAAACCTTACTGGCAGACATGTGTAGTGTTACATGAATAGGTAGACACATTACGACAGTTATGAGGTGTTACATAACTGGTAACAACCTATACTGGACAGATCACTGAGGTGTTAAATAACTAGTAACACCTTTACTGACAGTTACTGAGGTGTGTTACATAATGTTAACACCTTACTGCACAGTCACTGACGGTGTTACATAATATGAGTACACCTTACCTGACAGTTACTTGAGGTGTTACATAATGTTAACACATTACTGACGCACTGATGTGTTACATTTGTCTAGTAACACCTTACTGACAGTCAATGAGGTGTTACATAACTGGTAACTCCTTACTGACAGTTACTGAGGTGTTAATCATAACTGGTAACACCTTACATGACAGTTATTGAGGTGTTTACATAACTGTTAACACCTTACTGACAGTCAATGAGTGTTACATAACTGGAACACCTTACTGACAGTCACTGAGGTGTTACATAACTGGTAACACCTACTGTCAGTTACTGAGGTGTACATAACTAGTAACCACCTTATGCAGTCACTGAGGTGTTACCAGTAACTGGTAACACCTTAATGACAGTCTCTCAGGTTTTTGTTATTAATGGTAACCCACTTACTGCGACAGTTCACTCAGGGTGTTACATTATCTGTTAACGCCTTATTGACAGTCAACTGAGGCATAACTCCAGGTGTTAAATTTACAATAACAGTTATCTAAGAGTTAACAGTTTATTCATTAAATGGAAGTTTCTTATTTTATTACTATGAGTAGAATAATGTTTCAGTTACGTCTTAAAACATCACCTAAACATTACCGTTAAGTATTACTTATAGTATAAACATTTAGGAATGATGTAATAACATTGTGTGCCACACATTCAAGGTATATATATGTTACATTTAAACATCTCAATACATTACATCACAGTATTAATTTTACATCTAACTGACATTCACACAACACAAAAAAATTAGTACATAAATGTATGTTAGACTGAAGTCGTACTGGACAGTGTGCACCAGCGACCACTTAATTATTTTTGACAAGGATCGAATATCCCAGATAGCTGATAGTTTTTTATTTTCATCCCATACGTTTATAGTGTGTGTGTGTGTGTGTGTAGTGGTGGTGTGTGAATGTGTTGTTGTATGTAGCGAATAACATGTATATTAGTGTAAGGGAGCGGGAGTGTGTTTTACAGTGTGTGATGTGCGGCGCGCTCCACGTGCAGTAAGTTCTGTTGTTTGTATAATGTGCGTGAATCAAGAAGCTGTTGTTTGTTAACTAATGGTAACATGAGCCGTAAAAGTTAAGTGTGTGTAGTAAGTTTGTTTAGTACAAGATACACGTAAAACAGTTACCCAAAAATGTATTATACATAGTAACATATGTGTGAAATTACCCAGGCTAACCAAAGAAAGTCAGATAAAGTGACTCTATTTTTTATTGTGGTCTCGCTCTCGGCAAAAACACATAGACAAATAACCCAAATAAAAATAAAAAGTTCAAACACTTATTACAGTTCGCGTGGAGGTGAACAAAACATTAACACACAAACACTCATCAACACACAATAAACATTCACGCAGAAACGCACTTACCTGCCTGATTAAGTACAGAAACTGATTTTTAATGTAGATGAATTCTATAACATTAAATAGAGACTCCCAAATTTTTCATTGGGTAGCCAGCCTTTGTGTGGGAGCGAACGTGGAGGTAGCTTGGCTGCGTCTGGCTGACCTAGGTCTAGATGTCTTGGTGTGTGTAATTACAGGACGCAGAGTTCTGTGTGTCCCCCTCTGTAATTCCACTCACCTGGACAGTCTCTACCGTAGACAGCCTAATACAAGACCTCGTTTCTCATCTAGGATAGATCATGAGGGCGGCAGAGCTGATTCGGAGATACCTAACCTGGGGGAAGCTGAGACTGGAAGATATTCCTAAGGGATCAAGTGTGGAAGGGAGACATCGGGGAGCCCACAGATGATTCCTGGACACATGGACCTGGGAAAGGCAAGGGATACCGTGGGAAAGGTGAGAATATCATGAAGGGGACAGATGTACTCCTGGACACATGGCAACTGGGAACAGACGAGGATACTGGTTGTTGAGGCAGACCTTGGGGAAGTGGGGAAAGGCGAGAATATTGAGGGGACACAGATGGATCTCCTGGGACACAAGGAACCTGGGAAAGGACGAGGATATGGTTGTTGAGGCATACCTTGGGGAAGTGGGGAAGGGAGAATATCTGAGGGGACACAGTGATGGAGTCCTGGATACATGGACCACTGGGAAAGGCAAAGGTTATCCTTAGGGAAGTGAGAAAGGGAAAATATCCTGAAGGCGGACAGATGAACTCTGGACACATGGACCTGGTGAAAGACGGGAACACTGGTTGTGAGGCAGGACCTTGGGAGAAGTGGGGGAAGTAAAATTAATGTTGAGTCTTGTTATTTGGAGTTCATCCTCATAGTGATCAATAATGCTCATTCTTGCACGTGTTCGTTGATCACAGTGAAACTTTAATGTGTTCTTGTATGTGTTCATCATAGTAACCATTTAATCTTGCTTTTTAGTGTTGATGAGCTACTTACGCATATATCTGCGAATTATTCATATGTATACAGATTGACTTCTAGAATATTCATAAATTACATGTATAAAATTTAAATCTTACCATAACTTAAATTAACGGGAACATGGGAGCTGAAACTTATGAGGACCTTTTGAGTGGGATATAGATATTAACTATAACACGGGGGAAACGTTTGATAATAACGATGCTAATAGTATCCTCCGAAACTAAGTATGACCAAAGTCTTTTCCAGTTAGTGACCTCCTCACCTGTCTCCTGAAGGATTGTACATGTGTGTACATGTGTGTTCATGTGTGTGTGCTCTGTGTGAGTGTGTGTGTGATGTAGTGTGTGTGTATGTAGAGGTGTGAGGTGTGGGTGTTTGTGTTATTGTGTTTACATATTAGTAATGCTAGACGGAGAGGATAATTTATATTGTTTAATAAAAATGTTTGATACAGAGGATTGTGTTTGTGTTCCTTCATTCATGTTACTATATGTGGATGTGTGTAGGGTGTGTATTGGAATATAGGAAACTGAGTGTATGAAGTGGTGCGCACTGTGAAACTCTGTGTGATTAATTCAATGAGGATGATCAATAGAGAGGAAAAAAAAAAGAAAACTGATAACAATAATTATTAGTTACCATGCAAGGAACACAAGGCTGGACACACCAACACATATCTACCAATAAAAACCCCCCCCCCCCCCCCCCCCCCTTTCACAAATACCATTTCATAGCTATATATTGAACAAACTAATAATTGGGATAGGTACAATATTAAATCATAAATAATATGTTCCAAATTTTAACTGTGTGGCCAGCCTGGTGGACGAACTGGGATAGAGACCTCTCTTTGTCTCACGTAAGTCGACGTTCAGGTCTGTGACAGGGAGGCTGTTTTACAGAGCGCAGATTATCTGCGTGTCATCATCTGGTAATAACCACTTACCTTAGTATACTGATATTAAATACACTTGTGTAGGAATATAATATATGGGCAGTACTTCAAGGATGGTTTGAAATGATGACCTCAGGGAAGTGGTGATGGGTTATACCTGGAACCATTGGACCTGGGGTGGGACTTGCTGACCCTGGGAAGTGGTGAAGGGTTTAAGACCTGGAATCACGGACCTAGGGGTGGACTTGCTGAAGTCAGGGAAGTGGTGAAGAAGCTGAATACCTGGATCACGGACATGGCGGGTGGACTTCGCTGACCTCAAGGGAAAGTGGGAAGGGTTAATACCTGAACCACAGACCTGGGGTGGAGACTTGCTGACCTAGGGAACGTGGTGAAGGGAGAATTACTGGAACACAGACCTGGGGTGGGACTTGCGGACCTCAGGATGCTGGTGAAGGGTGATACTGGTTATCCAGGACATGGGGTGGGACATGCTGACCTCAGAGAAGTGGTTGAAGGGGTGAATACCTGGAACCACGGTCCTAGGGTGGGGGACTGGGCTGACCTCAGGGAGTGGTGAAGGGTGAATACCTGTTACCACCAGACCTGGGGTGGGGACTTGCTGACCTCAGGGAAAGTGGTTGAACGGTTAATAATTGGAATCCAAGGACCTGGGGGAGGGACATAGCAGACCTCAGGAAAGTGGTGGAAGGGTGTATACTGGAAGCATGGACCTGGGGTGGGGAATGATGACCTGGGGGGGGAACTTCAGAAGGGAAGGGGAAGACTCCGGCCCTAACCGGGCCCCACGGATGAATCTGGGAAGGCTTAGATGCAAGAGTGGAAATTTACTTGAGTGAAGGATAGGATTTAGATTCAAAGAATACTGAGTGTATGAAGAGAGATATCTGAGAGGACACATGAACCTAGGAAACACTTAGATACAGAGAAAACTGGGTTGTGGATGGGAAGTGTAGGATAGCGAAGTGTAGTCAGAGGTGTACTCCTGGGACACATGAAATCCGGGAAACACTTAGATTGAACGAAACTGGGTGCTAGGATGGAGTGTTAGCGATAGGAAGTGATTCTTTCTAGCATGGGAGAATATCTGAGGGGACACAGATGTACTCCCTGGACACATGAACCTGGGGAACACTTAGATACAGAAACCTGGTGTAGGATTGGAAGTGTAGGAATAGGAAGTGGCGGGGGGGGCAAGGGTGAATATCTTGTAGGGGACACAGATGTACTCCTGGACATCATGAACCTGTGGGATACACTTAGATACAAGGGGAAAACTGGGTGCTAGGTTGGGAAGTGTAGGACAGGAAAAGTGTAGGCCCCCCCCCCTCCGTTGGACTACTGGACACATGAAACCTAGGGAACACTTAAATGCAAGAAAAAACTAATGTGCAGGATGGGATGCAGGAAAGTGTAGGATAGGAAGTTGTAGGACACAGATGGATCCTGGACCACATGAAACCTAGGAACACTAGATGCAAGAAAACTGGATAGGATAGGAAGTGGGGAAGGGAGAATATCTGAGGGGACACAGGATGGACTTGGGACTACTTAGATGCAACATCACTGAGTGTTTAGAATAGAAATGGTGAAGGTGAGAATATAATGAGGGAACCCAGTAGGGACTCCTGGACATGAACCTGCTGATATAGCATCACCTGTTGCACCTGTTCACCCAACATTAAGTATTATTTGTATGTTTACTGTTCACATTGATGGATTTACCCGTCACTGCGGGGACTGTGTTAGTTCGGCTGTTTATGCTTGAACAATGTCTTTCTATTTGTTTGTAAAGTAAGGTCAGCTAGGTCTGTAATAGTTGTGTCATTATTATTATTAACTTTATTATTATTATTATTATTATTATTTTTATCTTCTTATAATTATTATTATTATTATTATTATTATTATTATTGTTTTTATTATTATTATTATTATTATTACTGTAAGCATAGCTTTGTTTACAGACCCTTTATCAAGTTTAAGTTCAAAAGATATATTTTGAGCGACACTTTTCATTCTACTATACACATCCTTGAATAAAAACCACATAGTGAGTCACTTTTCGTGGCTTTAGTTACGGGAACTGATCCATGCGATTCAAATGTTGTAACCTATTGTACTTATAGGTGACAAGTTTGCCTGCAACACAGTCTAAACTGAGGATGACAGTATCCGCACACTCTTAATTTATGCCACATAGCGGCGTTATATTCATATCAAGTTATAGCATATATCAAACTATTATGTGTTTTGATTGTGTTGTAGTAATTATACACAAATAACAGAAGACTGAATGAGAGTTAAAAATTCAATATAAAATGTAGAGTCTTTCCAGGGAGACTTGACATAGTGACTCTATAACTTTACCTTCCGATGTTCCAACTTGGCCACCAAGCTTCCTACGTTCTTGTAGGTCCTTTATTCGACAAAGTTTTGCACACACAGTGGGTTTTATCTAGTACTCACACGATATTACCTGAGCAGAGTACAGTGAGTAAAGTAGTGAGCTAAGGATGTGAAAGGGTCAGCGTGAAGTGTGTTGAAGTATGGTTACTGAGTAGGAGATTGGATCGTGAGAAAGACCTGCCCAGCATGGGTCAGTGGTTTGTTGCTGTTTTGGATAACGGTTGGGAAGAAATATTTACTGGTCAAACCAATTGGAACCGAAAAATAAAAATAATAGAAGAAATATGGCCTTCTTCTTATAAAGATCCCCTTACTAGTAGATACCTAAAAATAATTCAGGCAGTTTTTTTTAAAGCCTCCCTTCAGGAGTCGTTAATTCCATTCAGGGAGCGTAATTACCCTTCAGGAGATGGTTTGATTCCCTTCAGGGAACGGCTTTAAATAAATGTGAATTATAGTTTTAATGATATAGTTATCTACTGTTCTTGATTCAGGTACGTGTTATTTGATAGATTGTGGGAAACAGCATGTTCCAAAAACAGATGTCACTAAGGCAACCTGACCTGACCCAATGACAAACAACCTTCATGCCTTTGTCGCAAATGTTATTCTTTAAGAGAACCGACCTGATAAATTTCGTTTCACCTCTACACCGCCTTAATTATGGACGAGAAAAATTCAACACTTGTTATTAGTAAGAAGCATATATTTTCATTACGACAAGGTAAAGAGTTGCCAAAAAAATTTTACATACAGTCTCTTCACTTTTTTCACATCTTCACTTCTCTGTACGTCTTTCTATATTTGAGATAAACATTCCTAACCAGACTCACTCACCACTCAAATAAAACAATAAAAATCTTTGTGAGGAAAATAGATCTTCAAGCTCCGAGACTCGACTCCTGACAAAAGAAATATCAGTGACCATCTAATAACTTGGCCTGGTAGTTCTTCTTGATGTCTTGTAACTTTTCTTCAGTTAGTTCATATGTTAACTCTGTTTCCAGCGTTTTACTTTATTGTTATTTGTATGTTGATGAACGATACTTGAGTGGTGATGTTGTGTTCTATGTTTACTTTATATTGTTCTTGTGTTTTATACGTTTACCAGTTTCTCGTGTTATTGTGATTGCTCTCGGATTTAATGTATTGTTTTTATGTATTACATGTACCAGTGTGTCATTATGTATTCTGCGTATGTTTCATTATATTCCAGTACTGTTCTTTGTATGTGTGCTGTACTTTTGTGTGTTACCATAATGTTTCTTGGCTTGTTTGAATATCGTTGTTTTGTATTACTGTTTTGTTCTGTGTCAACTTGCACTTGTGGGTTACGGAGCTCTTTTTTATTTGTGCACTGAACTGTTCTTGCTTTGTCACTTTAATTTGCTTGAAAGTTCATCATTCATGTATGATGATGAGCGTTATTTTAAGTTGTTGTGTCTTTCCTCCTCCCATGACATCTTTCCACAATAATTTCCTCCCATGATTGTTATTCACGTCTTCCAGAACAATTTATGTCGACACAAAATTCTCAAAACAGTGACTTTACAATTCTCAGAATCAATAACCCACTCTCTCATCCACACTTAGTTCCTCTTATATGACTTTAATACATATGACACGAACATAGCACACACAAAATAATGTCACTCAGGTAGTCTCGAATGCTGAATTAAAGATTTTATCATTCTATCCTTCACCTTGGCAAATTCGAGTCAATGGTTCACTCCTATACATGCTGTTTTATTCACTTATGCTGTTGCTGTCATATTACCTTTGCATTATTTTCAACAAAAATATTATTACATGGATTTTGGCCAACAATTGAAGTCTTTTTTATGTTTTAACTTGTGCTTTGTTATGGTTGAGTACATACATCTTCCGGTTTAGTGTACTCTTCCTTCAATTACTTAAATTACTACAATGGGACTTCCACTGTTTTCCTGTTCAAAAACCCATTACCATTAACTATTCCTAGTTGAATGTCCTAAACAGCTCTCTCCACTGCAGTTGCCATTGCCACCCACCCAGACCTAGATAAGTGAACCCATCCCTGGATACATGGTCATTTCTGCCCCCTAGAAGAGGTCCCATTTGTGTCAAATGAATTTGTTATCCGCATTTTCCTTATGTATTTGTCCGGCCAAGCAATTGACACCAATTGCCCTGGAAACCATTCATTTCCAACTCCTCTCCTTGGCAAAATACCACATATGACAGGGTGCACTCTTCTCCTAATTATTTTATATTGATTGACCTATTACCTGCTAAATCAGGTCTTCTCTCTACGTCATGCCAGAATCGTAGCCTCCAGCACTGAAGACAGGATAATTAGGATTGCTCCATTACCTCTCTGATGTCAGATCTAGAACGGCTAACAATATCCTCCATCTCAGCCCCAGAAAGCAAACCTCTGGGTCTCCTACTCTTGTCAACTTCAAGCAGAACGCCCTTCACATATACCTACTTGGCCTACCCCATAACAACAATTATTTCTACCTTGGTGTCGTTCATCGTGACGTTCCCAGTTGTCGACTCACATCCGTCGTGGTAGCACGGAGAATGCATTAGATGTTTCAACAACAGTTTCCACAGCTGTCTCTTTCTTCTTCATCGTTTATACCTTTCCATTCGTTCTTCTGATCGTCAACTCGGTCACATGCTAGTACCACGTCCACACCATGACAATTTCCCTTCTTGGTACTAGGGACTCAAAACAGGGACTACGTATGAATCTTCTTGTTTTCCTCGTGTCAGACGCGGAACGAATCTCCATCTTCGCCATCCTCAATTCTTCCTGAGTGGTTGATCTGTACGTAACTCTGTGAGGAAGTGTCTCGTGTGCTCTTGTTGGACTGACCCAGATCGCCCTCCATCGAGCAACTTTACCAGCATGCTTAAGGGAAAGAAAACTGTGAGTAGCTAAGATGGAGATACCAGCGATTGCTGAGGAAACAGAGGATTCGTAAGTAGTACTCCCTGTTTTGAGTACTGGGGTCAAGAAGAGAAACGTGGCAGTGGCGGACTGCATGGAACTCGGAGATTTTGACTGATCAAGAAGAATGGAAAGACAGAAACGATGAAGAAGAAAGAGACTGATGTGGAAACATATAATGGCATTCCCCGTGCTCAACCGACGAATGTGAGTCGACTACTGGGGAACGTCACGCACGAACGACACAAGGAAGGTAAGATATTGTTGTTGTTGGGGATAGCCGGGTTAGATCATTGTTAGGGCATTTTGTCTTGTAGGGACAGGAGTAGGAGACAGAGGTTTGCACTTTCCGCGGGCTGGGATTGGGACAATTTGTTAGCCGGCTCTCTTGACATATCATGAACGGTAATGGATCAATCTATTGTTTAGCTCAGTGCTGGGGCAATATGTAGGCAGCATAGAATTGCAGGATTTAGTTAGAAAGTTCAGGGCAGCTATAGACATAATTAGGAAGAAGGGGGGTGCTGTTAGATGTGGCATTTTGCCAAGAAGACGGTGTTGTAATGAATGGTTGTCCAGAGCAATGGTATTAATTGTTGACTGGATTACACTGAAGATAATGCAGTATACCATTTCAACTTGGACAACTGGACAACTTTTATGCCCGAATGTCAGTATGACAGGGGATGGGGTGATAATTACTCAGGCAGTGTGGGTTTTCTTGCTAGAGCTCAGTTGAGGGGGTTGTTTAGGACATTAAGACTAGGTTTATTTAGAGGTAATGGTTTAGAATTGTAAATAATGAGTATGGATATATTGACTTATGCTCTGATATTATGAATCCTTAATAGTAACTTGTATGGTCGAGTAATCTGGGTAATGATATTTCAGAAATTGTGTAAAACAAAGTTGAAATAGGAAAAGATGTGCAGCAGAAAATAACATATGATGGTATTTTATGCTACAGTCGAAGTGGCAAGAAATAAAATCTAATGTACTAATTAGACTAGCATGTGTTGGGAACTTTGATATCATTGCATTAAGTGAAACGTGTATGATTTAAAGAGTCAGGTATGATAGCTTGAGTGGTAATGTTCAGGGATTTAAGTTGTTCCATGTGGATAGATGTAATGGGAAGGGGGGAGGGAGTATGCATTATATGTTCGAGAAAATACTATTTGTTTGATACAAAAACAGGTATAAAAGTAAAAGGCAACCAGTATCAGAATCTGTTTGGTAGTAGAGTTGTAGAAGGTCAAGAAAAACTAATTCTAGGTGTAATATCGACTCCAGGCTTGATCTAGATAGAGGGTGATTCTTTGGGACGGAAATTGTTAGGGCTTTCTGGACACAGTAACATAGTCATAGTAGTGGGTCTTTAAACTTTAGTCAAATTTGAATGGAATTCTTTGACAGGTAATCTAGAGTCCAGTGACTTTTAATGGAAAACATTCAGGACTGTTTTCTGAAGCACGTGCTTATCAGAGCACTACAAGGGGTAATAAATTTGCTAGACCTAGGTCTTCGTCAAATAAGGAACATTCGTGAATAAATCTGGAGGAGAATCAACTGTAGAAACTTGGGCGCAAGTGAATCACAAATCCATCACTTTGTAGCCTTAACTGGAAATACAAGAATAATGATTATACAGAAAAATAATCCCCTCTGATTCTGTTCTGCCATTATTATGGGACTTAGGACCACTGTCTAATCTCTGATTGGGATTATTAGCTAATGATTTTATTGACAGATAATCATTACTTATTGATTATGAGGGATCCGCTTTTTATGATTGTTTTTTAATAATGTACACAGTGCCCAGAGTTAGATAACATTCCCCAGAGAGAAATTAGGTCTTAATAATAACGATCCCAAAGGGTTAACTGTAGGCTAAGCATTTATTAGGGGAGAGAAAGGGGAATTTTGGGCGCATCAGAAGAGGAGAGGTTTACCTTACTGACCAATATGTGTCATTCTTAAAAAGAGAAGTAAAAAAAGGGGATTAGAAAAGGCGAAACGGTGGACTATGAAATTAGTGTTGCCTATAATGAATCAAAGACTAATCCACAAAGGGGTTCTTTCAAGTGTATAGGACGGAAGGAGGTTTAGAAAGACAGTAGAAACACTTTGACATATTTTTAGAACACGTTTCGTTCTGGGACCTTGATCACTTCTAATCATACAGAGGTAGAAAGACCATTATATATATATATCTATACGGCGGAGAGTGTGGTTGGTGAATGACGCTTCGTGACCTGAGGAAATGTCTGTTGGGAGGGGACCGGTCTAGACGTTGAAACATGTGACTCCTGTGTTGTTGGGTTGGGTGTGCTTAAGTATCATGATATGCCAATGTTTTTGAATTTTTGGAGTGTTTCAGTGTTGCGTTCTATTAGTGTCGGTGACGGCGATTTAGTGAGGCTTCTAGGCACCCGTCAGCGTCTGAGGTCTGGTTCTGTCCGAGAACGAGTTGTGCCTAATTCCACAGTTCATTCAATGCCACGTGGAGTCTCTGTGGAGGAACTCAGGGCGTGCCTTTACTTCGTCTCTGTAGAGGGCATTTCGATGCTCATTCACGGCGGATGGCTAAGATGGTAGTGCGGGCGGGTAAACACGCTAAGGTTACTTCCTGGGTGTCTGAAACAACCACAACCCCAAACCTTATTACTGGTTTTTCCTTCACAATACCCATTTTCCAAACCTTATGATCGGAGGCAATAAGTTAAGGGACAGAGGGGAAAAAGTTACTATGTACAACCTCGGCTCAGACAATCTGAGAAGTAATTTTCCGAGCACATATATATACAACTTTAAACTTATTGGACTGGATAGCCAAGCCATTCTTAAGGGTCGCTATTTAAACCTTTGAAGTTTTCCCAGGTATACTCAGTGGCAGGTGATCTGTTTTAAGAACAATGGTTTTACATATAATGTATGGAATCTACTTATACCCCCCATACCTTTGCATAAAAAAACCATTCCTTCTCAACAGTGGATGATCTTTCTTCCCTCCGGCAGATGCTTCTTATGCTGAAGATATAAGGAAGGAATCTTCCTAATACTGTAGTAGAACAGTCCCGAGTCCTGAATCTGAGGCATCTGTTCGGAGACAAAAAGACTTTATTTAATATTGGTTAATTTTAGAACTCGAGGGGCTGGAAAGTATTCTTTTAATCTGTTCGAGCTTTCAGCAGCTTCTTCAGAACCAAACAATAGGTTCCTTTACATTATTTTTTTAAATAGTCTCTGTGAGAATGGAAGTCAGACTTCTTAAATTAAGTACAAAAATTCTATAGAAATTTAGCTGACCCAGGGATCTTCTTTTTGAATCTTTTTTTGTTAGTTGGAAAAAGAAGCTTTCTAGATCTGCTTTACCCTTTGTCTTGTTAGGAAGAGGTGATAGTAACTATTGGCAGAAAAATTAACCGAGATATCTGTACTTGAATGAAGCCAAGAAGAAGCTTCTGTGGTTTAATTGTAAGGCCTATGAACTCCCTAGGACTTAGTTAAAACAAGCGACAGTGTAGTAAGATGATCTTTCCAGAAATGAGTCATGATGTAAATTTCTATCGAAATGCATTGAAACCATTCTTGAGGTCTGAAAAGGACTATTATCATAAGCCGGGATTGTACGTGGCACACTCGGAGACTAAGACCAAAAAAAACCATTGGGGGTGCCGATCATTGTATTAGTCCTTATGAGTAGGAAAGCAGTGTAGAGTTTAGAGGTCTGGGTGTAACGACACTTGATGTTCGACTTGTGAGATGTCTGATTTTTTTTTTCTTATTCGCTGGTTCTCTTTGCCCGGCCCGGGACTTTTCCAAGTAGTGGTGAACGGCCTTGGACTACTTATTCTGGGAGTATCTCGAGACCTAAGTCTCACATGGGAGGAGGTACAAGTCCCACTCTTATTTGGGACCATGTGTCCAGGCCTAGCCACAGTTCCCCGCCTCCCTCATGGGGCTTAGTAGGGAGAAAGCTAGGCCTCTGTCATGCCATCTTCCCCGCCCAAGGAGATCATGGGGATGGCAGTCTTGTGAGACGAAGGTGGGGTTAGCAAGCTCAAACCTCCTGTCTGACTTAGAGAAGGATTTTCAGTTATTCAATTTTTATAAAGTAATGATCGATAACGGCATGGGCTCTGCGTCCCATGTTTAGCGATAGTTTAATAAACGATATTCTGCATGAGAGTCTATATAGGAATTATTGGTTTCTTACCTTGTCTACTGGTGAACCAGAAAAGTGGCTTAGAAGGTTATATGGTATTTAACTTTAGAGTTAGTCAACTCATTATCAAGTGTTTTCCGTAAGTGAACGGGCGGTTCAGGATGGATTTTCCGTCAACTGGCTAACAATTCATTCCTTGTAAAGTACAAAGGACACAAGTGCAACTAATGTAGACATTTATTATGTGGCTAACTTTTCGCTCTTCCAGAGCATTATCAAAGCTTGATAAGCTTGATAAGTCTGGAGAGCGAAGAAGTTGCCACAATAAATGTCACATTAGTTGCACTTGTGTACCTTATTACTCTTTACATATTGTCGGGTAATTCTACCAACTTTATTACAATTCCAGTCTTGCTGTACAACGGTAGTGGTAATCCTGAGATTCTCTGTGAATACGTCTGTTTACTAGATTAGTTCACTGTTCATTTGATGTTTGAGTTGATTCGTTGGAGGAATTAATAATTAGTTATTAAATGTAGTTCCTTCGATTCTGTAGCGAGACTCGGTCATCTATATACAAACTTTACTTTCACAAGATCATGCTTCGTAACTAGTCTGTAAGACGTAGTATCTTAATTCAAAGAGTTCTAAACAAAGATTGACTTCTCTCACAGTTTCCAATATGTTGACATGATACATTATCTTCCCTTGACATCCAAGCAGATAATCTACCTTATTACAGACCTTCACTAACTTCTTACAGTCCGCGCCCAAGATATTAATTTCCTTATAGAGTTCTTTTGGTTAATAAAAGGTCTTGCATGTTTCCAATGGACATATATTCAGATTCTGACAATAGAAAAATCGCGGTTTCTTCTATTCTTTCTCTCAGGTTTAATATCTTTGGGACCACAGTTTCATTTATGTAAATAGAGGTCCGTGAGCATGTCTCCCATTACAGCAGTGCGAAAGTGGAATATTCCAAGGAAATCACTTGGAATCTCAGGCATTGCAAAGACAGAATATGGCAGACGTCTATGCCAGTCAGTTGATTTAAGAATACAAAGTTTCTTTTAATACTGAATTTAGGATTGCATGTTGTCATTCAATCTCACGTTACAATTTGAATGGTAAGGTGTAGTGAAAAGAGGTTGAACATCCACAAGTTGATAACTTGATCATTAATTCAGAAGTAAATTGCGTTCTTGATCAAAAAGAATTTCTCTGGGTTACGCTACCCGTGAAGAAAAATAAAGATAGTAATGCTTCTGCAATTCTATTGCGTAATGGATTTCAGCTAGACGCATAGTCAAGATATATTTATGGACTTGATGAACGAGGTGGTGACAGGACCAACATATATCCCACTGCAACTCTTAACAAAATGGGACTGAGAAAATTGGCATTTTTACCATAGAGACTCTTAGTTCTACCCTTTTGTAAGGAAAGTTGACATATGTGACACGACAAATAATACTTATAGATGTCCAAAGACATCCCAAGACAGAAGTACAAGTCCTTTATCTTCTTACAGGTTCCTTCCTATGTGAAAAATGGCCAGAGACTGGCAGCCAGATCATGAGAAATCTTCAAAATAGTCTCACAGCAATTATTAGGAGTTGCTAACAGATTTCTTCCCACGTCATTAGGATTTTCTGCTGACGCTGCATTCTTGAATAGAAGACTATCTTTATATACAAATTAATAAGAATTCTTTCTTTTGAATCACGTTGTCTGTTAAACGCTAACTTTCCGGGGTTTCCTCTGTGGAAGGGAAGTCTTTTGAAGACCAAGACCCTCTAAAATCTATCGTGAGAAAAGATCAATAGGTTTTCCTTTGGAAAAAAAACCAACGGTTGTATAGTTTTACCTTAGGACTGAGCTCTGAGTAAGGTCACGTTTTATCTGTGTTCCTGTTTGTTGAACGGATTTCAGTTAGTGACATTCGTTAAGTTCTGTTGCCTTATAGTTTTGGTGTACTGGAGCTAACCAATGTAGAAGAATCAGAAGAGTTTAGGCTCTGCTAGAATCTTACACATTGCTGTTATCATTATACTAGTACTGACGTCATCTTTACTATACTATCTTAATATTATTACTACCATTATCATTATTTACTATAACTACTACTATCATTAATATTTACTACCATTATATTACTACTAATGCTATAATCTAGTTACTAATACTATTAACACTTATACTACAATATTATTATTACTACTGCTACTATTATCATTACTGCTACAACTATTATCATTACTATTACTTTATTATCATTACTACTACCACTACTACTAATGTTATCAATCTGTCTAGTAATATCCACCAGGAATCACACTGTTTCCCAACAAATTCTATATAAAAATTCTATCCCAAATCTTGCATCTGTGTAGCAAATCATCATGTTTTAGTTAATTGTTTTGTAGAGGAAACTGTCATAACTGGTATACACCTTATCTGACAAGTACACTGAGGTGTTACATAACTAGTAAACAACTTACTGGCAGTCATGTGGTGTTACATAACTGGTAACACCTTACTGACAGTTACTTGAGGTGTTACATAACTGGTTTTAAACACCTTACTGGTCGTCACTGAGGTGTTACATAACTAGTAACACCTTACTTGAACAGTTAACGTGAGGTGTTACATAACACTGGGTAAATAAACACCTTACTGACAGTCACTGAGGGTGTTACATAACTGGTATACACTTTATGACAAGTGAAACTGAGGTGTTTGTTGCATAACTTGGTAAACACCTTACTGACAGTTTACTGGAGGTGATACATAACTAGTAAACACCTGTACTGACCTTGATCACTGAGGTTGTATACATAACTGGGTAACACCTCTACTGACAGTTACTGATGGGTGTTACATACTGGGAACACCTTACTGACAGTTACTGAGGTGTGTTTAATAATGTGGTAACAACTTACTGGACAGTACACTGAGGTGTTACATATACTGGTAAAACCTTATGACAGTTAAGGACGGTGTTAACAATAAAACTGTAACACCTTACTGACAGTCACTGAGGTGTTACATAACTTGGTAACCTTACTGACAGTTACTGAAGGTGTTACATAATGCGTAACAATCTTATGTACAGTCACACTGAGGTGTTACATAACTGGGTTAACACCTTACTGGACAGTTACTGAGGTGTTATCAAATCTGTTAACACCTTACTGACAGTTACTGAGGTGTTACATAACTGGTAACACCTTCTGACCGCAGTTACTGAGGTGTTGACATAACTAGTTAACACCTTAATGGACAGTCACTGAGGTGTTACATAAATGTTAACACCTGTTAATGGACAGTCACTGATGAGGTGTTACATAAATAGTAAAACCTTACTGGCAGACATGTGTAGTGTTACATGAATAGGTAGACACATTACGACAGTTATGAGGTGTTACATAACTGGTAACAACCTATACTGGACAGATCACTGAGGTGTTAAATAACTAGTAACACCTTTACTGACAGTTACTGAGGTGTGTTACATAATGTTAACACCTTACTGCACAGTCACTGACGGTGTTACATAATATGAGTACACCTTACCTGACAGTTACTTGAGGTGTTACATAATGTTAACACATTACTGACGCACTGATGTGTTACATTTGTCTAGTAACACCTTACTGACAGTCAATGAGGTGTTACATAACTGGTAACTCCTTACTGACAGTTACTGAGGTGTTAATCATAACTGGTAACACCTTACATGACAGTTATTGAGGTGTTTACATAACTGTTAACACCTTACTGACAGTCAATGAGTGTTACATAACTGGAACACCTTACTGACAGTCACTGAGGTGTTACATAACTGGTAACACCTACTGTCAGTTACTGAGGTGTACATAACTAGTAACCACCTTATGCAGTCACTGAGGTGTTACCAGTAACTGGTAACACCTTAATGACAGTCTCTCAGGTTTTTGTTATTAATGGTAACCCACTTACTGCGACAGTTCACTCAGGGTGTTACATTATCTGTTAACGCCTTATTGACAGTCAACTGAGGCATAACTCCAGGTGTTAAATTTACAATAACAGTTATCTAAGAGTTAACAGTTTATTCATTAAATGGAAGTTTCTTATTTTATTACTATGAGTAGAATAATGTTTCAGTTACGTCTTAAAACATCACCTAAACATTACCGTTAAGTATTACTTATAGTATAAACATTTAGGAATGATGTAATAACATTGTGTGCCACACATTCAAGGTATATATATGTTACATTTAAACATCTCAATACATTACATCACAGTATTAATTTTACATCTAACTGACATTCACACAACACAAAAAAATTAGTACATAAATGTATGTTAGACTGAAGTCGTACTGGACAGTGTGCACCAGCGACCACTTAATTATTTTTGACAAGGATCGAATATCCCAGATAGCTGATAGTTTTTTATTTTCATCCCATACGTTTATAGTGTGTGTGTGTGTGTGTGTAGTGGTGGTGTGTGAATGTGTTGTTGTATGTAGCGAATAACATGTATATTAGTGTAAGGGAGCGGGAGTGTGTTTTACAGTGTGTGATGTGCGGCGCGCTCCACGTGCAGTAAGTTCTGTTGTTTGTATAATGTGCGTGAATCAAGAAGCTGTTGTTTGTTAACTAATGGTAACATGAGCCGTAAAAGTTAAGTGTGTGTAGTAAGTTTGTTTAGTACAAGATACACGTAAAACAGTTACCCAAAAATGTATTATACATAGTAACATATGTGTGAAATTACCCAGGCTAACCAAAGAAAGTCAGATAAAGTGACTCTATTTTTTATTGTGGTCTCGCTCTCGGCAAAAACACATAGACAAATAACCCAAATAAAAATAAAAAGTTCAAACACTTATTACAGTTCGCGTGGAGGTGAACAAAACATTAACACACAAACACTCATCAACACACAATAAACATTCACGCAGAAACGCACTTACCTGCCTGATTAAGTACAGAAACTGATTTTTAATGTAGATGAATTCTATAACATTAAATAGAGACTCCCAAATTTTTCATTGGGTAGCCAGCCTTTGTGTGGGAGCGAACGTGGAGGTAGCTTGGCTGCGTCTGGCTGACCTAGGTCTAGATGTCTTGGTGTGTGTAATTACAGGACGCAGAGTTCTGTGTGTCCCCCTCTGTAATTCCACTCACCTGGACAGTCTCTACCGTAGACAGCCTAATACAAGACCTCGTTTCTCATCTAGGATAGATCATGAGGGCGGCAGAGCTGATTCGGAGATACCTAACCTGGGGGAAGCTGAGACTGGAAGATATTCCTAAGGGATCAAGTGTGGAAGGGAGACATCGGGGAGCCCACAGATGATTCCTGGACACATGGACCTGGGAAAGGCAAGGGATACCGTGGGAAAGGTGAGAATATCATGAAGGGGACAGATGTACTCCTGGACACATGGCAACTGGGAACAGACGAGGATACTGGTTGTTGAGGCAGACCTTGGGGAAGTGGGGAAAGGCGAGAATATTGAGGGGACACAGATGGATCTCCTGGGACACAAGGAACCTGGGAAAGGACGAGGATATGGTTGTTGAGGCATACCTTGGGGAAGTGGGGAAGGGAGAATATCTGAGGGGACACAGTGATGGAGTCCTGGATACATGGACCACTGGGAAAGGCAAAGGTTATCCTTAGGGAAGTGAGAAAGGGAAAATATCCTGAAGGCGGACAGATGAACTCTGGACACATGGACCTGGTGAAAGACGGGAACACTGGTTGTGAGGCAGGACCTTGGGAGAAGTGGGGGAAGTATATATCGAAAGGTGAAATGACACATGCACAACACCCGGGCATCCCCACCGTAGACGTTTCGCCATCCAGCCAGCCACTGGATGGCGAAACGTCCACAACAAAGACAACCAGACGCCGCACATGTGTCTAATTTCATCAGTAGATGTAGTAGAAGAAGGATTCAGGTTAAGTCACGGGTGTTCTGAAACTTCAGAACACCCGTGACTTAACCTGAATCCTCATTTTTTCTTCTTCTTCTTCCTTTTTCTTCTTCCTCTTCCCCTTTCCTCTCTCCTTTTCTCCTCTGGGTTGTCTTTCTCTCTCCTGTCTCGTGTTTCTGTTCCTTCTTTATTTTATTTCACCACTTCCCCTTTCACGCACCTCGGTGCGCTTGCTCTCCCTCTGTGGGTTTCTAGCTCTCTTGCAGTGCTCCCCTTCCTTTGTATTTGACTGGCTCGTCTTCCTTATTTCCCACTTCTACCACTACCACTACTACTACCTCCACCTCTTCCTGCCTATATATAGCCGTCCTGCTCCACCTCTGTTAGTGTGACTTTGTCAATGGTCCAAGTCGGACCGAAACGTCGTCGTAAGCTTCTGTCTTTTATGTGCGGGTTATTTGTGTATAGAAAGTACAAAGGTTTGCAACAAGGCTAGTTTCGGAGCTTAGGGTAATATCCTACGAAGAAAAGTTGAGAGAAATCGGACAGACGACAGTGGAAGACAGGAGGGTCAGGGACAACATAATAACGACATACAAAATACTGCGTGGAATAGATAAGGTGGAAAGAGACAGGATGTTCCAGAGAGGGGACACAGAAACAAGGGGTCAAAATTGGAAGCTGAAGACTCAGACTAGTCACAGGGTTGTTAGGAAGTATTTCTTCAGTCATAGAGTCGTCAGGAAGAGGAATAGCCAAGCAAGTGATGTAGTGGATGTAGGAACCATACATAGCTTTAAGACGAGGTATGACAAAGCTCAGGAAACAGAGAGATAGAGGACTTAGTAACGATCAGTGAAGAGGTGGGGCCAGGAGCTGAGTATCGACCCCTGCAACCACAATTAGGTGAGTACACACACACACACACACACAAACACAAACACACACACCACACACACACACACATACTCGCACACGCACACACGGACACACACACACACACACACACACACACACACACACACACACACACACACACACACACACACACACAAGTGAAGTAAATGTCAAAGCATCAACATAATCGAGTAAATTTCAGTTTTAATTTCCTCACGCAGAAGCGTGTCATAGACAAGGTCAAGATGCAGCCACAGTATCTCGTGGGACGTTTTATAATCCCTGGAATGTAGGGATGACATTAGTTGTGTTCTCATGGGATCATTAACTAACGAATATAAATACAATTCTCCAAATAAAAAGTATTTTTTTGTGTTGAAAGACAATGCAGCAGATGGTATATCACAAACCGAAGCACTTTCCATTGATCTATAGTAGCAGGTTGTGTTGTACGTCAGGTCCGTGCAGTCCAGTCAAGATGTCGATTATAATACATAAACAATGGTACTTTTAGTTTCAACACTAGATCATAGGTGTACTATATGCAGATAAATATAAGTTAAACCTAGCTTTAAACATCATTTACAAAGACAGAATTATGTGAAGACTCTCAGCTCCAGCAGTGAAAATTCACCAGAACAGAGAAGTTCAACATTATGGTGTTTACCATAGAGGTGAGAGAGTGTCTGGTGGTGTGATCATTTGATGCTCCACACGATATTTTATTCAATCTGAAATGTTAGATGGCTGCAAAACTTGAATGACCAGATCAGTTATAGAAAGACTGATTAATCACTTGAGCTCTGGCTAGCAGTGCTTCCTGCCAGTTCAGATGACATCCAACAAAAATGGAAAAATGTTCCATAACAGAGAGTTTAACAAGCTACATTGCTAATTAAAGCTCTCCCTTGCTCTCTGTGCACGTCACATAGTGCACTCAGGAGGAACCCGCAAACCCATAAACATCAGACAGAAATTTGGGAATGAGACGTAATTAACTTTGATTATAGAAAAGAAAAGGGGATTCATTTCCTCAGATCAAGAATCAATTGGACAGAATGAAGATGCTTTCTCTGAACGAATTTCTTAAGCAAGTAAAACCAATCTACTGGCTGCCCCCTATATGAAGAATCTGTTAGGTTTTTAAAGCGTTTGAGTGAGGAACACTTTATAACAGTGTTAATGATTGCTGAGTGTATATGTGAGTGAAGAACACTTTATAACAGTGTTAATGATTGCTGAGTGTATATGTGAGTGAAGAACACTTTATAACAGTGTTAATGATTGCTGAGTGTATATGTGAGTGAAGAACACTTTATAACAGTGTTAATGATTGCTGAGTGTGTATGTGAGTGAAGAACACTTTATAACAGTGTTAATGATTGCTGAGTGTGTATGTGAGTGAAGAACACGTTATAACAGTGTTAATGATTGCTGAGTGTATATGTGAGTGAAGAACACTTTATAACAGTGTTAATGATTGCTGAGTGTGTGAGTGAAGAACACTTTATAACAGTGTTAATGATTGCTGAGTGTATATGTGAGTGAAGAACACTTCATAACAGTGTTAATGATTGCCGAGTGAGTATGTGAGTGAAGAACACTTTATAACAGTGTTAATGATTGCTGAGTGCATATGTGAGTGAAGAACACGTTATAACAGTGTTAATGATTGCTGAGTGTGTATGTGAGTGAAGAACACGTTATAACAGTGTTAATGATTACTGAGTGTGTATGTGAGTGAAGAACACGTTATAACAGTGTTAATGATTGCTGAGTGTATATGTGAGTGAAGAACACGTTATAACAGTGTTAATGATTACTGAGTGTGTATGTGAGTGAAGAACACGTTATAACAGTGTTAATGAGTGCTGAGTGTATATGTGAGTGAAGAACACGTTATAACAGTGTTAATGATTGCTGAGTGTGTATGTGAGTGAAGAACACGTTATAACAGTGTTAATGAGTGCTGAGTGTATATGTGAGTGAAGAACACGTTATAACAGTGTTAATGATTGCTGAGTGTGTATGTGAGTGAAGAACACTTTATAACAGTGTTAATGAGTGCTGAGTGTGTATGTGAGTGAAGAACACGTTATAACAGTGTTAATGAGTGCTGAGTGTATATGTGAGTGAAGAACACTTTATAACAGTGTTAATGAGTGCTGAGTGTATATGTGAGTGAAGAACACTTTATAACAGTGTTAATGATTACTGAGTGTATATGTGAGTGAAGAACACGTTATAACAGTGTTAATGATTACTGAGTGTGTATGTGAGTGAAGAACACGTTATAACAGTGTTAATGAGTGCAGAGTGTGTGAGTGAAGAACACGTTATAACAGTGTTAATGATTGCTGAGTGTGTGAGTGAAGAACACGTTATAACAGTGTTAATGATTACTGAGTGTGAGTGAAGAACACGTTATAACAGTGTTATGAGTGCTGAGTGTGTGAGTGAAGAACACGTTATAACAGTGTTAATGATTACTGAGTGTGAGTGAAGAACACGTTATAACAGTGTAATGAGTGCTGAGTGTGTGAGTGAAGAACACGTTATAACAGTGTTATGAGTGCTGAGTGTGTGAGTGAAGAACACGTTATAACAGTGTTATGAGTGCTGAGTGTGTGAGTGAAGAACACGTTATAACAGTGTAATGATTGCTGAGTGTGTGAGTGAAGAACACGTTATAACAGTGTAATGATTGCTGAGTGTGTGAGTGAAGAACATGTTATAACAGTGTAATGATTGCTGAGTGTGTGAGTGAAGAACACGTTATAACAGTGTAATGAGTGCTGAGTGTGTATATGAGTGAAGAACACGTTATAACAGTGTTAATAAGTGCTGAGTGTGTATGTGAGTGAAGAACACTTTATAACAGTGTTAATGAGTGCTGAGTGTGTGAGTGAAGAACACGTTATAACAGTGTTAATAAGTGCTGAGTGTGTATGTGAGTGAAGAACACGTTATAACAGTGTTAATGATTGCTGAGTGTGTATGTGAGTGAAGAACACGTCATAACAGTGTTAATGAGTGCTGAGTGTGTGAGTGAAGAACACGTTATAACAGTGTTAATGAGTGCTGAGTGTGTGAGTGAAGAACACGTTATAACAGTGTTAATAAGTGCTGAGAGTGTAAGTGAAGAACACGTTATAACAGTGTTAATAAGTGCTGAGTGTGTATGTGAGTGAAGAACACATTATAACACTGTTAATGAGTGCTGAGAGTGTAAGTGAAGAACACGTTATAACACTGTTAATGAGTGCTGAGTGTGTATGTGAGTGAAGAACACATTATAACAGTGTTAATAAGTGCTGAGTGTGTGTGATCAATTTCAACATTGTTATAATGTTAAGAACACATTATAACATTGTTATAATGTTAAGAACACATTATAACATTGTTATAATGTTAAGAACACATTATAACAGTTCTGAGACTGATGAAGTTATAACTTGATAAAGTTTATTTTCTTCACCATTATAAATTGTACATCACACAGCGTATTTCCTCAGATATTAATATTTGGTACTTTAGGTAATATTACTGGTACCTGATGTGTTGTAGGCAGTGAACATTGTTCAGTCGTTCAACAAACATTTCTCTGTATCACCTGAAAACATTGAACTAGAAGATCAGTTAGAAATAACTGATCTTGTAGTGGAACATTTACATGTTACGCTTAATGTTCATGAATGTTGTTATTTATGTGTACTTATTCAAGTGTATTTACATGTGTCAGCAAACATTCAACTTCTTGAATCTTAACAAGTCAAAGATTAGAGAAAAGAGTTTATAATGTGATTTTATACTCCATTGTGCGACTAGAAATTACAATAATTACACAGAAAACTTCGTTTGCTATATTAAATTACAAAGTATTAATGTTTTAAAAAATAGGTGATGATTTGTGCTATTTAAAAAGGTGAAGAAAAGACATTGTTTGCAGGACAGTGTTTTCATGGAACAATGTTTTGATCTATGTTGATCTTTGTTCAGTAACTTAGTCAATCACTGCACTCTGTGTCAATGTGTGTTAATGTGTTCTACACTCTCATACCCACTCAGTATTCTTTAACAATGTGTGATAGTGTACTCTGCATTATCAAACACACTCAACACACTTTAACAATGTGTAATAATCGGCTCAACACTCACACACCCACTAAACACTTTTTAACAATGTGCAATATGCTGTACACTCACACACTCACTCGGCAACAAAACAGCTTCGAACAGACGGAAAAAAAGCTATTATAGTACATTTGAGGGGGACGTTGAGAGCTGTGAACCCCAAACACAGCATTTGAGGGGGACGTTGAGAGCTGTGAACCCCAAACACAGCATTTGAGGGGGACGTTGAGAGCTGTGAACCCCAAACACAGCATTTGAGGGGGACGTTGAGAGCTGTGAACCCCAAACACAGCATTTGAGGGGGACGTTGAGAGCTGTGAACCCCAAACACAGCATTTGAGGGGGACGTTGAGAGCTGTGAACCCCAAACACAGCATTTCCTCAAAGAGGAACTTAACTCTTCAAATGTAGCAACACCATGGAGCATTACCCATATATGATATTAGAACAAATGTTTTAATATCATTATATACAGACAGATGTAATTACAGAGAGGGACACACAGAATCTGTGCTGTGTAAATACATCCACCCGGGTAGACTCGCACCGTAGTCCAGCCAGAAGAGAAGAACTTCCCGTCCGGTTACACCACCATGGTGAGGCCAGTTATTTTAAATTATTTTCTTATATTTATGTGCCATAGTTTTTAATCTGTTAAAATTAATTTTATGCATCTTTTTGTATCTTCTGTGTTAACATGTATAACAGTTTGGTGTATGTATATATGGTGTTACTATGTATGACAGTTTGGTGTATGTATATATGGTGTTACTATGTATAACAGTGTATCTCTAGTGTTATTATGCATATTATAGTGAGCAAAATGTTCTTACAACAAAGTTACTTCACGATGTATAAGAATCTCAGTGAAACAAATAATGTATATTTGTACCTTATTTGTTTTGTTAAGAGAAAAGTAAATAATGAATGTGAATGTCACAGGAAGTCAGTTAGAAACAACAATTACATGGTGTGAATAGAGGTAATATGAGTATATGTTACTGAAGAACACATAACAATGTTAGAGTGTTGAGTGTTTATGTGAGTGAAGAACACATTATAGCAGTGTTAATGAGTGTTGAGTGTGTGTTGTGAGGGTAACTCCATGCAACACTGCCCATATATAATATCAATAAACAGGTAGATATAATAACAGGGGTGGTTACAAAGAAATCTGTGTAGCCTCCCATGTTATTACATGTGAGCATTGTATCCGTGTAAACCTGGTCCAGCCAGAAGACAGGAACCTCCCAGCCAGCCAGACCATCTGTTTTTCATCTGATCCTTTTATTTATGTGTTATATTTGTTTATTTTTGGGGGGATTTTGCTATTTATAACAGGATGATAATTGTATCTCTGGTGTTACTATGTATCTCAGCTTGATCACTGTATCTCTGGTATTAGTGTGTAAAACAACGTAATCTTTGTATCTCTGGCGCTGCTGTGAATAAGTGTGATATTTGTATCTCTCGTGTTACTATGTATAAGAATGTGATCTTCATGTATAATTTGTTACAAAGGATAACAGAGATCACTACATCTGTGTGTGGCCATTGCATCCCCGGCTCTTATGTTAAGAAGGTCACATGTGTGCTTGTGTGTGAACTCCAAACATTTAGTGATTTTCCGTCTGGCCTTCGAGCGGAAAGAATGCTGAAAATGCGTGAGAGCCGTAAAGTATATTTACCCATTCCTAAAAATACTTCAAGATAATATCAATGCGCTTTGAGAGGAACAAAAGAACATAGTGTTTAGTGTAGTGTAGTTGCAAGTTAAAGCAGTAATTATACAGCTGGTGCTGGGGAACCTTCCCATGTCACCGTAAAAAAGGATTGTTGGTGATGAAATATTGAATGTAAAACAATGGGAGAAGGTCAATAAGATCAATGTTACAGCGAAAAATTCCAAACACTAAAATCAAATTACTGAAGTGTTGAAAACTACGAGAAAATATAGGTAAGTACACAAGCACGAGCACACACACACACACACACACACACACACACACACACACACACACACACACACACACACACACTTTCTTGGACTGCAAGAAGGCGTTTGACACAGTTCCACACAAGAGATTAGTTCAAAAACTGGAGGACCAAGCAGGGATAACAGGGGAGGCACTACAATGGATCAGGGAATACTTGTCAGGAAGACAGCAGCGAGCCATGGTACGTGGCGAGGTGTCAGAGTGGGCACCTGTGACCAGCGGGGTCCCACAGGGGTTAGTCCTAGGACAAGTGCTGTTTCTGGTATTTGTGAATGACATGACGGGTGGAATAGACTCCGAAGTGTCCCTGTTTGCAGTTGACGAAGAATTCATTCGATCAAAGACCAGGAAGAACTACAAAGGGATCTGGACAGGCTGCAGACCTGGTCCAGCAATTGGCTTCTGGAGTTCAACCCCACCAAGTGCAAAGTCATGAAGATTGGGGAAGGGCAAAGAAGACCGCAAACGGAGTACAGTCTAGGGGGCCAGAGACTACAAACCTCACTCAAGGAAAAAGATCTTGGGGTGAGTATAACACCAGGCACATCTCCTGAAGCGCACATCAACCAAATAACTTCTGCAGCATATAGGCGCATAGCAAACCTCAGAACAGCATTCCGACATCTTAATAAGGAATCGTTCAGGGCCCTGTACACCGTGTACGTTAGGCCCATATTGGAGTATGCGGCACCAGTTTGGAACCCACATCTAGCCAAGCACGTAAAGAAACTAGAGAAAGTGCAAAGGTTTGCAACAAGACTAGTCCCAGAGCTAAGAGGTATGCCCTACGAGGAGAGGTTAAGGGAAATCGACCTGACGACACTAAAGGACAGGAGAGATAGGGGGGACATGATAACGACATACAAAATACATAGAGAAATTGACAAGATGGACAAAGACAGGATGTTCCAGAGATGGGACACAACAACAAGGGGACACAGTTGGAAGTTGAAGACACAGATGAATCACAGGGATGTTAAGAAGTATTTCTTCAGCCACAGAGTAGTGAGGAAGTGGAATAGTTTGGGAAGCGATGTAGTGGAGGCAGGATCCATACATAGCTTTAAGCAGAGGTATGATAAAGCTCACGGTTCAGGGAGAGTGACCTAGTAGCGACCAGTGAAGAGGTGGGGCCAGGAGCTTGGAATCGACCCCTGCAACCTCAAATAGGTGAGTACAAGCACGCACACACACACACACGCACACACACACACACACACACACACACACACACACACACTCAAAGTCAGTACACGAAATGATGGACTACGTAACAACAAAATGCAAGGAGGCAGAGGAAAGGTTTGTTCTCAAGGGTACCAGAAATAATTGGAAGACCAGAATGAGCCCTAGCCCTTGGTTCACCAGCAGGTGTAGGGAGGCAAAAACTAATAGCGCTAGATAATGGAAAAAGTACAGAAGGCAAATGACCCAGGAAAACAAAGAGATTAATCGACGAGCCAGAATCGAGTACACATAGATAAGGAGGGAGGCCCAGCGGCAGTATGAAAACGACATAGCATCGAAAGCTAAAAGTCTGACCCAAAACTGCTTTATAGCCACATCAGGAGGAAGACGACAGTCAAGGACCAGGTAATCAGGCTGAGGAAAGAAGGTGGGTGAGCTCACAAGAAACGATCAAGAAGTATGTGAAGAGCTTAACACGAGATTAAAGGAAGTATTTACAGAGGAGGCAGAAGGAACACTGGGAAGACAAAACAGAGGAGTACAACAAGGGATAAACCAACAAGTGTTGGATGAAATACACACAACCGAGGAAGAGGTGAAGAAGCTTCTAAGTGAATTTGATACCTCAAAGGCGGTGGGACCGGAAAACATCTCTCCTTGAGTCTTTAGAGAGGGAGCAGACACTGTGTGTGCCACTAACCACAATCATCAAAACATCCCTTGAAACTTGGCAACTACCTAAGATATGGAAGACGGCAAATGTAGTCCCCATCTTTAAGAAAGGAGACAGAAACGAGGCACTAAACTATAGACCAGAGTCACTACAGTGTATAGTATGCAAAGTCATGGAGATTGTCAGGAGGAGAGTGGTGGAGCACCTGGAACGGAACAAGATTATAAACGACAACCGGCACGGATTCATGGAAGGTAAATCCTGTGTCACAAACCTACTGGAGTTTTATGACAAAGCAACTGAAGTAAGACATGAGAGGGAGGGTGGGTTGACTGCAACAAGGCCTTCGACACAGTTCCTCACAAGAGATTAGTGCAGAAGCTAGAGGATCAGGCACATATAACAGGAAGGGCACTGCAATGGATCAGAGAATACCTGACAGGGAGACAAGAGCGAGTCACGGAACGTGATGAGGTATCACAGTGGGCACCCGTGACGATCGGGGTACCACAGGGGTCAGTCATGAGACGAGTGCTATTCTTGGTACATGTGAATGACATGATGGAAGGGATAGACTCAGAAGTGTCCATGTTTGCAGATGATGTGAAGTTAATGAGGAGAATTAAATCAGATGCGGATCAGACAGGACTACAAAGAGACTTGGGCAGGCTGGACGCGTGGTCCAGCAACTGGCAAAGTCATGAAGATCGGGGAAGGGCAAAGAAGACCGCAGACAGAGTATAGGCTAGGTGGCCAAAGACTGCAAACCTCACTCAAGGAGAAAGGACTAGGGGTGAGCATAGTGCCGAGAACGTCTCCGGAAGCACACATTAACCAGAAAACTGCTGCAGCATATGGCCGCCTGGCAAACCTGAGAATAACGTTCCGATACCTCAGAATCGTTCAAGAATCTGTACACTGTTTACATCAGGCTCATACTGGAGTACGCAGCACCAGTTTGGAACCCACATCTGGTCAAGCACTTCAAGATATTAGAGAAAGTGCAAAAGTTTGCAACAAGGCTGGTTCCAGAGCTAAGGGGAATGTTCTACGAAGAAAGGTTAAGGGAAATCGGCCTGACGACACTGGAGGACAGGAGGGTCAGGGAAGACATGATAACGACATACAAAATACTGCGTGGAATAGATAAGGTGGACAGAGACAGGATGTTCCAGAGATGGGACACAGAAACAAGGGGCCACAATTGGGAATTTAAGACTTAGATGAGTCAAAGGTATGTTAGGAAGTGCTTCTTCAGCCATAGAGTTGTTAGGAAGTGGAATAGTCTGGCAAGTGATGTAGTGGAGGCAGGAACCATACATAGTTTTAAGACGGGGTATGATGAAGCTCATGGAGCAGGGAGAAGGAAGGCCCAGTAGCGGTCAGTGAAGAGGCGGGGCCAGGAGCTGAGTATCGGCCCCTGCAATCACAAATAGGTGAGTACACACACACACACACACATCGGCCTGACGACACTGGAGGACAGGATGGTCAGGGGAAACATGATAACGACATATAAAATACTGCGTGGAATAGACAAGGTGGACAAAGACAGGATGTTCCAGGGAGGGGACACAGAAACAAGAGGCCACAATTGGAAGTTGAAGACACAAATGAGTCAGAGAGATATTAGGAAGTATTTCTTCAGTCATAGAGTTGTAAGGCAGTGGAATAGCCTAGAAAATGACGTAGTGGAGGCAGGAACCATACACAGTTTTAAGACGAGGTTTGATAAAGCTCATGGAGCGGGGAGAGAGAGGGCCCAGTAGCAACCGGTGAAGAGGCGGGGCCAGGAGCTAAGACTCGACCCCTGCAACCACAAATAGGTGAGTACAAATAGGTGAGTACACACACACACACACACATACAAGCAGGCACGTAAATTACAACACATAATACTCTCGTCCAAGTCTAACAAGTATGTAAATACAAATTCCCAAGTACACTTACTGTGTTTAATATTCTGAGCCTTATATCACTCACACTTGTGTGCACATTCTCATGCTCATATCTGTACTGTCTCACACTTGTGTGCACATTCACATGCGCATATCTGCGCTGTCTCATACTTGTGTGCTCATTCTCATGCGCATATCTGCACTGTCTCACAGTTGTGTGCACATTCACATGCGCATATCTGCGTTGTCTCATACTTGTGTGTGGAAAAGTTTGAAATTATTTGGTGTATATAGCAGAGTAGAACCTTTAGTTTATGTCACGGATACAGCCAGCATGTCAACATACAAGAACGGTAAAGACATACACAAAGTCGGTACAGCAAAATACAATAACAGTACAGTGGACAAGAACACTTAAGTACAGTTCATGATACAAGTGACCTTTACCACAATATGTCGGTGTCAACAGACAATTTACAATCAAGAACACTACAGTAACTTACAATAAGTACACTAATATAAAACACAAGTACAGTAACATGTAGGAACAGCACAGTAACAAAAAAACAGTACAGTAACACATTAACAGTATAGTAAGCACTAAAAAGATAGTATAATACACATAAAACATTATAGTGCCACACACAACATTGTAGTAACAAATAAACATTTAATCGGAAGAGAAAAAAACATTTAACTTGGCAATAAAAAACACATAGTAACACAAAATGGGTACATTAACACAAAACACAAATATTACTAAAAAAAGCACAACACAAAAAGAAATAATAGCAAGAGAATTAAATCAAAATAAATTGTTTTTGCAACACAGTACAGTAACACAGAAGACCAGTACAGTGACATGACCAGTACTGTAACGACAGAAGACCAGTACAGAACACAGAAAGACCAGTACTAGTAACACAGAAGACCATACAGTAAACACAGAAGAACAGTACAGTAACACAGAAGACCATTACAGTAACACGAAGGATCCAGAAACAGTAGACACAGACAGACCAGTAACAGGTTAACACAGAAGACCAGTACAGTAACACAGAAGACCAGTACTGTAACACAGAAGATCAGTACTGTAACACAAGACCAGTGCAGTAACACAGAAGTACAGTACAGTAACAGAGAAGAACAATACAGTAACAGAGAAGAACAGTGCAGTAACAGAGAAGACAGTGCTTGTAAACAAGAAGAAACAATAACAGTAACACCGAAGAACAGTAAAGTAGAGGTGGCTGGGGATACCTTTCTAGGTGGGAATATCACCACAGTGTGACTTTGTAAATGGTCCAAGTCGGACCGAAACGTCGTCGTAAGCTTCTCTCTTTCATGTGCGGGTTATTTGTGTATCGTTCCAGTCACGGTATTGTGCCTTTTTTTTTGTTATTTAATACACCACAGTGGCTTCTGTTCCAGGGAGGCTGAAGTGGGAGTAACACACATGGCTGACTGACAGGGAGCTAGAATGGGAGTAACACCACCGTGGCTGCTATCAGAGAGGCTGGAATGAGAATATCACCACCGTGGCTTCTGTCAGAGAGGCTGGAGTGGGAGTAACACCACAGTGGCTACTGACAGGGAGGCTGGAGGGGGAATAACACCACCGTGGATGTGTCAGAGAGGCTGGAGTGGAGTAACACCACGGTGACTTACTGGTGAATTGACACTTTTGGAGTCAAATTAGCCATATCATGAGTTATTAATAGTAATAATAATAATAATAATGATATAATAATAATAATAATAATAATAATAATAATAATAATATAATATAACAATATTAATAATAATAATACAATAATATAATAATAATCATAAAATAATAATGATAAAATTATTCTAATCATAAAACTAGTATTATTAGCGACCACTGTCAGCCTCAGAGTTATCTCTGAGTTACCAGACCTTGCCACGTGGAGGCCAGTGTTACCAGACCTTGCCACGTGGAGGCCAGTGTTACCAGACCTTGCCACGTGGAGGCCAGTGTTACCAGACCTTGCCACGTGGAGGCCAGTGTTACCAGAACCTTGCCACTGCGAGGCCAGTGTTACCAGACCTTCCACGTGGAGAGCCCAGTGTTACCAACCTTGCCACGTGAGGCCATTGGATCTTCTTTAAGGTCCCCCCTCCCCCCCTTCGGCCTTCCCCCAGGTTCAGTGTCCCAGAATCACATCCGTGGGCCCCCGGTGTCTCCCTTCCCCACTTCCTAAGGTCAGCCTCGCCCTTCTCTCTCTCTCTCTCTGGCCTTCCAGCCTCGCCTTCCCCTGGTTCATGTATCCAGGAATCCATCCTCCGCCGCCGGATGTTTCCCCTTTCACACTTCCCCAAGGTCAGCCTCACCAACCTTATCCACTTGCTTTCCCCAGGTTCATGTATCCAGGATCCATCCGCCACCGCCGGATGTCTCCCTTCCCCACTTACCAAGGTCAGAGCCTCAACTGCTAGTATTCCATTGCCTTCCCCAGGGGGGGGGGGGGGGGGGGGAGGTTGGGGTGGGTGTTCATGTATCCAGAATTCATCCGTCCCGCCGCCGGATGTCTCCTAATCCCCTTCCCCACATACCCAAGGTCACCTCAACAACAACCTCCCTCTAGTTATGTATCCAGGAATCCATCCGTTCCGCTCCCGATGTCTTCCCTTCCACACTACCAAGGTCGCGGTGCCTTCCCTGGATTTCATGTTTCCACTTCCCCAGAGTCAGCGGTTGCCACCTTCAGTGACCATGCTGGCAATGGAAAACTTGGTCTTGTCTAGCTGGTCTACGTAGAGACTGTCCAGGGGGTGGCTGAATACTGAGGGGACACACAGAAAACTGCGTCCAGTAATTACACCCTGTCTCAGCCTGTTCTACAGACGGGCCGCGGGCGTTGACCCCCGGAACTCTCGTCCAGGTAACTCGGGTAAACCAAGACAGCCTCGACCGTACACCACTGGGACGCCCACCAAGCTGTCACAAGACACAGTATGGCCACCTCGGAGAGGCTAATTAAGAACATTTTGAATTTCCTTTTATATTACAATATAATTTATACTAGTACCAAAGATATTCTTACTTATTTTAACAGTTTAAAAAGTATTCGGAGTGTTTTAATTTAACTTAGATGAATGTCCAGTGTTGAAGAACTTGTCACTCCATCAAAACTGATTACATGTTACTGGTTGTTTGTCATTTTATTTTACTTATTCGTCTTTTGCTGTTGACACTCAACGGCTAACAAGCTCAAAACTTAGCACATAGTTATCATTTTCCACACATATTTGAAACGTGCCTCAACACAACACCTTACGCATACATCGTTAAACATACTCTTGCATTCAAAAACCACACACACGCAGTGCAAGGTATTACAAATACGTAACACATGCATATAATGCACCAATTCTCTTCCTCTCACTCTAACATGGTATGATGTCACGCCACACACTAAGCACACTCATCTCTCTCCAAATCCCATGCACTAATACTCCATGCATACATACATGTATACACATCTCATAGACATATTTGGTACTAGTTAGAGGCAATGTATAGCATATCTCCTAAAACAATTATGTTAGACACAGATTCCCAAAATAATTCACTGAATACGCTCAGTACCCACAGTCGTCTCTCATCCACACTTATCTCCCCAATGTTATACTAATACAAATATTGCTATAAACAACAAAATACACAGTACTACTCTCTCTGGGGATAGTTTCTACCATCATGTTAGTCTCGACCTGTTGAGAGAGTCATACCATCATGGTAGTCTCGACCTGTTGACTTGTAAAACATTTCGGTAGTCGCTCCTGGCAACTTGGTAAATTCGCTTCGTTTGTTTGTTGCTGTACTGCACATTTGCAATTAAAAGGGTGGGGGAAAAAAGGGTCATTATCACAACAAAAAAAACTGTCCTTTTGCCAACAGTTTTCCTTACTTTGTCCTAACTTTTTGTTAAGATATGTTTCATCCTGAACATCAGTAAGAGTAAAGACGTGGGTCCAGGAGCCGCTTATAATCAAACAGCTGGAAACACAGCCAGGCTAGTATATACACCCACACCAACAACACACCCAGTACGAATTTGGAATGTCGTAACTTATATAAAATGGTCCTTGGCTCCTAAAGGCTGATCACCTGGTCGTCTAGGGGTTATAAAATTAACACTGAAAAACACAGCAACTTTTGGCTTATCAATGTACTCATACAAATTAGCATGAGTGAAAATAATTAATGTTTGTGTGAGGAAGGAACATAAAAACTCACCTATACAAAAATTATCTGCATTATAATACAAACTACATATAAATAAACAAATCTATCCAAAAAAACCACCACACTCCAGTTTAAACATTAGCTCAACTGCTACTAATGAATTAAACAAAATAAATCATCAGGAGGCAGACCATGACATCACACCCCCGTCTTCACTTCTGTCCCCCCCACCCCTGGGTTAAAAGACTAATTACCAGCAGGCAAAACACCATACAGTGCTCTCTACAAAACACAGGCCCTCTGCAATAACTAGGGCCCCACAAATAAACATGAGAGCACCAAAAATACACAAAATAGAAGTACACTAAAAAACATCCATACTACTTACTCAAACTACGCGCCCAACATGATGACTTTATCCCGTCAACCACCCTACTTGTACTGACATACAACACACCTCTCCATCTGCTTCCCTGTTCTGGCCAACTGTGCCTGACGACAGCAGTAAAACGCGTTCCTCCATCAGGATAGGTTAGGTTAGTAAGGTTAGTCAGGAAACAGGACAAATGTTTCCTGACGCGGGTCTTAGTCAGATGATGACCCGCCTTTGGGGGAGCTTTTGTCATCTGACCGAGGCCTTCCCGCATTGGTTACCGGTCCACCCCTTCTTAAAAAGTAATTGTCATTTATAAACCATTGTTTTTTTTCTCCTTCATGAATATACACGTCCGCTTCATTATACTACAGCGGAAAAAATGACGTTATAACATGGAACAATATTTTACATAAATATTTTTTTCATGCATGTCACCTGCGTAACACAAACACACACAAGCACACACCACACACACACACATCGACACACACACACACACACACACACAACACACACACACACACACAACGTGAAGCAGTAATCGCTAAATAGTGGCTCCCTACCCAGGATTTAGCGTTCTATGTCTGTCCCTAAGATATAATTAGCGGTCATCGTACGTAGTGAATCAGTTGAACATACCTACAAGAGTGTAATAGCTTTCAAGAGTGACGAATAATGTGATAGAATCAAGAATTTTACAATTATAAATTTTGAATGAAATTTGAGTGAGGGAGGGTAGCATCCAGCTGATCAGCGACTGGCCGCAGTGTTTGACAGGACACAAATATCCAAACATTTAATTGGGTTTAACGTGTATCTGAAATATTAAACAAAATACATAAGTTGGTTGATTATAGCAGCAGTGTAGTGATAAGGTCATAAAGAGTGATTACTTAAATACTGAAAGTAAGAAAAATAGTCAATCCCCAGACTGTTGGTGTTGTGAATGTAGCTAACTATCATCAGACTTGTTAGACCATAATACTGTACTACAGAAAAAAGAGGAAATACCAAGTCTTAAAAGAAAAAGAAAATAAAAACTTGAATGCATGATAAAGTTCCTGAAGGAGTTACAAAATTGAAGATGATAGCAGCCGACCAGCAGGAACCTCCATTGTTGTGCAGACGACATCACTTGCCTATTTGTGGTTAATTTTGGTTAGTGTCTAAAGTCTCAAGTGTCTCGCCCTGCTGGTTGTATGCTAACCATCTCTCTCTCCCCTATTTCAGTACCAGGAGATAGATAGTGGTTAGTAAATTATCTAAATGTCGCCAGGTAAACTCCAGAAGAGTTGTGTAGCCTAGTGAACCCCCCCCTCGTTTTTCTGAGGGACAAGCTAGTAAACAAGTACGCACATGCAAACACACGTGTGCACCCGTAATTATTGTATAATAAACATTAGTATATATTAATAAGGAATTGAGTGAGAAAAAATAATCCTACAATCTTCAAAAAGTAAAGTAGCCTAGTGTGCGGAGATCTGGGACGGGAGAGTACCGGTGAAACAACAACAATAACAAATAGTGTTAACGTGACCCCCCCCTCTCTTTTTCAAAGAACGACAAGCTAGTAAACACACACACACACAAACACACACAAACACAAGTGTACGCAATTAATATTATATAGTATATATTAGTGCATATTAATAAGGAATTGATTGTGAAAATATTTTTATAATCTTCAAAAGAGTAGCGTAGCCTAGTGTGCGCACGCACACCCACACTCACCCACACACCCCCACACACACACCCACACACACCCACACACACACACCCACACACACACACACACCCCCACCCACACCCACACTCACCCACACACCCACACACACCCACTCCCCACACCCACACTACACACCCACACTCACCCACACACCCACCACACACCCACACACACCCACACTCACCCACACACCCACACACACCCACACACACCCACACTCACCCACACACCCACACACACCCACACACACCCACACACACACACCCACACACCCACCACACCCCCCTCACACACAACCACACCCCCCTACACACACACACGAAACACACACAACACACACAACACACACACATATTGCCAGACTCACACATACACTCCCCCCCTCCCCCACGACATCTCACTCCTTCACCTGATCCCTCCCCTCCCTCTTTCACCCTCCCCCTCCCCACCTCTCCTCCCTCTCCCACTCACCCACTTACCCACTTACTTCACTCTCCTTCCCACTCCCCCTCCAACTACTCTCCCATATAGCCACAGTTCCTCCTCTACCTCCCCCCCCCACACTCTGACATATACAATACTAACCTAACATACAGAATTACATAGTTTCCCACTCTGAGGGAATCAGGGTAAAAACAAAAATGGGTTGCCCGAGAGTTTAGTTTGACATGTTTATTATGCACCCCATACCCATCCTGTGGCGGTAGTCAAAAGATTACAGAGGTCATAATGGGTCAGGGACTGGGCCTCAAAGTTTTTATAGCTGAGCAAGT
>NC_069497.1:10583801-10612408 GCF_026875155.1 Cherax quadricarinatus | reverse complement strand
AATGATTAAAAGTTGATGGCCCAGTAGTAAAAAACCAGACCAACCCAAACCAACTTACATCTATAACAAGTTCATACAATTCGTATTAAAAAAAAAAAAAAAAAAAAAAAAAAAAAAAAAAAAAAAAAAAAAAAAAAATGGAACCTATTTCCCCACCCCCCGTGGTGAGTTCGGGGTTTTGTGTCATTTTAGGGGAAAAAAGGATACACAAAATAGCTGAGAGCTGCCATACAGACGGGTTTCCCTGTCAATTTTGTTGTTCGGATGGTTGTCCTGTCTTTTTTTCATTGCTTTGAGGGGGTTTTCCTTCTCATCTTTCATTGTTGGAGGGTTTCCCGTTTTATTATTTTCGTTGTTCTGGCGGGTTTCCATCTCATTTTTATGTTCTGGCCGGTTTTTTTCCCCTTTATATTTTTTTTTTTTGGGACGGGTTTTCTTTCTCATGTTTCATTGTTTCCAAGATTTTTCCATTTTCATATCTCAATGTTCTGGACGGGTTTCCCTTATATATTATTTTTCTGAACGGATTGCCTTCTCATATTTCATTGTTTTTGGACGATTTCCTTCTAGTATTTCATTGTTCTAGACGTGTTTCTTCTCATTTTTCATTTTTTGGGAGGGGGGTTCCCCCGTCATTTTTGTTTTTTTGGAGGGTTTTTCCTCTCTATTTCATGTTTTGGCGGGTTTCCCTCTCATATTTCATTGTTCTGGAGGGGTTTTCCCCTTCATATTTCTTGTTCGGGTAGGGTTTCCCCCTAATTTTTCATTGTTCTGGGGGGTTCCCTTCCCATATTTTTGTTCTGTAGGGTTTTCTTCTCATATTTATTATTCTAGAGGGGTTTTCCTTTTAAATTTTCTTGTTCGGAAAGGTTTTCCCTTTAAATTTTTCATTTTTTTTGACGGGTTTCTTTTCATTTTCATTGTTCTGGTAGGGTTTCCCTCTCATATTTCATTTTCTGGAGGGGTTCCCTTCTCAATTTCATTGTTCTGTACGGGTTTTCTTTAATTTCTTATTCTAGACGGGTTTCCTTGTTTATTTCAATGTTCGGGAAGGGGTTTTCCCTTCTTTTTCATTTTTTGTAAACGGGGTTTTCTTGTCATATTTTTGTTTCTGGAGGGTTTCCCCCTTAATGTTTCATTGTTATTTACAGCTTTCTTTCTCATATTTCATTTTTCGGAGGGTTTCCTTGTCATATTTTCATTTTTCCCGGGGAGGGGTTTCTTTGTTATTTGATTGTTCAAAGGGTTTTCCCTGTTGTATTTCATTGTTCTGAAGGGTTTCCCTTCATTTTTCATATTTCTTGTAGGGTTTCCCCTGTTATTTCAATTTTCTAAAGGGGTTTCCCCCTTCTGATATTTCTTTTTTCTGGAGGGTTTCTTCTCATATTTTTTGTTTGGGGGTTTTCCTTCTCATTTTCATTGTTTAAACGTTTTTCCCCTGTTATTTTTTCATTTTTGGAGGGTTTCCTTGTTATATTTCATTGTTCTGGACGGGTTTCCCTGTCATATTTCATTGTTCTTGAAGGGTTTCCCTGTCACATTTCATTGTTCTGGACGGGTTTCCTTCTGATATTTCATTGTTCTGGACGGGTTTCCTTCCCATATTTAATTGTTCTGGACGGGTTTCTTTGTCATATTTCATTGTTCTGGACGGGTTTCCTTATCATGTTTCTTTGTTCTGGACGGGTTTCCTTCTCATATTTCATTGCTCTGGACAGGTTTCCCTGTCATATTTTGTTGTTCTGGATGGGTTGCCCTGTCATATTTCATTGCTCTGGACGGGTTTCCTTGTCATCTTTCATTGTTCTGGACGGATTTTCTTCTCATATTTCATTGTTCGGACTGGTTTCCCTGTTATATTTCGTTGTTCTGGACGGGTTTCCATCTAATATTTTATTGTTCTGGACGGGTTTCCCTGTCATATTTCATTGTTCTGGACGGGTTTCCATCTCATTTTTAATTGTTCTGTACGGGTTTCCCTGTCATATTTCATTGTTCTGGATGGGTTTCCCTGTCATATTTCAATGTTCTGGACGGGTTTCCTTCTCATATTTCATTGTTCTGGACGGGTTTTCTTCTCATATTTCATTCTTCTGGACGGGTTTCCTTCTCATATATAATTCTTCTGGAAAGGTTTCCCTGTCATATTTCATTGTTCTGGACGGCTTTCCTTCTCATATTTCATTGTCCTTGACGGATTTTCATGTCATATTTCATTGTTCTGTACGGGTTTACATCTGGATAGGTTTCCCTGCTATATTTCATTGTTCTGGACGGGTTTCCCTGTCATAGTTAAATGTTCTTGACGAGTTTCATTCTCATATTTCACTGTTCTGGACGGGTTTCCCTGTCATATTTCATTGTTCTGGACGGGTTTCCCTGTCATATTTCATTGTTCTGGACGGGTTTCCCTGTCATATTTCATTGTTTTATACCGGTTTCCATATCATATTCCATTGTTCTGTACGGGTTTCCCTGTCATATTTCATTGTTCCAGACGGGTTTCCTTCTCATTTTTCATTGTTCTGTACGGATTTCCCTCTCATATTTCATTGTTCTGGACGGGTTTCTTTGTCTTATTTGATTGTTCTGAACGGTTTTTCCCTGTTATATTTCATTGTTCTGGACTGGTTTCTTTGTCTTATTTCTTTGTTTTAAACGGGTTTCCCTCTCATATTTCATTGTTCTTGAAGGGTTTCCCTGTCATATTTCAATGTTCTGGACCGGTTTCCTTCTGATATTTCATTGCTCTGGACGGGTTTCCTTCTCATATTTAATTGTTCTGGACGGGTTTCCTTTTTATATTTCATTGTTCTGTACGGGTTTCCCAGTCATATTTTACTGTTCTGGACGGGTTTCCCTGTCATATTTTGTTGTTGTGGTCGGGTTTCCCTGTCATATTTCATTGTTCTGGTAGGTTTCCCTTTCTATATTTCATTGTTCTGGACGGGATTCTTCATATTTCATTGTTCCTAACGGTTCCTCATTTTCTTGATACGGAGGTTTTCCCTGTCATATTTCATTGTTGGAGGGGTTTCCCTTTCATATTTCATTGTTCTGGAACGGGTTTTCCCTTTCATATTTCATTGTTCTGGAGGGTTTTCCCCTGTCATATTTCATTGTCTGGAGGGGTTTTCCCCCTTCATATTTCATTGTTCCCTGGGTAGCTGGAAAACCTGGTTCAGCACCTGGGTAGCCTGGAAACCTGGTCCAGCACCCGGGTAGCCTGAAACACTTTGGTCCAGCACCCAGGTAGCCTGGAACACCTCGGTTCAGCACTTGGGTTTATCCTGGAAACCTGGTCTACGCACCGGGTAGCCTGGAAACCTGGTCCAGCACCCAGGGAGCCTGGAACCTGGCCTGCACCCGGGTAAGCCTGGAAAACCTGGCCCCAGCACCCGGGTAGCTGGAAACCTGGCCCAGCACCCGGGTAGCCTGGAAACCTGGTCCGCACCCGGGTAGCCTGGAAATGGTCCAGCACCGGGTAGCTGGAAAACCTGGCCCAGCACCCGGGTAGCTGGGAAACCTGGTCAACACCCGCGGGTTAGCCTTGAAAACTTGGTCCAGCACCCCGGGTAGCCTGGAAACCTGTCCAGCACCCGGGTAGCCTGGAAACCTGGTCCAGCCACCCGGGTTAGCTGGGAAACTGGCCCAGGCACCCGGGTAGCCTGGAAACTGGGCACCCAGCACCCGGGAAGCCTGGAAACCTGCGTTCAGCACCCGGGTAGCTCGAAAAAACCTGGTCCAGCACCCGGGGTAGCCTGGAAACCTGGTTCCAGCACCCGGGATAGCCTGGAAACCTGGTCCAGCACCGGGGGTAGCCTGGAAACCTGGCCAGCACCCGGGTAGCCTGGAAACCTGGTCTCCCAAACACCCGGGTAGCCTGAAAAAAACGTGGTCCAGCACACGGGTAGCCTGGAAACTGGTACAGACCCGGGTATCCTGGAATCCTGGTCCAGCATCCCGGGTCCGTAGCCGGAAACCTGGTTCAGCAATCTGGGTTTCTAGCCTGGAAACCTGGTCCAGCACCGGGTAGCCTGGAAAACTTGGTTCCAGCACCCAGGTAGCCTGGTAACCTGGCTTCAGCGCTTGGGTATCTGGAAACAGGGTTAGCACCGGGTAGTGGAAAACTGGTCCAGACCCGGGTAGCCTGGAACATGGCCCAGCACCCGGGTAGCCTGGGAAACCTGGCCCAAGCACCCGGGGTAGCCTGTGAAAAACCTTGGGCCCAGCACCCGGGTAGCTGGAAACCCTGTTCCAGCACCCGGGTAGCCTGGGGAAACCTGGTCCAGCACCGGGTAGCCTGGAAACCTGGACAGCACCCGGTAGCTGGAAACCTGGCCAGCACCCGGGTAGCCTGGAAACCTGGTGCCAGCCACCCGGTAGCTGGGAGCGAAACCTGGTCCCAAGCAACCCGGGTAGCCTGGAAAACATGGTGCAGCAGAAGAGGAAACTTCGTCCGCAGCTGACCCATCATGGTGATGCACAAGTTTTTTTTATTTATTCTCCTATTTACTTATTTCCTATTTACTTATTTTCTCTATTTACTTAATTCTATTATGTTAGTTTTTCTGCCACGATTACAGTATATAACAGCAGTTGATTGTATGTCTTTAGTGTTACATGTATAACAGTGTTTTTTATATTTTGGTGTTACATTGTATAACAGTGTTATCCTTGTATCTCTTGTGTTAACTATGTATAACAGTTGTAGTCTTTTTTATTTGGTTGTTACTGTGTGTGTGTGTGTGTTGTGTGTGGTGTGTGTGTGTGTGTGTGTGTGTGTGTTCTTGTGTGTGTGTGTGTGTGTGTGTGGGTGTGTGTGTGTGTTATACTCACCGAATTTTACTTGCAGGGTAGAGACTCAGCTCCTGGCTCCCGCTCCTTCACTGACGCTACTGGGTCCTCCCTCTTCCTGCTCCATGAGCTTTATCATACCTCATCTTAAAACTATGTATGGTTCCTGCCTCCATTACTTCGCTTGCCAGACTATTCCACTCTGTGGCTGAAGAAATACTTCCTAACATCCCTTTGGCTCATCTGAGTCTTCAGCTTCCAATTGTGACCCCTTGTTTCTGTGTCCCTTGTCTGGAACATCATGTCTCTGTCCACTTCATCTATTCCACGCAGTATTTTGTATGTCGTTATCATGTCTTCCCTAACCCTCCTGTACTCAGTTGTTGTCAGGCCGATTTCCTTAACCTTTCTTCGTAGGACATTCTCCTTAGCTATGAAGCTAACCTCGTCGCAAACCTTTTCGCTTTCTCTAAATTCTTGACATACTTGACCCGGTGTGGGTCCCAAATTGGTGTTGCATAATCCAGTATGGACCTGACGTACACGGTGTACAGTGTCTTGAACGATTCCTTACTAAGGTATCGGAACGCTATTCTCAGGTTTGGCAGGCGCCCATATGCTGCAGCAGTTATCTGGTTGATGTGTGCTTCCGGAGACATGCTCGGTGATACACTCACCCCAAGATTTTTCTCCTTGAGCGAGGTTTGCAGTCTTTGGCCACCTAGCCTATGCTATGTCTGCGGTCTTCTTTGCCCTTCCCGATCTTCATGACTTTTGCATTTAGCGGGGTTAAATTCGAGAGAAGAAGCATTTGCTGGACACACGTGTCCAGTCTCGTCCAGGTCTCTTTGAAGTCCTGCCTGATCATCATCTCATTAATTCTCTCCTCATACTTCACATCATCTGCGAACATTGACATTTCTGAGTCTAACCTTATATCATGTCAATCAATGTACCAAAAATGCACTTGGTCCTAGGACCGATCCCTGTGGGACCCCGATCGTCACAGGTGCCTTTGGATACCTCCTCACGTTACCATTGACTCGGTTGTTGCCTCCCTGTCAGGTATTCTTGTTCCATTGCAGTGCCCTTCTGTTATACGCGTCTGTGTGTGTGTGTGTGTGTGTGTGTGTGTGTGTGTGTGTTGTGTGGTGTGTGTGTGGTGTGTGTGTGTGTGTGTGTGTGATGTGAGTGTCTTGTCTGTGTATGTGTGTGTGTGTGTGTGCGTGTGTGTGTGTGTGGTGTGTGTGTGTGTGTGTGTGTGTGTGTGTGTGTGTGAGTGTGTGTGTGTATGTTTTGTGTGTGTGTGTGCATGTGTGTGTGTGTGCGTGTGTGCGTGTGTGTTGGTGTGTGTGTGTGTGTGTGAGTGTATGTGTGTGTTGTGCCGTGTGTGTGTGTGTGATGTGTGTTTTTGTGTGGGTATGTTTGTGTGTGGGCGTGTGTGTGATGTGTGTGTGTGTGTGGTGTGTGTGTGTGTGTGTGTGTGTGTGTGTGTGTGTGTATGTGTGTGTGTATGTGTGTGTATGTGTGTGTGTGTGTATGTGTGGTACTCACCTATTTGTATCACATATTTGTGGTTGCAGGGGGTCGCGTTCTTAGCTCCTGCCCCGCCTCTTCACCGGTTTATTACTTGGGCCCTCTTCTCCCGGCTCCATGAGGTTCATCAAAACTCGTCTTAAAGTTGTTGTATGGTTTGCCTGCCTCCACTACGTCAACTTTTCTAGGTATTCCAGTGCCCTTACAACTCTATGACTGAAGAAATACTTCCTAATATCTTCTGACCTCATTTGGTCTTCAACTTCATGTGGCCTCTTGGTTTCTGAGTCCCTCTCTGGAACATCCTGTCTTTTGTCCACCTTGTCTATTCCACGCGTATTTTTATGTCGTTATCATGTTACTCCCCTGACATCCCTGTCCTTCGAGTGTCGCAGGCCGATTTCACTAAAATCTTTCTTCATAGACATTCCCCTTAGCTCTGGAACTAACACTTGCGCAAACCTTTGTATTTTTTCTCTGTTTCTTGACGTGCTTTATCAAGTGCGGGTTCCAGACAGGTGCTGCATACTCCAGTTGAGGCCTGACTACTCGATGTACAGTGTCTTGATTCGATTCCTTACTAAGGTATCGGAATGATGTTTTCGGTTTTGCCGGCGCCCATATGCTGCAGAGGTATTTTTTTTTTTTTTTTTTCTGATGATGTGTGCTTCCGGAGACATGACTCGGTGTTATACTCACCCCAGATCTTCTCCTTGAGTGAGGTTGCAGTATTTGGCCACTAGCCTATACTCTGTCTGTGGTTACTGTACCCTTCCCCTATCTTCATGACTTTGCATTTGGCAGGATTAAATTCGAGAAGCCATTTGCTGGACCAGGTGTCCAGTCTTGTCAGGTCTCTTTGAAGTCCTGCCTGGTCCTCATCAGATTTAATTCTCCTCATTAACTTCAACATCATCTGCAAACAGGGACACTTCTGAGTCTAACCACTTCCATATATTTGTGTGTGTGAGGTGTGTGTGGTGTGTGTGTGTGTTGTGTGTTGTGTGCCACCCTGTGTGTTTGTGTGTGTGTGTGTGTGTTGTGTTGTGGTGTGTCTGTGTATGTGTGTGTGTGTGTTGCGTGTGTGTGTGTGTGTGGTGGTGTGTGTGTGTGTGTGTGTGTGTGTGTGTGTGTGTGTTTGGTGTGTTTGTTTTGCGATCAAACCCCGTTAGTGTGTGTGTGTGTGTGTGTGTGTGTGTGTGTGTGTGTGTGTGTATGTGTGTGTGTGGGTGTGTGTGTATCACCTACTCACCTATTTGTTGGTTGCAGGGGTCGAGTCATAGCTCCTGGCCCGCCTCTTCACTGATTGCTACTAGGTCCTCTCTCTCCCTGCTCCATGAGCTTTTTTCATACCTCGCCTTGAAAACTATGTATGGTTCCCGGTCCATGCTTCACTTTAGGCTATTCCACGGCTTGACTATGCTATGACTGAAGAAATACTTCTAACATACCTTTGATTCATCTTGAATCTTCAACTTCCAATTGTGACCTCTTGTGTATGTGATCCCATCTCTTGGAACATCGCGTCTTTCGCCACCTCGTCTATTCCGGCGCCAGTATTTATTATGTCGTTATCATGTCTCCCCTGACCCTCCGGCCTCCTTGTTGTCAGGCCGAATTTTCCTCTCAGACCTTTCTTTCGTAGGACAATCCCCGTAGCTCTGGGACTAGTCTTGTTGCCAAAACCTTTGCACCTTTCTCTTATTTCTTGACGTATTGACTAGGTCCGTGGATTCCAACTGGTGCTGCATTACTCCAGTATGGCCTGACGTAAATGGTATAACAGAGTCTGAACGAATTCCTATGAGGTATCGGAAAACGCTATCCGTTAGGTTTGCCAGGCGCCCGTATATGCTGCAGCAGTTATCTGATTGATGTGCGCCTCGGGAGTATGTCGGTGTTATACTCACCCCAGATCTTTTTCCTTGAGGTCGAGGTTTGCCAGACTTTGGCCATCTAAACTATATTGTATCTGCGGTCTTCTTCTGCCCTTCCCCAATCTTCATGACTTTGCATTTTTGTAGGGTTAAAAACTCAAGAGCCAGTTGTCGACAGGCTTGTTAGCCTGTCCAGGTCTCTTTGTAGTCATGCCTGATCCTCATCCGATTTGAATTTCTTTTTCGTTAATTCACATCGTCCGCAAACCAAGGACACTTCTGAGTCTATCCCTTCCGTTATGTATTCACATATACAAGAACAGACTAGGACCTAGGATGACCCCTGTGGGAACCCCGCTTGTACACCAGGCGCCCCACTCTGACACCTCGTCACGTCCGATGACTCGTTGTGCTGCCTCCTGTAGGTTTCTTGAATCCATTGCAGTGACTTTCCTGTTATGTGTGCCTTGATCCTCTAGCTTTTGCAGTAACCTCTGTGAGGAACTGTTAGTCGGAAGGCTTCTTGCAGTCCAAAAAAAATGCAGTCGATCCACAACCTCTCTCTTGTCTTACTTCTGTCACCTTGTCATAAAAACTCTAGTAGAGGTTGTGTGACACAGGATTTCTCTCCCTGAAACCATGCTGGTTGTCAATTATTTACACTTGCTTTCTTTCCAGGTGCTCCACCACTCTCCTCCTGATGATCTTCTCCATGAACCTTGCTACTATACACGTGAGGGAGTAATTGTGGCAGGTGACGTGGAATGTTACAGTGAAGACAATGTTAGAGAGGATGTGGGAGGTTGTAAGTGATAATATGGGGCCTTTGACAGAACTTTGTATATAAAGAGGTTTGAAATATGTAATATATATTTTAAGGAAAAGGTATATTAAAACTATGCAAGATATGATACAGTGCGTAAGGACAGTAGTTTGGTTGGACTATGTATTGGTGATTAGATTCGGGAGTTACATATTTTATAAATAGCAAACCCAGATATATCAGGATTTTTTTTATTGTAGCTACAGTGAGAGTAAAAAGTAGATGGGATACAAAACTGAATGACATCAGAAGTAAGAGAGAGGTTGAAGGTTCATAAACTATTGGAGAAGGCAGTTAGGGTAAGATTATAAGCAATTATTAGGGAGAAAGTTGGGCCTAGTGAGATCTAGACAGGCAGTGAGGTTGAAGAGGTGTGGGATGGATTTGAAAAATGCAGTGTAGATTGTTCAGAAGTTTGTGGATATAGGAAGTTGGATACGGCGACGGAAATAAGAGAGATTGGTGGAAATGATGAGTAAGAGAAAAGTAAGAGAGAAAAGTTAGCATATGAGAAGATTTTTTTCAAAGTAGAGTTTACAAAGAGGGAGGAGTATGTAGATGAGAGAAAAAGAAGTGTTAAGAAAAGTGGTGAAGCCAAAGCAACTGGAGAGCAAATTAGAGAGTGGGGTGAGATGCTGCCAATCATTTTTGCTGAGAACTAAGGAAAATGCTTTGGAAGTGAGATTAATAAGATGAGAAATCCTAGGGAGAAACGAATGGAAGTTGGACATTTTAAAAATAGAGAGGAGAATATTAGATGGAGAGTTGGAGGTATCGAGATGAATGAAATATATTTGGGAACTGATAAATGTCGATGAAGATAGGGAAAATCTGAATTTCATGCAGCGGGACAGGGGACGGCTATAACATCTTGTAGGTGTGAGGACAGCCGATTGTGAGTGTGGAGAAGATGGTGAGGGGCAGAGGGTTAGAATGTAAAGAGGTAAATCAACAGTGATTGGTGGGAACTAGTAAGGATAGTTTTTAGAGTGGCTTAGTGCTTTAATTTTAGTAAATGTATGAGGATAAGGTACCTAGGGGATGTTTCTTTGTATAAAGCAAAGGGGTCAAAAGAGAATGTAAGAATATTGGGGAATAAGCCGATTTAGTATACCTGGTAAAGTGTTTGGAGAAGTTAAGAACATAAGAAAGGTAGGATCACTGCCAGCAGGCCTGTTGGCCCATATAGCAGGACCTTTACAATTCATCCCACTAAACGAAACATTTGCCCAACCCAATCCTCAATGCCACCCAATGAAATAAGCTCTGATAAACTCTATCCATTCATTTGCAAGTCCACTCAAATCCAACCCCTCTAACTCATATATTCATCCAACCTAAAATTTGAACGCCCCAATGTCCTTGCCTCAATAACCCAACTAGGCAGACTGTTCCACTCATCAACGACCCTATTTCCAAACCAATACTTTCCTATGATCCTTTCTAAATCTAAAGCTTATCTAATTTAAATCCAGTACTGGGGGTTCTCTCTTGGAGAGATATCCTAACACCTTATTTATATCTCTTTTATTTATACCCATTTCCACTTATACACTTCGATCATGTCTTGCCCTCATTCTTCGCCTAATAAGTGAAGCAATTTAAGGGTCTTCAATCTTTCTTCATTAAGGAAGATTTCTGATGGCTATGTATTAATTTAGTCATTCTCGCTGAATGTATTTCTAACGAATTTATGTCATTCTGTATATGGTGACAAGAAAATGAGTGCATAATTAGGTCGAGGCCTTACTAATGATGTATAAAGCTGATAAATTAGGACACATGTGCAAAAACTCTTGGGTATTGTAATAAAGATTGGTTTAGATAGAATTACCGACAATGTAAAGTAAAAAGGACACAGTGCAAAACTAAATGTGACATTTTATAGATCCCTTATATATCTCTTTTATTATGGCAACGTTTCGCTCTCCTGGAGCTTTATCAAGCCATACAAACATTCCATGGACACACGAGGGTATATAAAGGCTCAGAGTGAGGTGCAATACTTAGTGAGGTACCATTTCGATGTTCACTAGTGGTGGCATAGGTAGTAGTAATAGTAGTAGTTAGTAGTGTGACAAAAGTAATAACAATATGGTAGAGCAAATAATTGCTCTACCATATTGTTACTTTTGTCACTACTATACTACTACTACTACTACTATACTTAATACTACTACTTTACTACTACTACTACTACTACTATACTACTACCCTCCACTAGTGAAACATCGAAAAAGGTACCTCCTAGTATTGCACCTCACTCTGAGCCTTTATAAACCTCTGTGTCCATGTATTGTTTGTAATGCCATATTTCATAGTGAACATTAATGTTGTTCTTGTATGTGTTCATTCATCATAGTGAACATTAATGTTGTTCTTGGATGTGTTCATTCATCATAGTGAACATTAATGTTATTCTTGTATGTGTTCATTCATCATAGTGAACATTAATGTTATTCTTGTATGTGTTCATTCATCATAGTGAACATTAATGTTGTTCTTGGATGTGAGTTCATTCATCATAGTGAACATTAATGTTGTTCTTGTATGTGTTCATTCATCATAGTGAACCTTAATTGTTGGTTCTTGTATGTGTTCATTCATCAATAGTGAAACATTAATGTTGTTCTTGGATGGTGTTCATTCATTCATTAGGAACATTTATGTTATTCTTGTATGTGTTCATTCATCATAGTGAACATTAATGTTGTTCTTGTATGAGTTCATTCATCACAGTGAACATTAATGTTGTTCTTGGATGTGTTCATTCATCACAGTGAACATTAATGTTGTTCTTGGATGTGTTCATCATAGTAAACATTTAATCTTGCTTTTAGTGATGATAGCTACTCATGCATATATTTGCATATTCATATGCATACAGATGCTCAAATATTCATAAATACATGTATAAATTTAAAAATCATACATACATAAATAACGGACACATGAGAGACTGAAAATTATGAGGACTTTTGAGTGGGAAATAGTCATTAACTGTTACTTTTGACTTGGGGACAAACTCATTAATAGTACTTTTGAGTGGGACATAGATCATTAACTAGTACTTTTGAGTGGGACATAGATCATTAACTAGTACTTTTGAGTGGGACATAAATCATTAACTAGTACTTTTGAGTGGGACATAGATCATTAACTAGTACTTTTGAGTGGGACATAGATCATTAACTAGTACTTTTGAGTGGGACATAGATCATTAACTAGTAACACGGAAACGTTTGATAACATTATCATCACGAACTAAGTCTTGACACAAGTCTGTCTCCTGAAGGTGTACATATTTATGTGTACATGTGTGTGTATGTGTGTGTGTGTGTGTACTCACCTATTTGTGGTTGCAGGGGTCGAGTCATAGCTCCTGGCTATGTGTGTGTACTCACCTAGTTGAGGTTGCGGGGGTCGAGTCCGAGTGTGTGTGTGTGTGTGTGTGTGTGTGTGTGTGTGTGTTGTGTGTGTGTGTGTGTGTGTGGTGTGTGTGTGTAGCCTAGAGGTAGAGGTGTGAGGTGTGGGTGTTTGTGTATATTGTGTTTACATATTAGTAATGCTAGATGGAGAGGATAATATAGCATTGTTTAAAAAATGATGTTTGATACAGGGATTGTGTTTGTTGTTCTTCATTTCATGTTTCTATATGTGTGATGTGTGTAGGATTATTTTTTTGGAATTAGAAATGAGTGTATAGAAGAGTGCCGCACTTTATGACCCTTTGTGTGCTATGCAATGAAGAAGATCATAAGAGGGAAAAAGAAAACTGATAACAAATAATTACAGTTACCATGCAAGGAACACAAAGGCTGACACACCAACACTAATCCTACACACCATAAAAACGTTCCACAAATACCCTTACTAGCTAAATAAAATTGAAACAAACTAATAAATTGGTGATAGGTAACAATACTAAATATAAATATGTGCGCTTCCAGATTTTCACTAGTGGCCCAGTTTTGGTGGGACGAACTGTGATAGAGATCTCTATTGATCTCAGGTAGTCGAACGTTTCGAGTCTGTCCAGGGAGGATGTTATTACAGAGCGAAGATTATCTGCGTGTCTCCTTGTAAATAAATCTACCTTCGTATTACTGATATAATACATTGTGTAGTAATATCATATATGACAGTACTTCAAGGTGGCTGAAATGCTGACCTCAGGGAATTGGTTGAAGGGTGAATACCTGGATCCAGGACCTGGGGTGGGACTTGCTGACCTCAGGGAATGGTGGTTGAGGGTGAATACCTGGAACCACGGACCTGGAGTTTGGGACTTGCTGACCTCAGGGAAGTGGTGAAGGGTGAATACCTGGAACCACGGACCTGGGGTGGGGACTAGACTGACTTCAGGGAAGTGGTCGAAAGGGTTAATACCTGGAACCACGGGACCTGGGGTTGGGGACTTGCTGGACTTCAGGGGAAGTGGTGAAGAGGGAATACTGGATCCACGGGCCTGGGGTGGGACTCGCTGACCTCAGGGGAAGTGGTGAAGGGTTAATACCTGGAACCACGGACCTGGGGTGGGACTTGCTGGACACAGGAGTGGTGAAGGGTGAAACCTGGATCCACGGACTTGGGGGTGGGACTTGCTGACCTCAGGGAAGTGGTTGAAGGATGTTGAATAATCTAGAACCACGGACCTCGGGTGGGACTGCTGGCCTCAGGGAAGTGGTGAAGGGTGAATACCTGGAACCACGGACCTGGGGTGGGACTTGCTGACCTCAGAGAAGTGGTCATGAAGGGTTAATACCTGGATCCACGGACCTGGGGTGGGACTTGCTGACCTCAGGGAAGTGGTGAAGGGTGAATACCTGGAACCACGGACCTGGGGTGGGACTACGGACATGTGGGGGGGAACTTCAAGGGAAGGGAAGACATCCGGGGGCCCACGGATGAATTCCCGGGGAAGGCTTAGATGCAAGAGTTGAAATTACTGAATGAAGGATTGGAATTAGATTCAAGAATACTGAGTGTAGGAAGAGAGAATATCTGAGTGGACACATGAACCTGGGGAACACTTAGATGCAAGAAAACTGGGTGTAGGATGGGAAGTGTAGGATAGGAAGTGGGGAAGAGAGAATATCTGAGGGGACACAGATGCACTCCTGGACACACGAACCTGGGGAACACTTAGATACAAGAAAACTGGGTGTAGGATGGGAAGTGTAAGATAGGAAGTGTAGGACAGAAATGTACTCCTGGACACATGAACCTGGGGAACACTTAGATACAAGAAAACTGGGTGTAGGATGGGAAGTGTAAGATAGGAAGTGTAGGGACAGAAATGGTACTCTGGACACATGGAACCTGGGGACACTTAGATACATGAAAACTGGTGTTGGATGGGAAAGTGGAGGATAGGAAGTGGGGAAGAGAGATATCTGGAGGGGGAACACAGATTATCCTGGACACATGAACCTGGGGAACACTTAGATACATGAAAACTGGGTGTAGGATGGGAAGTGTAGGATAGGAAGTGGGGAAGGGAGAATATCTGATGGGACACAGAAGGACTCCTGGACACATGAACCTGGGGAACACTTAGATACATGAAAAGTGGGTGTAGGATGGGAAGTGCAGGATAGGAAGTGTAGGATAGGAAGTGGGGAAGGGAGAATATCTGAGGGGACACAGATGCACTCCTGGACACATGAACCTGGGGAACACTTAGATACAAGAAATCTGGGTGTAGGATGGGAAGTGTAGGATAGGAATTGTAGGATAGGAAGTGTAGGACACAGATGAACTCCTGGACACATGAACCTGGGGAGCACTTAGATGCAAGAAAACTGGGTGTAGGATAGGAAGTGTAGGGTAGGAAGTGGTGAAGGGAGAATATCTGAAGGACACAGATGGACTCCTGGACACATGAACCTGTTGAAAGCATCACCTGTTGCACATGTTCACCCAGCAGTAAGTATTATTTGTAAGTATCACTTGTTCACATGGATGGATCCCGTCACTGGTGACGGTGTTAGTTGGCTGTTTATGCATGAACAACGGCTTTCTATTTAGTATGTCAATAATGTCAGCTACGTCTGTAATAGTTGTATTATTATTATTATTATTATTATTATTATTATTATTATTATTATTATTATTATTATCATTATTATTATTATTATTATTATTAATGTAAACAATAGCTTATGTTTACAGACTTTTATCAAGTTAAGCTGATAAGCTATATTTTGAGCGACACTTATACATCCTATACACATCCTTGTATAAACCCATAGTGACGTCACTCTTCGTTGCTTTAGTTACGGAACTGATCCATGCGATTCCAAATGTTTTAACTATTTTACTAAAGTGACAAGTTTGCCTGCACACGTCTAAACTAGGCTGGCAGTATCCACGACTTTAATTATGCCACCATAGTAGCGTTCTATCTCATATAAGTAATAGCATATATCAAAACTATTATGAGTTGATTGTGTAGTAGTAATTATAGACAAATAACAGCAGCTTGAATGAGAGTAAAAATTCAATAAAAATGTAAGTTTTCCAGGGAGACTTGAAATAGTGACTCTATACACTTTACCTCCCGATGTTCTAAGTTGACCACTAAGCTTCCTACGTTCTTGGTAGGTCCTTTATTGACAACGTTTCGCCCACACAGTGGGTTTTATCAAGTCACACACAGATCTACCTGAGCAGAGTACGTGAAGGGTCAGGTGAAGAGTGTGAAGTTGGTTACTGAGAAGAGATTGGATCTGAGAAACACCTGCCCAGCATGGGTCAGTAAGTTTGTTGCTGTTTAGGATAACGTGGAAGAAATTTCTTGGCTAGAGGGTCAGCTATGTTGTAAAAGTTACGTTTTAAAGTCTACCGAAAAAGGACCAACCAGCAGGATCTTCTCCACTTCTGCTCTCACCACAACACTTCTGCTCTCACCACAACACTTCTGCTCTCACCACAACACTTCTGCTCTCACCACAACACTTCTGCTCTCACCACAACACTTCTGCTCTCACCACAACACTTCTGCTCTCACCACAACACTTCTGCTCTCACCACAACACTTCTGCTCTCACCACAACACTTCTGCTCTCGCCACAACACTTCTGCTCTCGCCACAACACTTCTGCTCTCGCCACAACACTTTGCTCTCACCCACAAACACTTCCTGCTCTCACCACAACACTTTCTACTCTCACACAACACTTCTGCTCTCACAAACACTTCTGCTTCACCACTAACACTTCTGCTCTCACACAAAAACACTTCTGCTCTCACACAACACTTATGCTCTCACCACAAACACTCTGCTTCACCACAACACTCCTGCCCCCCGCTCTCACCACACACTTCTGCTCTCGCCACAACCCTTTGCTCTCAACAACACTTCTGCTCTCCCACAACACTTCTGCTCTCACCCACAACACTTCTGCTCTACCATAACACTTCTGCTCTCACCACAACACTTCTGCTTCTAACCACAAACACTTATGCTTCATTCACAACACTTCTGCTCTCGCCGAAACACATTCTGCTCTAGCACAACACTTTTGCTCTCACCACTACACTTCTGCTCTCACCAAACACTTCTGCTCTACCACAACACTTCTGCTCCTCACACAACACTTCTGCTATCACCCAAACATTCTTCTCTACCACAACACTTCTGCTACCGCCACTACACTTCTGCTCTCGCCACAACACTTCTGCTCTCACCACAACACTTCTGCTTCACCACAACACTTCTGCTTCCTCCACAACACTTCTGCTTCGCCACAAACACTTCTGCTCTCGGCCACAACCTTTGCTCCTCACCACTAACCACTTTCTGCTTCTCACCACAAAACTTTCTAATCTCACACACACTTCTGCTCTCGCACAAAAACAACTTTCTGCTCTCACCACAACACTTTGCTCTCACACAACCACTTCTGCTCTCACCACAAACACTTCTGCTCTTCACACAACACTTTGACTCTCTACACAAACACTTTGCTTCACCACAACACTTCTGCTATCCACCACAAACTTCTGACTTCTCACCACAACACTTCTGCTTCTCCCAAACACTTCTGCTCTACCAACAACACTTCTGCGCTCATCGCAACAACTTCTGCTTCGCCACAACACTTCTGCTTCATCACATACACTTCTCTCTCGCCACAACACTTCTGCTTCATCACAACACTTCTGCTTCTCACCACACACTTCTGCTCTCACCACAACCCACTTCTGCTCTCACCACAACAATTCTGCTCTCACCACACACCACTTCTGCTCTCACCACAACATTTTCTCTCACCACAACACTTCTGTCTCGCAAAACACTTTGCTCTCACCACAACACTTCTGCTCTCACCACAACACTTCTGCTTCACCACAACACTTTGCTCTCGCCACAACCTTCTGCTCCGCACAAACTTCTGCCTTCTTTCCCCGCCCCACAACACTTCTTGCTCTCACCACAACATTCTGCTCTACCACAACACTTCTACTACTCACCACAAAACACTTCTGATGCTCTCGCCACAACACTTCTGCTCTCACCACAACACTTTGCTCTCACCACAACACTTCTGCTTCTCACCACAACACTTCTGCTCTCACACCCCCCCCCCCCCCCCCCCCCACTTCTGCTCTCACCACAACACTTCTGCTCTCACCACAACACTTCTGCTCTCACCACAACACTTCTGCTCTCACCACAACACTTCTGCTCTCACCACAACACTTCTGCTCTCACCCACAACATTTATGCTCTCATCGCCACCAACACTTCTGCTCTCGCCACAACACTTCTGCTCTCACACAACACTTTGCTACTCACCACAACACTTCTGCTCTCACCACAACACTTCTGCTCTCACCACAACACTTCTGCTCTCACCACAACACTTCTGCTCTCGCCACAACACTTCTGCTCTCACCACAACACTTCTACTCTCACCACAACACTTCTGCTCTCACCACAACACTTCTGCTCTCACCACAACACCAAAACTAAACGTGACGTAATTATAGTCTTCTTCCTTCGTGACCTCCGAATCTGTAGTAGTGAATTCCTTGAGGAAGAATGTTCCTTCATCGAATAAGTATTTTCTAAACTTTACTATCCCCATCACTCCATTGAAGACTGCAGACACCCTTCATATATATATATATGAAGTATTATATTATCATCCTTAATTTTTTTCGAATCTTTGGTTTGTTGAATTTCAAGAAACGGAATGTTTGCTTGTACTTGTAAAATTAATGAAAATCAATTATCTTACCTGGGTTCTAGCTCAATATCCACAGTCGATATAGAGACATGATTATTGAATAGATGATTACTTCTAAACTATTAATTAACTACAGTACATTAGGTGTGAGTAATATTGTTCTTTCTCTTGATGAGTAAGAGTATTATTGAAAACAAATATTCTGTATATAAAGTTCCCAATATTATTAAGTATAAAAACAGGTTGTGCAGTGCACAGTTTATAATAGTATAAGAAAGACATTTTGCAGAATAAACTTTTACTGAAACATCGTTTTTATCTGTGTTGATCTTTATTAAATTAATACTTGATAAATCTTAACACTCTTTATTAAGTGTAATAATGTGTTCTACACTTACATACACTTTCAGAACTATTTAACAATATGTAAGTAATAATGTGTTCTACACTCACATACACTTTCAGCACTATTTAACAATATGTAAGTAATAATGTGTTCTACACTCACATACACTTTCAGCACTATTTAACAATATGTAAGTAATAATGTGTTCTATATTCATATTAACACTATGAACCTCAAACACAGCAATTCCTCACTGAGGAACTTAATTTTTGATATGTGGCAACTCCAGGAAGCACTGCCCGTGTATGATATTACAACACGAGGATTTTAATATCATTATATAAAAGTTAGATGTAATAACAGGAAAGAACACACAATAATCGGCGCCTGGTAAATACATCCACCCGGGTAGCCTGGAAACCTGGTCCAGCACCCGGGTAGCCTGGAAACCTGGCCCAGCACCCGGGTAGCCTGGAAACCTGGTCCAACACCCGGTTAGCCTGAAAACTTGGTCCAGCACCCGGGTAGCCTGGAAACCTGGTCCAGCACCCGGGTAGCCTGGAAACCTGGTCAGCACCCGGGCTAGCTGAAACCTGCCCAGCACCCGGGTTAGCCTGGAACCTGGCCAGCACCCGGTAGCCTGGAAAACGTGGTTCAGCACCGGGTAGCCTCGAACCTGGTTCCAGGCACCGGGTAGCCTTGGAAAACTGGTTCCAGCACCCGGGTAAGCCTGGAAACCTGGTCCAGCACCGGGTAGCCTGGAAAACCTGGCCCAGCACCGGGTAGACTGGAAACCTGGTCCAACCCGGGTAGCCTGGAAAAACTTGAACTCCCAGCAACTCCCGGGTAGCCTGGTAAACCTGGTTCAGCACCTCCCCCGGGTATCCTGGAACAAACCTGGTCCAGCACCCTGGGTAGCTGGAAAACCTGGTTCAGCACCTGGGTAGCCTGGAAACCTGGTCCAGCACCCGGGTAGCCTGAAACACTTTGGTCCAGCACCCAGGTAGCCTGGAACACCTCGGTTCAGCACTTGGGTTTATCCTGGAAACCTGGTCTACGCACCGGGTAGCCTGGAAACCTGGTCCAGCACCCAGGGAGCCTGGAACCTGGCCTGCACCCGGGTAAGCCTGGAAAACCTGGCCCCAGCACCCGGGTAGCTGGAAACCTGGCCCAGCACCCGGGTAGCCTGGAAACCTGGTCCGCACCCGGGTAGCCTGGAAATGGTCCAGCACCGGGTAGCTGGAAAACCTGGCCCAGCACCCGGGTAGCTGGGAAACCTGGTCAACACCCGCGGGTTAGCCTTGAAAACTTGGTCCAGCACCCCGGGTAGCCTGGAAACCTGTCCAGCACCCGGGTAGCCTGGAAACCTGGTCCAGCCACCCGGGTTAGCTGGGAAACTGGCCCAGGCACCCGGGTAGCCTGGAAACTGGGCACCCAGCACCCGGGAAGCCTGGAAACCTGCGTTCAGCACCCGGGTAGCTCGAAAAAACCTGGTCCAGCACCCGGGGTAGCCTGGAAACCTGGTTCCAGCACCCGGGATAGCCTGGAAACCTGGTCCAGCACCGGGGGTAGCCTGGAAACCTGGCCAGCACCCGGGTAGCCTGGAAACCTGGTCTCCCAAACACCCGGGTAGCCTGAAAAAAACGTGGTCCAGCACACGGGTAGCCTGGAAACTGGTACAGACCCGGGTATCCTGGAATCCTGGTCCAGCATCCCGGGTCCGTAGCCGGAAACCTGGTTCAGCAATCTGGGTTTCTAGCCTGGAAACCTGGTCCAGCACCGGGTAGCCTGGAAAACTTGGTTCCAGCACCCAGGTAGCCTGGTAACCTGGCTTCAGCGCTTGGGTATCTGGAAACAGGGTTAGCACCGGGTAGTGGAAAACTGGTCCAGACCCGGGTAGCCTGGAACATGGCCCAGCACCCGGGTAGCCTGGGAAACCTGGCCCAAGCACCCGGGGTAGCCTGTGAAAAACCTTGGGCCCAGCACCCGGGTAGCTGGAAACCCTGTTCCAGCACCCGGGTAGCCTGGGGAAACCTGGTCCAGCACCGGGTAGCCTGGAAACCTGGACAGCACCCGGTAGCTGGAAACCTGGCCAGCACCCGGGTAGCCTGGAAACCTGGTGCCAGCCACCCGGTAGCTGGGAGCGAAACCTGGTCCCAAGCAACCCGGGTAGCCTGGAAAACATGGTGCAGCAGAAGAGGAAACTTCGTCCGCAGCTGACCCATCATGGTGATGCACAAGTTTTTTTTATTTATTCTCCTATTTACTTATTTCCTATTTACTTATTTTCTCTATTTACTTAATTCTATTATGTTAGTTTTTCTGCCACGATTACAGTATATAACAGCAGTTGATTGTATGTCTTTAGTGTTACATGTATAACAGTGTTTTTTATATTTTGGTGTTACATTGTATAACAGTGTTATCCTTGTATCTCTTGTGTTAACTATGTATAACAGTTGTAGTCTTTTTTATTTGGTTGTTACTGTGTGTGTGTGTGTGTTGTGTGTGGTGTGTGTGTGTGTGTGTGTGTGTGTGTTCTTGTGTGTGTGTGTGTGTGTGTGTGGGTGTGTGTGTGTGTTATACTCACCGAATTTTACTTGCAGGGGTAGAGACTCAGCTCCTGGCCCCGCCTCTTCACTGACCGCTACTGGGTCCTCCCTCTTCCTGCTCCATGAGCTTTATCATACCTCATCTTAAAACTATGTATGGTTCCTGCCTCCATTACTTCGCTTGCCAGACTATTCCACTCTGTGGCTGAAGAAATACTTCCTAACATCCCTTTGGCTCATCTGAGTCTTCAGCTTCCAATTGTGACCCCTTGTTTCTGTGTCCCTTGTCTGGAACATCATGTCTCTGTCCACTTTATCTATTCCACGCAGTATTTTGTATGTCGTTATCATGTCTTCCCTAACCCTCCTGTACTCAGTGTTGTCAGGCCGATTTCCTTAACCTTTCTTCGTAGGACATTCTCCTTAGCTATGAAGCTAACCTCGTCGCAAACCTTTTCGCTTTCTCTAAATTCTTGACATACTTGACCCGGTGTGGGTCCCAAATTGGTGTTGCATAATCCAGTATGGACCTGACGTACACGGTGTACAGTGTCTTGAAACGATTCCTTTCATAAAGTATCGGAACGCTATTCTCAGGTTTGGCAGGCGCCCATATGCTGCAGCAGTTATCTGGTTGATGTGTGCTTCCGGAGACATGCTCGGTGATACACTCACCCCAAGATTTTTCTCCTTGAGCGAGGTTTGCAGTCTTTGGCCACCTAGCCTATGCTATGTCTGCGGTTCTTCTTGCCCTTCCCGATCTTCATGACTTTTGCATTTAGCGGGGTTAAATTCGAGAGAAGAAGCATTTGCTGGACACACGTGTCCAGTCTCGTCCAGGTCTCTTTGAAGTCCTGCCTGATCATCATCTCATTAATTCTCTCCTCATACTTCACATCATCTGCGAACATTGACATTTCTGAGTCTAACCTTATATCATGTCAATCAATGTACCAAAAATGCACTTGGTCCTAGGACCGATCCCTGTGGGACCCCGATCGTCACAGGTGCCTTTGGATACCTCCTCACGTTACCATTGACTCGGTTGTTGCCTCCCTGTCAGGTATTCTTGTTCCATTGCAGTGCCCTTCTGTTATACGCGTCTGTGTGTGTGTGTGTGTGTGTGTGTGTGTGTGTGTGTGTTGTGTGGTGTGTGTGTGGTGTGTGTGTGTGTGTGTGTGTGATGTGAGTGTCTTGTCTGTGTATGTGTGTGTGTGTGTGTGCGTGTGTGTGTGTGTGGTGTGTGTGTGTGTGTGTGTGTGTGTGTGTGTGTGTGAGTGTGTGTGTGTATGTTTTGTGTGTGTGTGTGCATGTGTGTGTGTGTGCGTGTGTGCGTGTGTGTTGGTGTGTGTGTGTGTGTGTGAGTGTATGTGTGTGTTGTGCCGTGTGTGTGTGTGTGATGTGTGTTTTTGTGTGGGTATGTTTGTGTGTGGGCGTGTGTGTGATGTGTGTGTGTGTGTGGTGTGTGTGTGTGTGTGTGTGTGTGTGTGTGTGTGTGTATGTGTGTGTGTATGTGTGTGTATGTGTGTGTGTGTGTATGTGTGGTACTCACCTATTTGTATCACATATTTGTGGTTGCAGGGGGTCGCGTTCTTAGCTCCTGCCCCGCCTCTTCACCGGTTTATTACTTGGGCCCTCTTCTCCCGGCTCCATGAGGTTCATCAAAACTCGTCTTAAAGTTGTTGTATGGTTTGCCTGCCTCCACTACGTCAACTTTTCTAGGTATTCCAGTGCCCTTACAACTCTATGACTGAAGAAATACTTCCTAATATCTTCTGACCTCATTTGGTCTTCAACTTCATGTGGCCTCTTGGTTTCTGAGTCCCTCTCTGGAACATCCTGTCTTTTGTCCACCTTGTCTATTCCACGCGTATTTTTATGTCGTTATCATGTTACTCCCCTGACATCCCTGTCCTTCGAGTGTCGCAGGCCGATTTCACTAAAATCTTTCTTCATAGACATTCCCCTTAGCTCTGGAACTAACACTTGCGCAAACCTTTGTATTTTTTCTCTGTTTCTTGACGTGCTTTATCAAGTGCGGGTTCCAGACAGGTGCTGCATACTCCAGTTGAGGCCTGACTACTCGATGTACAGTGTCTTGATTCGATTCCTTACTAAGGTATCGGAATGATGTTTTCGGTTTTGCCGGCGCCCATATGCTGCAGAGGTATTTTTTTTTTTTTTTTTTCTGATGATGTGTGCTTCCGGAGACATGACTCGGTGTTATACTCACCCCAGATCTTCTCCTTGAGTGAGGTTGCAGTATTTGGCCACTAGCCTATACTCTGTCTGTGGTTACTGTACCCTTCCCCTATCTTCATGACTTTGCATTTGGCAGGATTAAATTCGAGAAGCCATTTGCTGGACCAGGTGTCCAGTCTTGTCAGGTCTCTTTGAAGTCCTGCCTGGTCCTCATCAGATTTAATTCTCCTCATTAACTTCAACATCATCTGCAAACAGGGACACTTCTGAGTCTAACCACTTCCATATATTTGTGTGTGTGAGGTGTGTGTGGTGTGTGTGTGTGTTGTGTGTTGTGTGCCACCCTGTGTGTTTGTGTGTGTGTGTGTGTGTTGTGTTGTGGTGTGTCTGTGTATGTGTGTGTGTGTGTTGCGTGTGTGTGTGTGTGTGGTGGTGTGTGTGTGTGTGTGTGTGTGTGTGTGTGTGTGTGTTTGGTGTGTTTGTTTTGCGATCAAACCCCGTTAGTGTGTGTGTGTGTGTGTGTGTGTGTGTGTGTGTGTGTGTGTGTATGTGTGTGTGTGGGTGTGTGTGTATCACCTACTCACCTATTTGTTGGTTGCAGGGGTCGAGTCATAGCTCCTGGCCCGCCTCTTCACTGATTGCTACTAGGTCCTCTCTCTCCCTGCTCCATGAGCTTTTTTCATACCTCGCCTTGAAAACTATGTATGGTTCCCGGTCCATGCTTCACTTTAGGCTATTCCACGGCTTGACTATGCTATGACTGAAGAAATACTTCTAACATACCTTTGATTCATCTTGAATCTTCAACTTCCAATTGTGACCTCTTGTGTATGTGATCCCATCTCTTGGAACATCGCGTCTTTCGCCACCTCGTCTATTCCGGCGCCAGTATTTATTATGTCGTTATCATGTCTCCCCTGACCCTCCGGCCTCCTTGTTGTCAGGCCGAATTTTCCTCTCAGACCTTTCTTTCGTAGGACAATCCCCGTAGCTCTGGGACTAGTCTTGTTGCCAAAACCTTTGCACCTTTCTCTTATTTCTTGACGTATTGACTAGGTCCGTGGATTCCAACTGGTGCTGCATTACTCCAGTATGGCCTGACGTAAATGGTATAACAGAGTCTGAACGAATTCCTATGAGGTATCGGAAAACGCTATCCGTTAGGTTTGCCAGGCGCCCGTATATGCTGCAGCAGTTATCTGATTGATGTGCGCCTCGGGAGTATGTCGGTGTTATACTCACCCCAGATCTTTTTCCTTGAGGTCGAGGTTTGCCAGACTTTGGCCATCTAAACTATATTGTATCTGCGGTCTTCTTCTGCCCTTCCCCAATCTTCATGACTTTGCATTTTTGTAGGGTTAAAAACTCAAGAGCCAGTTGTCGACAGGCTTGTTAGCCTGTCCAGGTCTCTTTGTAGTCATGCCTGATCCTCATCCGATTTGAATTTCTTTTTCGTTAATTCACATCGTCCGCAAACCAAGGACACTTCTGAGTCTATCCCTTCCGTTATGTATTCACATATACAAGAACAGACTAGGACCTAGGATGACCCCTGTGGGAACCCCGCTTGTACACCAGGCGCCCCACTCTGACACCTCGTCACGTCCGATGACTCGTTGTGCTGCCTCCTGTAGGTTTCTTGAATCCATTGCAGTGACTTTCCTGTTATGTGTGCCTTGATCCTCTAGCTTTTGCAGTAACCTCTGTGAGGAACTGTTAGTCGGAAGGCTTCTTGCAGTCCAAAAAAAATGCAGTCGATCCACAACCTCTCTCTTGTCTTACTTCTGTCACCTTGTCATAAAAACTCTAGTAGAGGTTGTGTGACACAGGATTTCTCTCCCTGAAACCATGCTGGTTGTCAATTATTTACACTTGCTTTCTTTCCAGGTGCTCCACCACTCTCCTCCTGATGATCTTCTCCATGAACCTTGCTACTATACACGTGAGGGAGTAATTGTGGCAGGTGACGTGGAATGTTACAGTGAAGACAATGTTAGAGAGGATGTGGGAGGTTGTAAGTGATAATATGGGGCCTTTGACAGAACTTTGTATATAAAGAGGTTTGAAATATGTAATATATATTTTAAGGAAAAGGTATATTAAAACTATGCAAGATATGATACAGTGCGTAAGGACAGTAGTTTGGTTGGACTATGTATTGGTGATTAGATTCGGGAGTTACATATTTTATAAATAGCAAACCCAGATATATCAGGATTTTTTTTATTGTAGCTACAGTGAGAGTAAAAAGTAGATGGGATACAAAACTGAATGACATCAGAAGTAAGAGAGAGGTTGAAGGTTCATAAACTATTGGAGAAGGCAGTTAGGGTAAGATTATAAGCAATTATTAGGGAGAAAGTTGGGCCTAGTGAGATCTAGACAGGCAGTGAGGTTGAAGAGGTGTGGGATGGATTTGAAAAATGCAGTGTAGATTGTTCAGAAGTTTGTGGATATAGGAAGTTGGATACGGCGACGGAAATAAGAGAGATTGGTGGAAATGATGAGTAAGAGAAAAGTAAGAGAGAAAAGTTAGCATATGAGAAGATTTTTTTCAAAGTAGAGTTTACAAAGAGGGAGGAGTATGTAGATGAGAGAAAAAGAAGTGTTAAGAAAAGTGGTGAAGCCAAAGCAACTGGAGAGCAAATTAGAGAGTGGGGTGAGATGCTGCCAATCATTTTTGCTGAGAACTAAGGAAAATGCTTTGGAAGTGAGATTAATAAGATGAGAAATCCTAGGGAGAAACGAATGGAAGTTGGACATTTTAAAAATAGAGAGGAGAATATTAGATGGAGAGTTGGAGGTATCGAGATGAATGAAATATATTTGGGAACTGATAAATGTCGATGAAGATAGGGAAAATCTGAATTTCATGCAGCGGGACAGGGGACGGCTATAACATCTTGTAGGTGTGAGGACAGCCGATTGTGAGTGTGGAGAAGATGGTGAGGGGCAGAGGGTTAGAATGTAAAGAGGTAAATCAACAGTGATTGGTGGGAACTAGTAAGGATAGTTTTTAGAGTGGCTTAGTGCTTTAATTTTAGTAAATGTATGAGGATAAGGTACCTAGGGGATGTTTCTTTGTATAAAGCAAAGGGGTCAAAAGAGAATGTAAGAATATTGGGGAATAAGCCGATTTAGTATACCTGGTAAAGTGTTTGGAGAAGTTAAGAACATAAGAAAGGTAGGATCACTGCCAGCAGGCCTGTTGGCCCATATAGCAGGACCTTTACAATTCATCCCACTAAACGAAACATTTGCCCAACCCAATCCTCAATGCCACCCAAGAAATAAGCTCTGATAACTCTATCCATTCATTTGCAAGTCCCACTCAAATCCAACCCCTCTCACTCATATATTCATCCAACCTAAATTTGAAACGACCCAATGTCCTAGCCTCAATAACCCAACTAGGCAGACTGTTCCACTCATCAACTACCCTATTTCCAAACCAATACTTTCCTATGTCCTTTCTAAATCTAAACTTATCTAATTTAAATCCATTACTGCGGGTTCTCTCTTGGAGAGATATCCTCAACACCTTATTTATATCTCTTTTATTTATACCCATCTTCCACTTATACACTTCGATCATGTCTTCCCTCATTCTTCGCCTAATAAGTGAATGCAATTTAAGGGTCTTCAATCTTTCTTCATAAGGAAGATTTCTAATGCTATGTATTAATTTAGTCATCCTACGCTGAATGTTTTCTAACGAATTTATGTCCATTCTGTAATATGGTGACCAGAAATGAGCTGCATAATCTAGGTGAGGCCTTACTAATGATGTATAAAGCTGATAAATTAGACACATGTGCAACTCTTGGGTATTGTAATAAAGTTGGTAGAATTACCGACAATATGTAAAGTAAAAGGACACAAGTGCAACTAATGTGACATTTTATTGTGGCAACGTTTCGCTCTCCAGGAGCTTTATCAAGCCATTACAAACAATCCATGGACACAGAGGGTATATAAAGGCTCAGAGTGAGGTGCAATACTAGTGAGGTACCATTTCGATGTTCACTAGTGGTGGCAGTAGTAGTAGTAATAGTAGTAGTAGTAGTAGTGACAAAAGTAATACAATATGGTAGAGCAATTAATTGCTCTACCATATTGTATTACTTTTGTCACTACTACTACTACTACTACTACTACTACTACTACTACTACTACTACTACTACTACTACCACCACTAGTGAACATCGAAATGGTACCTCACTAGTATTGCACCTCACTCTGAGCCTTTATATACCCTCTGTGTCCATGTATTGTTTGTAATGGCTTGATAAAGCTCCTGGAGAGCGAAACGTTGCCACAATAAATGTCACATTAGTTGCACTTGTGTCCTTTTACTTTATAAAGTGTAGCTTGGAAAGTTCAGAGTAAGTTTAAGGTTCTACACTCATGACACACTTTGTGATGAATGGTTTAGAACACCGACAAGTTGAAGAACTGAGACACTTATGCAACACATGGGAATCTTTATTGAAGGAACGTTTCGCCACACAGTGGCTTCATCAGTCCAATACAAAGTAGAAATGGGTAAGGAGAGGAGAAGTTTGAGGTAATCAGTCCCTCAACCTGGAATCGAGGTGTTCAGTCCATCACTCTTGTAAGAAATGCAGCACAGGGCCAGAGAGGTAGCTTATATACTGCAGTGAGATGAGGTGAAGCAGGAGGAGGAGGGATCACAGTGGGACCTGCCACTAGTGTAAGTAGGTCGTAGTCCAAAGGTTGGGCAAGCGGTTTTTCGGTTTTCTAAACCATTCATCACATCTGTCAGACACTGCAACATCATGGGATCTTGGTACAAAGACTTAACGCTTGCCCAACCTTTGGACGACGACCTACTTACACTAGTGGCAGGTCCCACTGTGATCCCGCCTCCTCCTGCTTCACCTCATCTCACTGCAGTATATAAGCTACCTCTCTGGCCCTATACTGCATTTCCTACAAGAGTGATGGACTGAACACATCGATTCCAGGTTGAGGGACTGATTACCTCAAACTTCTCCTCTCTTTACCCATTTCTACTTTGTATTCGACTGATGAAGCCACTGTGTGGCGAAACGTTTCTTCAATTAAGATTCCCATGTGTTGCATAAGTGTCTCAATTCTTCAACTTGTCGGTTTTCTGAACCATTCATCACATCCGTCAGACTTGCTTGATACAACTTTCTCAACTTTTTGAAAATCAATTGGATGGTTAAAATCTCTCACATGAATAAAAAAGAGCATTGGAATTTTTGTCCAGTTTATGCATATTTATGTTG
>NC_069497.1:10574897-10583301 GCF_026875155.1 Cherax quadricarinatus | reverse complement strand
TGTCTATTCGCGCAGATTTTTATATGTCGTTATCATGTTCTCCCTGACCCTCCTGGCCTCCAGTGTTGTCAGGCCGATTTCCCTCAACCTTTCTTCGTAGGACAATCCCCGTAGCTCTGGGACTAGTCTTGTTGCAAACCTTTGCACTTTCTCTAATTTCTTGACGTACTTGACTAGGTGTGGATTCCAAACTGGTGCTGCATACTCCAGTATGGGCCTGACGTAAATGGTATACAGAGTCTTGAACGAATCCTTACTGAGGTATCGGAACGCTATCCGTAGGTTTGCCAGGCGCCCGTATGCTGCAGCAGTTATCTGATTGATGTGCGCCTCGGGAGATATGCTCGGTGTTATACTCACCCCCAGATCTTTTTCCTTGAGTGAGGTTTGCAGACTTTGGCCATCTAAACTATATTGTATCTGCGGTCTTCTTTGCCCTTCCCCAATCTTCATGACTTTGCATTTGGTAGGGTTAAACTCAAGGAGCCAGTTGCTCGACCAGGCTTGTAGCCTGTCCAGGTCTCTTTGTAGTCCTGCCTGATCCTCATCCGATTTGATTCTTTTCGTTAACTTCACATCGTCCGCAAACAAGGACACTTCTGAGTCTATCCCTTCCGTTATGTCATTCACATATACCAAGAACAGCACAGGACCTAGGACTGACCCCTGTGGAACCCCGCTTGTCACAGGCGCCCACTCTGACACCTCGTCACGTACCATGACTCGTTGTTGCCTCCCTGTCAGGTATTCTCTGATCCATTGCAGTGACTTTCCTGTTATGTGTGCCTGATCCTCTAGCTTTTGCAGTAACCTCTTGTGAGGAACTGTGTCGAAGGCCTTCTTGCAGTCCAAAAAAATGCAGTCGATCCACCCCTCTCTCTCTTGTCTTACTTCTGTCACCTTGTCATAAAACTCTAGTAGGTTTGTGACACAGGATTTTCTCTCCCTGAAACCATGCTGGTTGTCAATTATACACTTGTTTCTTTCCAGGTGCTCCACCACTCTCCTCCTGATGATCTTCTCCATGACCTTGCATACTATACACGTGAGAGAGTAATTGTGGCAGGTGACGTGAATGTTACAGTGGAAGACAATGTTAGAGAGGATGTGGGAGGTGTAAGTGATAATATGGGCCTTTGACTGAACTTTGTATATAAAGAGGTTTGAATATGTAATATATATTTTAAGGGAAAAGGATAAATAACTATGCAAGATATGATACAGTGCGTAATGACAGTAGTTTGTTGGACTATGTATTGGTAGATTAGACTTCAGGATGTACATATTTATAAATAGCAACAGATATATCAGATTTTTTTTATTTGTAGCTACAGTGAGAGTAAAAAGTAGATGGGATACAAACAGAATGACATCAGCAAGTAAGAGAGAGGTGAAGGTTCATAAACTAATGGAGAAGGCAGTTAGGGTAAGATATAAGCAATTATTAGGAGAAAGATGGGCTAGTGAGATTAGAGGCAGTGAGGTTGAAGAGGTGTGGGATGGATTTGAAAATGCAGTGTTAGAGTGTTCAGAAGTTTGTGGATATAGGAAGGTGGATACGCGAGGAAATAAGAGTGATTGGTGAAATGATGAGGTAAAGAGAAAAGTAAGAGAGAAAAAGTTAGCATATGAGAGATTTTTCAAAGTAGAAGTTATACAAAGAGGGAGGAGTATGTAGAGAGAGAAAAAGAAGTTAAGAAAGTGGTGAAGCAAAGCAACTGGAGAGCAAATGAGAGAGTGGGTGAGATGCTGCCAATCATTTTTGCTGAGAATAAGAAAAAGCTTTGGAGTGAGATTAATAAGATGAGAAATCCTAGGGAACGAATGGAGTTGACATTTAAAAATAGAAGAGGAGAATTATTAGATGGAGAGTTGGAGGTATCGAGATGAATGAAATATATTGAGGAACTGTTAAATGTCGATGAAGATAGGGAAAACTCTGATTTCATGCAGCGGGCAGGGAGGTATAACATCTTGTAGGAGTGAGGACAGCCGATTGTGAGTGTGGAGAAGATGCGTGAGGCAGAGGGTAGAATGTAAGAGGGTAAATCAACTGTGATTGGTGGGACTAAGTAAGGATAGTTTTAGAGTGCTTAGTGCTTTAATTTAGTAAATGTATTAGAGGATAAGGTACCTAGGGATAGTTTCTTTGTATAAAGGCAAAGGGGACAAAAGAGAATGTAAGAAATATTGGGGAATAAGCCGATTTAGTATACCTGGTAAAGTGTTTGGTAGAGTTAAGAACATAAGAAAGGAGGATCACTGCAGCAGGCCTGTTGGCCCATACTAGGCAGGACCTTTACAATTCATCCCACTAACGAAACATTTGCCCAACCCAATCCTCAATGCCACCCAAGAAATAAGCTCTGATAACTCTATCCATTCATTTGCAAGTCCCACTCAAATCCAACCCCTCTCACTCATATATTCATCCAACCTAAATTTGAAACGACCCAATGTCCTAGCCTCAATAACCCAACTAGGCAGACTGTTCCACTCATCAACTACCCTATTTCCAAACCAATACTTTCCTATGTCCTTTCTAAATCTAAACTTATCTAATTTAAATCCATTACTGCGGGTTCTCTCTTGGAGAGATATCCTCAACACCTTATTTATATCTCTTTTATTTATTACCCATCTTCCATCTTATACACTTCGATCATGTCTTCCCTCATTCTTCGCCTAATAAGTGAATGCAATTTAAGGGTCTTCAATCTTTCTTCATAAGGAAGATTTCTGATGCTATGTATTAATTTAGTCATTCTACGCTGAATGTTTTCTAACGAATTTATGTCCATTCTGTAATATGGTGACCAGAAATGAGCTGCATAATCTAGGTGAGGCCTTACTAATGATGTTAAAGCTGATAAATTAGACACATGTGCAACTCTTGGGTATTGTAATAAAGTTGGTAGAATTACCGACAATATGTAAAGTAAAAGGACACAAGTGCAACTAATGTGACATTTTATTGTGGCAACGTTTCGCTCTCCAGGAGCTTTATCAAGCCATTACAAACAATCCATGGACACAGAGGGTATATAAAGGCTCAGAGTGAGGTGCAATACTAGTGAGGTACCATTTCGATGTTCACTAGTGGTGGCAGTAGTAGTAGTAATAGTAGTAGTAGTAGTAGTGACAAAAGTAATACAATATGGTAGAGCAATTAATTGCTCTACCATATTGTATTACTTTTGTCATACTATACTACTAACTACTATCTACTATACTACTACTACTACTACTACTACTACTACTACTACTACTACTACTACTACTACTACCACCACTAGTGAACATCGAAATGGTACCTCACTAGTATTGCACCTCACTCTGAGCCTTTATATACCCTCTGTGTCCATGTATTGTTTGTAATGGCTTGATAAAGCTCTGGAGAGCGAAACGTTGTTGCCACAATAAATGTCACATTAGTTGCACTTGCGTCTTTTACTTATAAAGTGTAGCTTGGAAAGTCAGAGTAAGTTTAAGGTTCTAATCATGACACACTTTGTGATGAATGGTTTAGAACACCGACAAGTTGAAGAACTGAGACACTTATGCAACACATGGGAATCTTTATTGAAGGAACGTTCCGCCACACAGTGGTTCATCAGTCCAATACAAAGTAGAATGGGTAAGGAGAGGAGAAGTTTGAGGTAATCAGTCCCTCAACCTGGAATCGAGGTGTTCAGTCCATCACTCTTGTAAGAAATGCAGCACAGGGCCAGAGAGGTAGCTTATATACTGCAGTGAGATGAGGTGATAGCAGGAGAGGGAGGATCACATGTGGGACTGCCTATAGTGTAAGTAGGTCGTAGTCCAAAGGTTGGGCAAGCGGTTTTTCGGTTTTCTAAACCATTCATCACATCTGTCAGACACTGCAACATCATGGGATCTTGGTACAAAGACTTAACGCTTGCCCAACCTTTGGACGACGACCTACTTACACTAGTGGCAGGTCCCACTGTGATCCCGCCTCCTCCTGCTTCACCTCATCTCACTGCAGTATATAAGCTACCTCTCTGGCCCTATACTGCATTTCCTACAAGAGTGATGGACTGAACACATCGATTCCAGGTTGAGGGACTGATTACCTCAAACTTCTCCTCTCTTTACCCATTTCTACTTTGTATTCGACTGATGAAGCCACTGTGTGGCGAAACGTTTCTTCAATTAAGATTCCCATGTGTTGCATAAGTGTCTCAATTCTTCAACTTGTCGGTTTTCTGAACCATTCATCACATCCGTCAGACTTGCTTGATACAACTTTCTCAACTTTTTGAAAATCAATTGGATGGTTAAAATCTCTCACATGAATAAATAGAGCATTGGAATCTTGTCCAGTTCTAATGCTATATTTATGTTGTTTTAATCTAAGTTCGAGATTTTTACCGGTTTGACCGTAATAAACTTTATCGCAAATTTTACAAGGAATCTTATAGACGCATCCGTCAGCATTTTGGGGGGAATTCTTTATCAAAAGTTTTTTTTTTTTTTACTGTATCAAGATTTTTAATACAACTTTAATATTAAAAGTCTTAAGAAGAGAAGGCATATCAACCAAGTTTTCATGGTAAGGGAGAACCAACATATTTTTAGTTGAATAAGGCTGGTTGTTCCTTTTTGGATTGTAAAAAGTATTTCTAGCAATTTTAAATGATTTATCAATTACATTTCTCGGGTATTTCAGATCAATGGCTATTTCATAAATTTTGGATATTTCCTCATCTATGAACTCTGGACTACAAATACGTAAAGCTCTCAAAAACATTGATGAGAAAACAGACAGTTTAACTCTATCTTGATGGGAATAATAATAGTGTACATAGGAACAGTTATTTGTAGGTTTTCTGTAAATTTTAAATTTGAATTCATTATTACTCTTAATAATTAAAATATCTAGAAAAGGCAATGAGTTATTTTCCACAAATTCAACAGTCAAGTTTATAGGACAGATACACAGAAGAAGCCGCCCAGCCGCCGTGGAGAGAAGACGTCGTCGTTCCTGCTCTTCAGTTATCCTGAGTAATTCTCGAGCATAGCAACTCTGAGCACTGTTACTCGAGATTTTTCTTGGGTTTTCCTGAGTTGTTCTTCACCAGAGCTGAGAGGAAACTTGCTTGCAGTCACTTCGAGCCCCATCCCATCAAGAGGGTAAGGCGGTGACTTGCTTGCTTGTTCACCCCTCTCTTCACCATCCCCCCATTCTTCCCTTTCCTCCCCTCACACAAACAACTACACTGGCCCACACACTAACACACTACATACATTTCTATCCTTCTGACTTTCCTATCTTCTTTTTCGGCAACTTCACCTTTGGCGAGTTAACACAAGGCATTTTGACCATCCGGTAGCCCGTGTGGTTTTTAAAAATTCGGCCGATCTTTGCCTTGGCCCTTTGTCCCCCTCACCACTCGAGGGTAGGCTATCTTAGGGGCTGACCTTCATAAGTCAGCTGAAATAGGGTGTTAGACTAACACTAAGGAAAGACCCTTTTTGTTGAAGATACTTATGTGCCTGATGTACCTTCCTGGACATCATGGCGCGGATAAGAGTAAGATTACGGGTTGATGATAACCAAAAGTCAAGGAAAGAAATTCTAGCATGCATTTGCTCAAATTCAACTGTTGCTCCAGTGGATGTTTTTACAACTCTCGCTGGGGTAGTACTTCTCCTCTCTTCTGAAGAAGAGTTACTTCAACTACTTAAGCAGGACGTCCTGGACAAATTGAAGACTTTGGGTATCCACCCAATTGCACCTGAAAGCTATCAAGCACAAAGAACGGTGTTTGTTGCCAGAATTAACAGCATCATGAGAGATAGCACAGTGAATGAACTTCTTGCTGACGTTAATTTCAGAGAAAATTTGAATTTCATGCTGTCCAAGCGCATAATTTTCTAAACCTGGCAACAAACAGGAAACATTAAAATTAATACTTGGGACACCTGAAGAAGCCAAATAGTGTGCCAAAAAAGGCTTCAAATGTTTTGGGACAAGATTGTACACTGACAAATCTCTCTTGAGAGGTTTGTCAGTGTGACACAATGTTACAAATGTTACGCATTTGGGCATACCACCAAACAAATGCAGTAACTAAGCCCCTGATTTGCAGCATATGCTCTGGGCAAAAATTCTTTCAAAACTTGTAATAACAAAACTAAACCCAAAAAGTGTCCTTACAATGGAAAATATCATGCTGTTTCTGGGAATCTGTCCGAGAGGAACGAAATGCAGAAAAATTTAGAAACTAGAAAATGTCCCCTTTAAGAAAAACACTCCCCAAAGGGACCTCCAACAATGTCCCCAAAATTCCTTCCCCGTTTGCATGGATTAGGGGATCCCCAGGAATTTACACTGGGTTCCAATGTTTGGAAAATTTGCCCCTCTTGGGCGCCCCAATCTAACCTCACCTAAACATAACCAAAAGCACAACAAGGTCAGTACCCCCTTGTTAGGTATCCTCAGCCCGGGGTAGACGAGAGCTCAACTAATGTATATGTGGCCAAAGACTGAGGTGGTGACTTCTCTCTGCTCTAAGGTTTAAAAGATTTTTTAATGGCTAATGGATCACTCCCATTACTATCCCGAAAATGTTAGGGTTATTATGGCCCCAAACCCTTTTATAACAAGAAAAATGTACCTATTTACTTCTCCAAATAAGCCTAAATATCCCCGGTCCAGGGATCCCCACCTTGCATACCAGGTTTTAATCCCCTCAAACCCCCTGGGTCAAAAACCTGAACATAACAATGCCCCGAAATTGGTGCTTACTCTCCGCTATTGCACTGTCCCGTTGAACAGGAAAAATTTCCCCGGATAATTTACCTTGCCTACCAATTTTCCCTTGGAGCCCCACGCTCCCCTTAACCCCCGAGCTTGCTTCCTGTAACTGGGAATATTACCCCCAGTTTTTGATGATGACTCTAAAGATTCTGTTAAATTTTCCAATTTGTGAAGATGATGACCTTTTAAACACAAAACAACTATAGAAATTCCCCCCCTCCCTTGACGAGTCCCCGCAGGAAAGTGTGTATACCCAAAAAGACATTATGCAACGTTTTAGACCGCAATACCCGCGTGAAGAGCAAGAAAAAAATGGGGATTTTCAAATTTTTCCCAAATTAATATTCAACTTTTTTTAAAAACCCTTACCTCCTTGAAGTTGAAATACATAATTACAATCCGATGTTATACTCTTGAACGAGACAGCTGCAAGAGTTGATCAACATATTAATTACGTGGTTACTCTACTGTGGAGAAATCGAGAGGACCCTTTAGTGGCGTAGCCATCTTAGTTAAATTAGGCTATGCATTTAAAAATATTCATGTTGATGAAGATAACATTCTTGCAATAGAAATGACGACGTCTCATGGACAACTAGTGATAGTAACTGGATATTTTCCCCCGAGACAACAATATATAGAGTCAATTCCTCTACATAGGATATTAAGCAGAAATATTCCAACAATTGTAGCGGGAGATTTTAATGCTCATCACCCTGCCCTCTTTAACTGTGGAGCTGGTATTCCACTGGGTGACTTAAAAGGAAAACAACTATTTAATATCATAACAGCTAGAAACTTGTCATTTCAAGGCCCATTCTTTAAATCGTACATTGGACCTCATCCAGGGACACCAGATATAGTCCTGACAAACAGAGACTGTGACCTCTTTCATTGTCATATCTCTGCTGGTGGAAACGTAGGATCTGACCATATCCCTGTTTTAATACAACTACAAACTTCTCCATTTAGAATACCCGTACCTCCTAAACCCAATCTTAACAGCCTAGGATTTGACCCCTTCAGGGCATTTCTGGGTGAAGATGAAATTGTCATTGGAAAATCTACCTTCCACTGTAATTGATGACGCAATCAGGTCCTTCACAATAGAATAATTGATGCTACTAATGCAACTTGCCAATTAGCTTCCACAAAGATCTATCAACAATATAAACCTACTAGGGAAATTAGAGACGCTTTAAGAAATTATCAAGCAGAATGTCGAAGGCATCTTCAAACGCGACAACCACCAGTAGCTACATTGCACAGATTGAGGCAAGAATTAATTAACATGATTAGTCATCACAAACGGGATTTATGGAAATTGCTAGTTCTCCAAGCTAATCTGTATAAACGTGAGCCAGCAAAATTTTGGAGTAAGATCTGACAACTGTTAGGGGCAAAGCACAAGGCTCCTAACTACCTAATTCATACCTTCACTGATGAGGATGATGAAGATGTTGAGATTAAACTTGATGATCCACAGGACCAGGCTAATTTAATGGGTGATGTATGGGAGAAAATTCTCTCCCACAATAACAGTCGTCAATTTAACAATAATCATTATCAGTTGGTAAATGAATGGAGAGATGAGAACTTGGATGATCTACAACCACT
>NC_069497.1:10537397-10569897 GCF_026875155.1 Cherax quadricarinatus | reverse complement strand
AACAGAGCAATGAGACACACACTAGCTGAGGTGGCAAAAAGGGCCCATATGGTAGGGCAAAGTTACTGGTTGTGGGTGATTTCAGTCAGAAGGAGATTGACTGGGAAGGAAACAACTAATGGTACGTGAAATGATGTCAGAGTTGGAGCCTGTGACGAGCAGGGATCCACAAGGGTCAGTTCTAGGGCCGTTGCTGTTTCTTGTATATGTGAAGGACATGGTGGAAGGGATAGATTAAAAAATGTCCCTGTTTTCAGACGAAATAAAGCTAATGCGGAGAATTCAAACGGATGAGGATCAAGCAGGACTACAAAGGGATCTTAACAGACTGCAAGCTTGGTCCAACAACTGGCTCCTGGAGTTTAATCTCACCATGAGCTAAGTCATGAAGATTGGCGAAGGTCAGACAAGACCGAAGACAGATTATAGGCTAGGGGGGCCAAAGACCGAAAACCTCTCTCAAGAAAAAAGATTATGGGGTGAGTACACAGTGTACGTCAGGCTCATGGAGTATGCAGCACCAGTATGGAACCAACACCTGGTCAACCACGTCAAGAAATTTGAGAAAGTGCAAAGATTTGCAACAAACCTAATCCCCGAGCTAAGAGATATGTCCTACTAGGAGACTTTATGGTAAATGAATCTGACGACAGTGAAGAACAGGAGTGATAGAGGGGACATGATAACTACATTTAAAATACTGAGGGGAATTGACAAGGTAATAAGGACAGTATATTTCAGAGATGGGACACAAGAATAAGGGGACACAATTGGAAGCTGAAAACTCAGATGAGCCATAGAGATGTTAGGAATTATTTCTTTAGCCTTAGAGTTATTAGGAAATGGAATAATCTGGAGAGTGAGGCAGTGGAGGCGAGATCCACACATAGCTTTAAGATGTATGATAAGGCTCTTGTAGCTGGGATAGAGTGACCTAGCAGCAACTAGCTAAGAGGCGGGGCCAGGACCTGTGAATCGACCCCTGCAACCACATATAGGTGAGTACACACAATTTGTGATTATTATCTAATAAGACTGATGGAAAATGAGGAATGATTTGGAAAGAAGTAATATCCCATTAGAAGCAATGTCCCAAACTTCCTCCACCTAGTGAAGACTGTCTGGAGGACTTCTGTGTGAGGGTTTAGATGTGTTCCTTGATCATACTAACATCAGTGAAGTCTTCTTTCAACTACTCGATCTATGTTGCTCAGGATATCAAGTTTTTCTTCGAATGTTATGTATTTTAGCAGTACATAGACATCCTAAGTTGATCCCCATCGGTGCTTACTGCATTTTTTTTATGCTACAGGGTGCAGCATAATCAACTAGTAATTAAGTAAGCAAAATACATATTTTTTTTCTGTTCTCAATATTAATTACAATCTAGGAAAATCCTGCCACAGGCTCAAGTGCTCTCAGCCTTTCTTTTGTACATCAGACACAAGATATCCGCCTCTGGCTACATATTAAGAGCCGTGACCCACCATGTAATTGATCACTGTCGTGACCCACCATGTAATTGATCACTGTCGTGACCCACCATGTAATTGATCACTGTCGTGACCCATCATGTAATTGATCACTGTCGTGACCCACCATGTAACTGATCACTGTCGTGACCCACCACGTAATTGATCACTGTCGTGACCCACCATGTAATTGATCACTGTCGTGACCCACCATGTAATTGATCACTGTCGTGACCCACCATGTAACTGATCACTGCCGTGACCCACCACGTAATTGATCACTGTCGTGACCCACCATGTAATTGATCACTGTCGTAATCCACCACGTAATTGATCACTGTCGTGACCCACCACGTAATTGATCACTGTCGTGACCCACCACGTAATTGATCACTGTCGTTACCCACCACGTAATTGATCACTGTCGTGATCCACCATGTAACTGATCACTGCCGTGACCCACCATGTAATTGATCACTGTCGTGACCCACCACATAATTGATCACTGTCGTGACCCAGCACGTAATTGATCACTGTCGTGACCCGCCACGTAATTGATCACTGTCGTGATCCACCATGTAATTGATCACTGTCGTGACCCACCACGTAACTGATCACTGTCGTGACCCACCACGTAATTGATCACTGTCGTGATCCACCATGTAACTGATCACTGCCGTGACCCACCACATAATTGATCACTGTCGTGACCCAGCACGTAATTGATCACTGTCGTGATCCACCATGTAACTGATCACTGCCGTGACCCACCACATAATTGATCACTGTCGTGACCCAGCACGTAATTGATCACTGTCGTGATCCACCATGTAACTGATCACTGTCGTGACCCACCACATAATTGATCACTGTCGTGACCAGCACGTAATTGATCACTGTCGTGATCCACCATGTAACTGATCACTGCCGTGACCCACCACATAATTTGATCACTGTCGTGACCCAGCACGTAATTGATCACTGTCGTGATCCACCATGTAACTGATCACTGCCGTGACCCACCACATAATTGATCACTGTCGTGACCCACCACGTAATTGATCACTGTCGTGATCCACCATGTAACTGATCACTGTCGTGACCCACCACATAATTGATCACTGTCGTTACCCAGCACGTAATTGATCACTGTCGTGATCCACCATGTAACTGATCACTGCCGTGACCCACCACATAATTGATCACTGTCGTGACCCACCATGTAATTGATCACTGTCGTGATCCACCATGTAACTGATCACTGTCGTGACCCACCACATAATTGATCACTGTCGTGACCCACCACATAATTGATCACTGTCGTGATCCACCATGTAACTGATCACTGTCGTGACCCACCACATAATTGATCACTGTCGTGACCCAGCACGTAATTGATCACTGTCGTGATCCACCATGTAACTGATCACTGCCGTGACCCACCACATAATTGATCACTGTCGTGACCCAGCACGTAATTGATCACTGTCGTGATCCACCATGTAACTGATCACTGCCGTGACCCACCACATAATTGATCACTGTCGTGACCCACCACGTAATTGATCACTGTCGTGATCCACCATGTAACTGATCACTGTCGTGACCCACCACATAATTGATCACTGTCGTGACCCAGCACGTAATTGATCACTGTCGTGATCCACAATGTAACTGATCACTGCCGTGACCCACCACATAATTGATCACTGTCGTGACCCACCATGTAATTGATCACTGTCGTGATCCACCATGTAACTGATCACTGTCGTGACCCACCACATAATTGATCACTGTCGTGACCCACCACATAATTGATCACTGTCGTGATCCACCATGTAACTGATCACTGTCGTGACCCACCATGTAATTGATCACTGTCGTGATCCACCATGTAACTGATCACTGTCGTGACCCACCACATAATTGATCACTGTCGTGACCCACCATGTAATTGATCACTGTCGTAATCCACCACGTAATTGATCACTGTCGTGACCCACCACGTAATTGATCACTGTCGTGACCCACCACGTAATTGATCACTGTCGTTACCCACCACGTAATTGATCACTGTCGTGATCCACCATGTAACTGATCACTGCCGTGACCCACCATGTAATTGATCACTGTCGTGACCCACCACATAATTGATCACTGTCGTGACCCAGCACGTAATTGATCACTGTCGTGACCCGCCACGTAATTGATCACTGTCGTGATCCACCACATAACTGATCACTGTCGTGATCCACCATGTAACTGATCACTGACGTGACCCACCATGTAACTGATCACTGTCGTGACCCACCACATAACTGATCACTGTCGTGATCCACCATGTAACTGATCACTGTCGTGATCCACCATGTAACTGATCACTGTCGTGATCCACCACATAACTGATCACTGTCGTGATCCACCATGTAACTGATCACTGACGTGACCCACCATGTAACTGATCACTGTCGTGACCCACCACATAACTGATCACTGTCGTGACCCACCACATAACTGATCACTGTCGTGATCCACCATGTAACTGATCACTGTCGTGACCCACCACATAATTGATCACTGTCGTGACCCAGCACGTAATTGATCACTGTCGTGACCCGCCACGTATTTGATCACTGTCGTGATCCACCACATAACTGATCACTGTCGTGATCCACCATGTAACTGATCACTGACGTGACCCACCATGTAACTGATCACTGTCGTGACCCACCACATAACTGATCACTGTCGTGATCCACCATGTAACTGATCACTGTCGTGACCCACCACATAATTGATCACTGTCGTGACCCACCACATAATTGATCACTGTCGTGACCCACCATGTAACTGATCACTGTCGTGGCCCACCACGTAATTGATCACTGTCGTGATCCACCATGTAACTGATCACTGTCGTGGCCCACCACATAATTGATCACTGTCGTGACCCACCATGTAACTGATCACTGTCGTGGCCCACCACGTAATTGATCACTGTCGTGATCCACCATGTAACTGATCACTGTCGTGGCCCACCACATAATTGATCACTGTCGTGACCCACCACATAATTGATCACTGTCGTGATCCACCATGTAACTGATCACTGTCGTGATCCACCATGTAATTGATCACTGTCGTGACCCACCATGTAACTGATCACTGTCGTGACCCACCACGTAATTGATCACTGTCGTGATCCACCATGTAACTGATCACTGTCGTGACCCACCATGTAACTGATCACTGTCGTGACCCACCACGTAAATGATCACTGTCGTAGAGGACGGCTATTAAGTATTGTACCTTCGTTTTCTCAGACAAGATGATTCGCTCCAAGTCAAGACACGAATTTATGAAATATTTATCATCTCCATTTAAGGCAGGTGATATTGCAGTTCTAGAAAATGTACAGATAAACTTTACTGCACATATAAGTTCCACCAAACATCTTAACTACTGGGAACGCCTGGAAGCACTTGACTTGTAGTCATTGGAGCGCAGGCGAGAACGATATATCATAATCTACACCTGGAAGATTCTGGAGGAACTGGTCCTTAATATGCACACAGAAATCGCTCCATACAGAAGCAAAAGACTTGGCAGGCGATGCAACATACCCCCAGTGAAAAGTAGGGGCGTCACTGGTACACTAAGAGAAAACACAATAAGTGTCCGGGGCCCAAGACTGTTCAACAGCCTCCCACCAGCAATAAGGGGCATTACCAGTAGACCCCTGGTTGTCTTCAAGAGGGAACTGGACAGATACCTAAAGTCGGTGCCGGATCAGCCGGGCTGTGGTTCGTACGTTAGACTGCGTGCGGTCAGCAGTAACAACCTCGTTGATCAAGCCCTGATCCACCGGGAGGCCTGGTCGTGGACCGAGACGTGGGGACGTTGATCCCCAGAATACCCTCCAGACAAGACCTCCCAAGGTGGAAGAGAAAAGTTAGATGCCAGATGAACACATAAAGGACGCAACTGAAGACAAGTCAAGAGCGAGTGAAGATGAAGAGAAAAGGGAAGGAGTAAACAAGGACGACGAACAAATAATGGACCTGTACTTACGTCCGTTACTATCATGTATGTAGAAGGATCAACTTGTTGGTATTTTATACTCATACAAGAACATTAACCAAGGATAACCAAATAATGTTGAACACTGACTTATTTGTAATCATAACAAACATTATCCACATATTTCAGCGAAACACATCACCATTATCAGTTTAAAACTGACCACAATATGTTTTTATCAGTTATTTTCCAGTACCCAGCAAAATTTGTGCCTAAACAGCCTAAATCAATGAAAAGTTCCCTCCACTTTATACTATACATCAGTCACTTAAGATTAATATCCTTCTCAACAGTGATATTTTAATTTGAAAAAACCTTAAACCTAAAGGAGTGACACAACGCTTGTGGAATGAGACATTCAAATTTGAGCCAATAAGGTGGGAAGATAAGCTCAGTTGCTTGGATCAGGAACCCTACATCAATATGAAGGTAATATAAAGCAATGAGGCAAAAACAATGCTATTAAAAGTGTCAAGATGGCGTTTACACTGCATTATGTATACTCAAATAAATAACAAAAAGGCACAATACCGTGACTGGAACGATACACAAATAACCCGCACATAAAAGACAGAAGCTTACGACGACGTTTCGGTCCGACTTGGACCTTGGACCTTGGACTTTGTCAATGGTCCAAGTCGGACCGAAACGTCGTCGTAAGCTTCTGTCTTTTATGTGCGGGTTATTTGTGTATGTATACTCAACTTTTTATAAACAGGATATACGAGCGTTTAAATTGTGAAGCCGATCAAAGGTACTTGTCACCACCTGTCACAAGTTAAGAAAGTTTTGGAATGTTCAGTGTAGCATTGTTAATGAGGCGCCGATGTATGCGAATACTTCCATCAATCTTGCTCCAAATGGATTACAAAGAATAAAATTTGAAGCCGATCGTGTAAGGTATTTCCGAGTGATACAAATATCAAGTATAATATTAGGTGAATATATTTTATATTTAATATATTTTGAAATATATTCATGCATTTCAGATTGTAGATTGTTATGAATATACTGATATCATCTATTTTCTCGGTTTGATGTTATTGTTCAAGTTAATAACAAAAAAAAATGAAATGAAACACATATATGTGAGACTTGCTTGTGTCAGCTTACAAAGCTGTGCTTGTTGTAGACAAACACCTGAGACTTGCATGTGTCTGCTTACAAAGCTGTGCTTGTTGTAGACAAACACCTGAGACTTGCTTGTGTCAGCTTACAAAGCTGTGCTTGTTGTAGACAAACACCTGAGACCTGTTTGCCTCTGCTTGCAAAGCTGTACTTGTTGTAGACAAACACCTGAGACCTGCTTGTGTCTGCTTGCAAAGCTGTGCTTATTGTAGACAAACACCTGAGACCTGTTTGCCTCTGCTTGCAAAGCTGTGCTTGTTGTAGACAAACACCTGAGACCTGCTTGTGTCTGCTTGCAAAGCTGTGTTTGTTGTAGACAAACACCTGAGACCTACTTGTGTCTGCTTGCAAAGCTGTGCTTGTTGTAGACAAACACCTGAGACCTGTTTGCCTCTGCTTGCAAAGCTGTACTTGTTGTAGACAAACACCTGAGACCTGCTTGTGTCTGCTTGCAAAGCTGTGCTTGTTGTAGACAAACACCTGAGACCTGTTTGCCTCTGCTTGCAAAGCTGTGCTTGTTGTAGACAAACACCTGAGACCTGCTTGTGTCTGCTTTCAAAGCTGTGTTTGTTGTAGACAAACACCTGAGACCTGCTTGTGTTTGCTTGCAAAGCTGTGCTTGTTGTAGACAAACACCTGAGACCTGTTTGCCTCTGCTTGCAAAGCTGTATTTGTCGTAGACAAACACATGAGACCTGCTTGTGTCTGCTTGCAAAGCTGTACTTTTTGTAGACAAACACCTGAGACCTGTTTGCCTCTGCTTGCAAAGCTGTTCTTGTTGTAGACAAACACCTGAGACCTGCTTGTGTCTGCTTGCAAAACTGTGCTTGTTGTAGACAAACGCCTGAGACTTGCTTGTGTCTGCTTGCAAAGCTGTGCTTGTTGTAGACAAACACCTGAGACCTGCTTGTGTCTGCTTGCAAAGCTGTGCTTGTTGTAGACAAACACCTGAGACCTGTTTGCCTCTGCGTGCAAAGCTGCTCTTGTTGTAGACAAACACTTGAGACCTGCTTGTGTCTGCTTGCAAAACTGTGCTTGTTGTAGACAAACACCTGAGACCTACTTGTGTCTGCTTGCAAAGCTGTGCTTGTTGTAGACAAACACCTGAGACCTGCTTTTGTCTGCTTACAAAGCTGTGCTTGTTGTAGACAAACACCTGAGACCTGCTTTTGTCTGCTTACAAAGCTGTGCTTGTTATAGACAAACACCTGAAAGTTACAGACACAAAAATCACTTCCGTTCACTAGTTTAAGGATTTGATAAAACAGAAAGAGTAATTCGTATCTGAATAATAACAATATTTTGCACAAATATGTTTACTGTTTCCATGGAAATTAATAATCACATAATCGCTTAAAACTCGTAGAGAAGAAAAACTAATAGAGGAACAAAGGTACATAAATAAAACGTACACAGAAAAAAAAATCAACAAGGAAAGAAAGAACAAGCAAGGGATTATACACTGAAGAAGGCAGCAAACAAGGAGAAAATAAGCGTATCGGACAGGCGAATAAAGGAGGAAACTGAAAGAGAAGCTAAGTTATGGATAAAAACATACATCGGCATACGCAGGGCATACATTCTTGAGAAAGAACATTAACCAGAAGAATAACGAATACCAGACGGAAAGACAAGGAACTCTAGCAAGAAAACAAGAACAAGCTATCTGTTTACAGAAAGCTTCTAACTCATCAACTTGTGTCAATTATTTCAGCAAACACTCTAAGTAAGTTAAGAAAAGAATGGTGTCTAGTCTAATAAGATATTGAGGGATTTGCTGCCTAAGCCGCTTAGATCAAGAAGTTTCCAGTATAAACCAACAGGTCAGAAAAGCTGAGCATCCTGACTACTACATCCAAGAAAGTTTGTACTAAGTCAAGCAAACAACTATTATAAAACAACTCCAGCGACTAACAAAGAAAACATTATTTTCCATAATATTATTATGCAGAAAAGCGAATATTTAGCTATCATAATCTCCTGTCCTAATAAATTAGACAATTGATTCTCAAAAAAAAAAAAAAAAAAAAAAAGACGAACAGGAATGTAAAAGCCCTTCGTCACGACAGTGAAGACCTGACGTCAGTTTCCAGGTAGGATGCTGGAACACAAGACCTGACGTCAGTTTCCAGTTAGGATGCTGGAACACAAGACCTGACGTCAGTTTCCAGGTAGGATGCTGGAACACAAGACCTGACGTCAGTTTCCAGGTAGGATGCTGGAACACAAGACCTGACGTCAGTTTCCAGGTAGGATGCTGGAACACAAGACCTGACGTCAGTTTCCTGGTAGGATGTTGGAACACAAGACCTGACGTCAGTTTCCAGGTAGGATGCTGGAACACAAGACCTGACGTCAGTTTCCAGGTAGGATGCTGGAACACAAGACCTGACGTCAGTTTCCAGGTAGGATGCTGGAACACAAGACCTGACGTCAGTTTCCACATATGATGCTGGAACACAAGACCTGACGTCATTTTCCAGGTAGGATGCTGGAACACAAGACCTGACGTCAGTTTCCAGGTAGGATGCTGGAACACAAGACCTGACGTCAGTTTCCAGGTATGATGCTGGAACACAAGACCTGACGTCAGTTTCCAGGTAGGATGCTGGAACACAAGACCTGACGTCAGTTTCCAGGTAGGATGCTGGAACACAAGACCTGACGTCAGTTTCCAGGTAGGATGCTCGAACACAAGAACTGACGTCAGTTTCCAGGTAGGATGCTAGAACACAAGACCTGACGTCAGTTTCCAGGTAGGATGCTGGAACACAAGACCTGACGTCAGTTTCCAGGTAGGATGCTGGAACACAAGACCTGACGTCAGCTTCCACATAGGATGCTGGAACACAAGACCTGACGTCAGTTTCCAGGTAGGATGCTAGAACACAAGACCTGACGTCAGTTTCCAGGTAGGATGCTGGAACACAAGACCTGACGTCAGTTTCCAGGTAGGATGCTGGAACACAAGACCTGACGTCAGCTTCCACATAGGATGCTGGAACACAAGACCTGACGTCAGTTTCCAGGTAGGATGCTGGAACACAAGACCTGACGTCAGTTTCCAGGTAGGATGCTGGAACACAAGACCTGACGTCAGTTTCCAGGTAGGATGCTGGAACACAAGACCTGACGTCAGTTTCCAGGTAGGGTGCTGGAACACAAGACCTGACGTCAGTTTCCAGGTAGGATGCTGGAACACAAGAACTGACGTCAGTTTCCAGGTAGGATGCTGGAACAAAAGACCTGACGTCAGTTTCCAGGTAGGATGCTGGGACACAAGACCTGACGTCAGTTTCCACGTAGGATGCTGGAACACAAGACCTGACGTCAGTTTCCACGTAGGATGCTGGAACACAAGACCTGACGTCAGTTTCCAGGTAGGATGCTGGAACACAAGACCTGACGTCAGTTTCCAGGTAGGATGCTGGAACACAAGACCTGACGTCAGTTTCCAGGTAGGATGCTGGAACACAAGACCTGACGTCAGTTTCCAGGTAGGATGCCGGAACACAAGACCTGACGTCAGTTTCCACATAGGATGCTGGAACACAAGACCTGACGTCAGTTTCCAGGTAGGATGCTGGAACACAAGACCTGACGTCAGTTTCCACATAGGATGCTGGAACACAAGACCTGACGTCAGTTTCCACATATGATGCTGGAACACAAGACCTGACGTCAGTTTCCAGGTAGGATGCTGGAACACAAGACCTGACGTCAGTTTCCAGGTAGGATGCTGGAACACAAGACCTGACGTCAGTTTCCAGGTAGGATGCTCGAACACAAGAACTGACGTCAGTTTCCACATAGGATGCTGGAACACAAGACCTGACGTCAGTTTCCACATAGGATGCTGGAACACAAGACCTGACGTCAGTTTCCACGTAGGGTGCTGGAACACAAGACTTGACGTCAGTTTCCACGTAGGATGCTGGAACACAAGACCTGACGTCAGTTTCCAGGTAGGACGCTGGAACACAAGACCTGGCGTCAGTTTCCACGTAGGATGCTGGAACACAAGACCTGACGTCAGTTTCCACGTAGGGTGCTGGAACACAAGGCCTGACGTCAGTTTCCACGTAGGATGTTGGAACACAAGACCTGACATCAGTTTCCAGGTAGGATGCTGGAACACAAGACCTGACGTCAGTTTCCAGGTAGGATGCTGGAACACAAGACCTGACGTCAGTTTCCAGGTAGGATGCTGGAACACAAGACCTGACGTCAGTTTCCAGTTAGGATGCTGGAACACAAGACCTGACGTCAGTTTCCAGGTAGGATGCTGAAACACAAGACCTGACGTCAGTTTCCAGGTAGGATGCTGGAACACAAGGCCTGACGTCAGTTTCCAGGTAGGATGCTGGAACACAAGACCTGACGTCAGTTTCCAGGTAGGATGCTGGAACACAAGACCTGACGTCAGTTTCCACGTAGAATGCTGGAACACAAGACCTGACGTCAGTTTTCGGGTAGGATTCTGGAACACAAGACCTGACGTCAGTTTCCACGTAGGATGCTGGAACACAAGACCTGACGTCAGTTTCCAGGTAGGATGCTGGAACACAAGACTTGACGTCAGTTTCCACGTAGGATGCTGGAACACAAGACCTGGCGTCAGTTTCCAGGTAGGATGCTGGAACACAGGACCTGGCGTCAGTTTCCACGTAGGATGCTGGAACACAAGACCTGGCGTCAGTTTCCACATAGGATGCTGGAACACAAGACCTGACGTCAGTTTCCAGGTAGGATGCTGGAACACAAGACCTGGCATCAGTTTCCACGTAGGATGCTGGAACACAAGACCTGGCGTCAGTTTCCACGTAGGATGCTGGAACACAAGACCTGACGTCAGTTTCCAGGTAGGATGCTGGAACACAAGACCTGACGTCAGTTTCCACATAGGATGCTGGAACACAAGACCTGACGTCAGTTTCCACATAGGATGCTGGAACACAAGACCTGACGTCAGTTTCCAGGTAGGATGCTGGAACACAAGACCTGACGTCAGTTTCCAGGTAGGATGCTGGAACACAAGACCTGACGTCAGTTTCCAGGTAGGATGCTGGAACACAAGACCTGACGTCAGTTTCCAGGTAGGATGCTGGAACACAAGACCTGACGTCAGTTTCCAGGTAGGATGCTGGAACACAAGACCTGACGTCAGTTTCCACGTAGGATGCTGGAACACATGACCTGACGTCAGTTTCCACTTATGATGCTGGAACACAAGACAACTATGAAATACGAACAGGTGAGCTCTGTTTTGATCCAATATCTCAAAAAAATAAATAAATAAATTAATAAATAAATAAATAAAAATAAAACTATATAACTGGAAACAAAGTAACTCTATAAAACCATACCACGGGCGGGGTTTGAACCCGCGATCACAGAGTCTCAAAACTCCAGTTAAAGTAACTCTTTTACTCTATTCCTACTTTTTATTTTTTATATTTACTTAATACTTATAATAACATAATGTTTAGCATACATATATGTTAGGATCAGGTTCTTTATAACTGATCTTCTATAATTGTGTACAGTGTCTGATGATAGAGTAAACTCCCAAACTAGTCGTCAATAATTGGTGTTACAATAAATAAATAATATAAATAAATAAATAAATGTATGTACATAATTTTTTATTTATCATAATTTTTTTTAAGTTTCCTTATTATGCCGTACAGTCCATCACACTCTCGGCTGTAAAAATGCTTCACTTGTTTTCTCGAAATCATCCTTTGACCTTCCTCTCACTATTATTTGTTGCTAAACGTGTCCCCACATATCCCAACATCAAATAACATCAATCATTCCGGGAAACCGTATTATTGCGTTGTTTAATTCTGGTTTCTTCTGTGGAACAACATCACGACCTTCCAACTCTAGTTTGTCTAGCACAGCGAATTTTCTATTGGCCACCATTTTATTGACAGTTGTTCTCAAGTTGCTGGGCTTGGAGCTATTCCTTACTTCTTGGAATGCATTAGTCGTTGTATTTGAGGTTTGTGAGATTTCTATTCATCGAGTACTGATTTTCTGCGGACGAAAGAGGACACAGCCATGTAAATCGTCCATCCTTAATCTACTAGAAGAAGCATCTGCACCGATTATATCTGTGATGTGACAAAGAGACAAAAATCTTTCTCACCAGAAGGGAACTGAAATAAAAAGTCACTGAAAGGATAATCTGGGTGGAGACACCACCATCACGCAGACGTATAATACCAGCTGACTTGATTCATCTTATACGTAGCAAACGAAGCGCTACCTAAAATCTTTTACCAACAAAGTCCAGCCAGCACTCTATTTTCAACAGAAACCTACCAGAGATCTTCTGCCAATAGTCTTCTTGTAACAATCCTTCCAGCAGTGTTCTTCCAGTAGCGTTCAGTTTTATACACTTGAATATTACCAACATAATCTTAGAAAAAGAATCCTGCCAATAATTCTTCTATCAGATATTTACCAAACAGTTTACATACAGTGTTATTAACTCTGGTGTATCAGACAGACTTCATACACATCACAACACAACAATGGTGGTGAAAAAACGCATAACAGTAGAGAGGAACTTTCACCTGTGAAACAAACTTCTTCATTCAATAGTTCCTTTCTACAATTATGTCTTTTTTATTATTGACTAGCTTTGTGCTATATATCTCTGCAACATAGTGCACCACAACATTCAGTGTGTAATATATGTTAGCATTGATACATCACAGCACATAAACAACAGTATTGGAGATATTAACAAAGAGACGTACTGGCCAGACTAAGGCAGCCACCATCAAAATTCCTTTTCTTAAGAGATCGAATCATCCAATTTGATCATTTTTATTTTCATCCCCGAAAGTTTTTATTTTGTATCTGTGATGGTGAATGTTTTTTTTTATGTTATTAATGAAGAGGTGAGAGAAGTGTATATGTGAAAACTGACTTATTTAATAATTAATTCTACTTAAAGTGTTTATTAAGATGATTTATAAGAATATCTTCTTTATCTTAACCACAAGTATCTCAACTTAGTCACTTTCTTCACGTATTTACATCTTTTCCAAAAATATTTCATCGAAATATTGTAACCCTCATTACAATTTCTTAAGAAAATTGAAATGATATAATATGGAATTTTCTTATTTTTCCTAAAACAATGATGTTGGAGAGTGTAGATATGCCTATAAGAACGTGTACACATGTATGTATATATGTGTGTTCGTAGTAGTGTGTTTGTAGTGATGTTTATGTGTAGATGAAAGTGAAAAGTAAACATCAGAAAAAACTTATATGAACTACATAATAATTCACAATAAAGAAGAGCACAGTTCCGTGGTACAGCTGTCAGCCTGGCTAACTCTGCTGTCAGCCTAGCTGACTCTGCTGTCAGCCTGGCTGACTCTGCTGTCAGCTCTCTTGTATTTCGAATGATGATTTTTTAAGTCTGGTATCCAGTCAACATGTCTACAAACGTGTTTCTCTTCGCTCTTCCTTCTCGTTTACCTCTGCCTCCTCTACCATCGTTTACCTCTGCCTCCTCTACCATCGTTTACCTCTGCCTCCTCTACCATCGTTTACCTCTGCCTCATCTACCATCGTTTACCTCTGCCTCCTCTACCATCGTTTACCTCTGCCTCCTCTACCATCGTTTACCTCTGCCTCCTCTACATCGTTTACCTCTGCCTCCTCTACCATCGTTTACCTCTGCCTCCTCTACCATCGTTTACCCTCTGCCTCCTCTACCATCGTTTACTCTGCCCTCCTCTGCCATCGTTTACCTCTGCCTCCTCTACCATCGTTTAACCTCTGCCTCCTCTACCATCGTTTACCTCTGCCTCCTCTACCATCGTTTACCTCTGCCTCCCTCTCTACCTTCGTTTACCTCTGCCTCCTCTACCATCGTTTACCTCTGCCTCCTCTACCATCGTTTACCTCTGCCTCCTCTACCATCGTTTACCTCTGCCTCCTCTACCATCGTTTACCTCTGCCTCCTCTTCCATCGTTTACCTCTGCCTCCTCTACCATCGTTTACCTCTGCCTCCTCTTCCATCGTTTACCTCTGCCTCCTCTACCATTCGTTTACCTCTGCCTTCTCTACCATCATTTACCTCTGCCTCCTCTATCATCGTTTACCTCTGCCTCCTCTACAATCGTTTACCTCTGCCTCCTCTACCATCGTTTACCTCTGCCTTCTCTACCATCGTTTTACCTCTACCTCCTCTACCATCGTTTACCTCTGCCTCCTCTACCATCGTTTACCTCTGCCTCCTCTGCCATCGTTTACCTCTGCCTCCTCTACCATCGTTTTACCTCTGCCTCCTCTACCATCGTTTACCTCTGCCTCCTCTACCATCGTTTACCTCTGCCTCCTCTACCATCGTTTACCTCTGCCTCCTCTACCATCGTTTAACCTCTGCCCCTCTACCATCGTTTACCTCTGCCTCCTCTGCCATCGTTTACCTCTGCCTCTTCTACCATCGTTTACCTCTGCCTCCTCTACCATCGTTTACCTCTGCCTCCTGTTCCATCGTTTACCTCTGCCTCCTCTACCATCGTTTACCTCTGCCCTCCTCTACCATCGTTTACCTCTGCCTCCTCTACCATCGTTTAACTCTGCCTCCTCTACCATCGTTTACCTCTGCCTCCTCTACCATCGTTTACCTCTGCCTCCTCTACCATCGTTTACCTCTGCCTCCTCTACCATCGTTTACCTCTGCCTCCTCTACCATCGTTTACCTCTCTGCCTCCTCTGCCATCGTTTACCTCTCTGCCTCCTCTACCATCGTTTACCTCTGCCTCCTCTACCATCGTTTACCTCTGCCTCCTCTTCCATCGTTTACCTCTGCCGCCTCTACCATCGTTTACCTCTGCCTCCTCTACCATCGTTTACCACTGCCTCCTCTACCATCGTTTACCTCTGCCTCCTCTACCATCGTTTACCTCTGCCTCCTCTGCCATCGTTTACCTCTGCCTCCTCTACCATCGTTTACCTCTGCCTCCTCTACCATCGTTTACCTCTGCCTCCTCTTCCATCGTTTACCTCTGCCTCCTCTACCATCGTTTACCTCTGCCTCCTCTACCATCGTTTACCTCTGCCTCCTCTACCATCGTTTACCTCTGCCTCCTCTACCATCGTTTTACCCTCTGCCTCCTCTACCATCGTTTACCTCTGCCTCCTCTACCATCGTTTACCTCTGCCTCCTCTACCATCGTTTACCTCTGCCTCCTCTACCATCGTTTACCTCTGCCTCCTCTACCATCGTTTACCTCTGCCTCCTCTACCATCGTTTACCTCTGCCTCCTCTACCATCGTTTTACCTCTGCCTCCTCTTCCATCGTTTACCTCTGCCTCCTCTACCATCGTTTACCTCTGCCTCCTCTTCCATCGTTTACCTCTGCCTCCTCTACCATCGTTTACCTCTGCCTCCTCTAACATCGTTTACCTCTGCCTCCTCTACCATCGTTTACCTCTGCCTCCTCTACAATCGTTACCTCTGCCTCCTCTACCATCGTTTACCTCTGCCTTCTCTACCATCGTTTACCTCTGCCTCCTCTACCATCGTTTACCTCTGCCTCCTCTACATTGTTTACCTCTGCCTCCTCTGCCATCGTTTACTCTGCCTCCTCTACACCGTTTACCTCTGCCTCCTCTACCATCGTTTACCTCTGCCTCCTCTACCATCGTTTACCTCTGCCTCCTCTACCATCGTTTACCTCTGCCTCCTCTACCATCGTTTACCTCTGTCTCCTCTAACCATCGTTTACCTCTGCCTCCTCTACCATCGTTTACCTCTGCCCCTCTTGCCATCGTTTACCTCTGCCTCCTCTACCACGTTTACCTCTGCCTCCTCTACCATCGTTTACCTCTGCCTCCTCTTCCATCGTTTTACCTCTGCCTCCTCTACCATCGTTTACCTCTGCCTCCTCTATCATCGTTTACCTCTGCCTCCTCTACCATCGTTTACCTCTGCCTCCTCTACCATCGTTTACCTCTGCCTCCTCTACCATCGTTTACCTCTGCCTCCTCTCCATCGTTTACCTCTGCCTCCTCTACCATCGTTTACCTCTGCCTCCTCTACCATCGTTTACCTCTGCCTCCTCTGCCATCGTTTACTCTCTGCCTCCTCTACCATCGTTTACCTCTGCCTCCTCTACCATCGTTTACCTCTGCCTCCTCTTCCATCGTTTACCTCTGCCTCCTCTACCATCGTTTACCTCTGCCTGCTCTACCATCGTTTACCTCTGCCTCCTCTACCATCGTTTACCTCTGCCTCCTCTACCATCGTTTACCTCTGCCTCCTCTACCATCGCTTACCTCTGCCTCCTCTACCATCGTTTACCTCTGCCTCCTCTACCATCGTTTACCTCTGCCTCCTCTACCATCGTTTACCTTTGCCTCCTCTACCATCGTTTACCTCTGCCTCCTCTACCATCGTTTGCCTCCTCTACCATCGTTTACCTCTGCCTCCTCTACCATCGTTTGCCTCTGCCTCCTCTACCATCGTTTACCTCTGCCTCCTCTACCATCGTTTACCTCTGAATCCTCTACCATCGTTTACCTCTGCCTCCTCTACCATCGTTTACCTCTGCCTCCTCTGCCATCGTTTACCTCTGCCTCCTCTACCATCGTTTACCTCTGCCTCCTCTACCATCGTTTACCTCTGCCTCCTCTTCCATCGTTTACCTCTGCCTCCTCTACCATCGTTTACCTCTGCCTCCTCTACCATCGTTTACCTCTGCCTCCTCTACCATCGTTTACCTCTGCTTCCTCTTACCATCGTTTACCTCTGCCTCCTCTACCATCGTTTACCTCTGCCTCCTCTACCATCGTTTACCTCTGCCTCCTCTGCCATCGTTTACCTCTGCCTCCTCTACCATCGTTTACCTCTGCCTCCTCTACCATCGTTTACCTCTGCCTCCTCTACCATCGTTTACCTCTGCCTCCTCTACCATCGTTTACCTCTGCCTCCTCTACCATCGTTTACCTCTGCCTCCTCTGCCATCGTTTAACCTCTGCCTCCTCTACCATCGTTTTTCCTCTGCCTCCTCTACCATCGTTTACCTCTGCCTCCTCTTCCATCGTTTACCTCTGCCTCCTCTACCATCGTTTACCTCTGCCTCCTCTAACCATCGTTTACCTCGCCTCCTCTACCATCGTTTTACCTCTGCCTCCTCTACCATCGTTTTACCTCTGCCCCTCTACCATCGTTTACCTCTGCCTCCTCTACCATCGTTTACCTCTGCTCCTCTACCATCGTTTACCTCTGCCTCCTCTACCATCGTTTACCTCTGCCTCCTCTACCATCGTTTACCTCTGCCCTCCTCTACCATCGTTTTACCTCTGCCTCCTCTACCATCGTTTACCTCTGCCTCCTCTATCCATCGTTTACCTCTGCCTCCTCTACCATCGTTTACCTCTGCCTCTCTACCATCGTTTACCTCTGCCTCCTCTACCATCGTTACCTCTGCCTCCTCTACCATCGTTTACCTCTGCCTCCTCTACCATCGTTTACCTCTGCCTCCTCTACCATCGTTTACCTCTGCCTCCTCTACCATCGTTTGCCTCTGCCTCCTCTACCATCGTTTACCTCTGCCTCCTCTACCATCGTTTACCTCTGCCTCCTCTACCATCGTTACCTCTGCCTCCTCTACATCGTTTACCTCTGCCTCTCTGCCATCGTTTACCTCTGCCTCCTCTACCATCGTTTACCTCTGCCTCCTCTACCATCGTTTACCTCTGCCTCCTCTTCCATCGTTTACCTCTGCCTCCTCTACCATCGTTTACCTCTGCTCCTCTACCATCGTTTACCTCTGCCTCCTCTACCATCGTTTACCTCTGCCTCCTCTACCATCGTTTACCTCTGCCTCCTCTACCATCGTTTACCTCTGCCTCCTCTACCATCGTTTACCTCTGCCTCCTCTACCATCGTTTACCTCTGCCTCCTCTACCATCGTTTACCTCTGCCTCCTCTACCATCGTTTACCTCTGCCTCCTCTACGCATCGTTTACCTCTGCCTCCTCTACCATCGTTTACCTCTGCCTCCTCTACCATCGTTTACCTCTGCGCTCCTCTTCCATCGTTTACCTCTGCCTCCTCTACCATCGTTTACCTCTGCCTCCTCTCCATCGTTTACCTCTGCCTCCTCTACCATCGTTTACCTCTGCCTCCTCTAACCATCGTTTACCTCTGCCTCCTCTACCATCGTTTACCTCTGCTTCCTCTACAATCGTTTACCTCTGCCTCCTCTACCATCGTTTACCTCTGCCTTCTCTACCATCGTTTACCTCTGCCTCCTCTACCATCGTTTACCTCTGCCTCCTCTACCATCGTTTACCTCGCCTCCTCTGCCATCGTTTTACCTCTGCCTCCTCTACCATCGTTTACCTCTGCCTCCTCTACCATCTTTACCTCTGCCTCCTCTACCATCGTTTACCTCTGCCTCCTCTAACCATCGTTTACCTCTGCCTCCTCTACCATCGTTTACCTCTGCCTCCTCTTCCATCGTTTACCTCTGCCTCCTCTACCATCGTTTACCTCTGCCTCCTCTACCATCGTTTACCTCTGCCTTCCTCTACCATCGTTTACCTCTGCCTCCTCTACCATCGTTTACCTCTGCCCCTCTACCATCGTTTACCTCTGCCTCCTCTACCATCGTTTATCTCTGCCTCCTCTACCATCGTTTACCTCTGCCTCCTCTACCATCGTTTACCTCTGCCTCCTCTGCCATCGTTTACCTCTGCCTCCTCTACCATCGTTTACCTCTGCCTCCTCTACCATCGTTTACCTCTGCCTCCTCTACCATCGTTTACCTCTTCCTCCTCTACCATCGTTTACCTCTGCCTCCTCTACCATCGTTTACCTCTGCCTCCTCTACCATCGTTTACCTCTGTCTCCTCTACCATCGTTTACCTCTGCCTCCTCTACCATCGTTTACCTCTGCCTCCTCTACCATTTTGAACATTAAAATGGTATAAAATACCGACAGGTTGTTAGGTAAGATACATATGAAACAGTTAGGTATCTTTATTTCGAAACGTTTCGCCTACACAGTAGGCTTCTCCAGACTGAGGGACTGACCACCTCAAAAACTTCAAGGGTGATGGACTGATTACATCGTCTTCAAGTCTCTTCTGCTTCTATCAACTTTTCTGTACTCGACTGAAGAAGCCTACTGTGTAGACGAAACGTTTCGAAATAAAGATACCTAACTGTTGCATATGTGTCTTACCTAACAATCCTCTACCATCGTTTACCTCTGCCCCCTCTACCATCGTTTACCTCTGCCTCCTCTACCATCGTTTACCTCTGCCTCCTCTACCATCGTTTACCTCTGCCTCCTCTACCATCGTTTACTTCTGCCTCCTCTGCCATCGTTTACCTCTGCCTCCTCTACCATCGTTTACCTCTGCCTCCTCTACCATCGTTTACCTCTGCCTCCTCTACCATCGTTTACCTCTGCCTCCTCTACCATCGTTTACCTCTGCCTCCTCTACCATCGTTTACCTCTGCCTCCTCTACCATCGTTTTACCTCTGCCTCCTCTACCATCGTTTACCTCTGCCTCCTCTTCCATCGTTTACCTCTGCCTCCTCTACCATCGTTTACCTCTGCCTCCTCTTCCATCGTTTACCTCTGCCTCCTCTACCATCGTTTACCTCTGCCTTCTCTACCATCATTTACCTCTGCCTCCTCTATCATCGTTTACCTCTGCCTCCTCTACAATCGTTTACCTCTGCCTCCTCTACCATCGTTTACCTCTGCCTTCTCTACCATCGTTTACCTCTACCTCCTCTACCATCGTTTACCTCTGCCTCCTCTACCATCGTTTACCTCTGCCTCCTCTGCCATCGTTTACCTCTGCCTCCTCTACCATCGTTTACCTCTGCCTCCTCTACCATCGTTTACCTCTGCCTCCTCTACCATCGTTTACCTCTGCCTCCTCTACCATCGTTTACCTCTGCCTCCTCTACCATCGTTTACCTCTGCCTCCTCTACCATCGTTTACCTCTGCCTCCTCTGCCATCGTTTATCTCTGCCTCTTCTACCATCGTTTACCTCTGCCTCCTCTACCATCGTTTACCTCTGCCTCCTGTTCCATCGTTTACCTCTGCCTCCTCTACCATCGTTTACCTCTGCCTCCTCTACCATCGTTTACCTCTGCCTCCTCTACCATCGTTTACCTCTGCCTCCTCTACCATCGTTTTTCCTCTGCCTTCCTCTACCATCGTTTACCTCTGCCTCCTCTACCATCGTTTACCTCTGCCTCCTCTACCATCGTTTACCTCTGCCTCCTCTACCATCGTTTACCTCTGCCTCCTCTGCCATCGTTTACCTCTGCCTCCTCTACCATCGTTTACCTCTGCCTCCTCTACCATCGTTTACCTCTGCCTCCTCTTACCATCGTTTACCTCTGCCCCCTCTACCATCGTTTACACTCTGCCTCCTCTACCATCGTTTACCTCTGCCTCCTCTACATCGTTTACCTCTGCCTCCTCTACCATCGTTTACCTCTGCCTCCTCTGCCATCGTTTACCTCTGCCTCCTCTACCATCGTTTACCTCTGCCTCCTCTACCATCGTTTACCTCTGCCTCCTCTTCCATCGTTTACCTCTGCCTCCTCTACCATCGTTTACCTCTGCCTCCTCTACCATCGTTTACCTCTGCTCCTCTACCATCGTTTACCTCTGCCTCCTCTACCATCGTTTACCTCTGCCTCCTCTACCATCGTTTACCTCTGCCTCCTCTACCATCGTTTACCTCTGCCTCCTCTACCATCGTTTACCTCTGCCTCCTCTACCATCGTTTACCTCTGCCTCCTCTACCATCGTTTTTCCTCTGCCTCCTCTACCATCGTTTACCTCTGCCTCCTCTACCATCGTTTACCTCTGCCTCCTCTACCATCGTTTACCTCTGCCTCCTCTACCATCGTTTACCTCTGCCTCCTCTACCATCGTTTACCTCTGCCTCCTCTTCCATCGTTTACCTCTGCCTCCTCTACCATCGTTTACCTCTGCCTTCTCTACCATCATTTACCTCTGCCTCCTCTATCATCGTTTACCTCTGCCTCCTCTACCATTGTTTACCTCTGCCTCCTCTACCATCGTTTACCTCTGCCTTCTCTACCATCGTTTACCTCTACCTCCTCTACCATCGTTTACCTCTGCCTCCTCTACCATCGTTTACCTCTGCCTCCTCTGCCATCGTTTACCTCTGCCTCCTCTACCATCGTTTACCTCCTGCCTCCTCTACCATCGTTTACCTCTGCCTCCTCTACCATCGTTTACCTCTGCCTCCTCTACCATCGTTTACCTCTGCCTCCTCTACCATCGTTTACCTCTGCCTCCTCTTCCATCGTTTTCCTCTGCCTCCTCTACCATCGTTTACCTCTGCCCTCCTCTTCATCGTTTACCTCTGCCTCCTCTACCATCGTTTACCTCTGCCTCCTCTACCATCGTTTACCTCTGCCTCCTCTACCATCGTTTACCTCTGCCTCCTCTACAATCGTTTACCTCTGCCTCCTCTACCATTGTTTACCTCTGCCTCCTCTACCATTGTTTACCTCTGCCTCCTCTACCATTGTTTACCTCTGCCTCCTCTACCATTGTTTACCTCTGCCTCCTCTACCATTGTTTACCTCTGCCTCCTCTACCACCGTTTACCTCTGCCTCCCTACCATCGTTTACCTCTGCCTCCTCTACCATCGTTTTACCTCTGCCTCCTCTACCATACGTTTACCTCTGCCTCCTCTACAATCGTTTACCTCTGCCTCTCTACCATCGTTTACCTCTGCCTTCTCTACCATCGTTTACCTCTACTCCTCTACCATCGTTTTGACCTCTGCCTCTCTATACCATCGTTTACCTCTGCCTCCTCTGCCTCGTTTACCTCTGCCTCCTCTACCATCGTTTACCTCTGCCTCCTCTACCATCGTTTACCTCTGCCTCCTCTACCAACGTTTACCTCTGCCTCCCTCTACCATCGTTTTACCTCTGCCTCCTCTACCATCGTTTACCTCTGCCTCCTCTCCATCGTTTACCTCTGCCTCCTCTGCCATCGTTTACCTCGCCTCTTCTACCATCGTTTACCTCTGCCTCCTCAACCATCGTTTACCTCTGCCTCCTCACCATCGTTTACCTCTGCCTCCTCTACCATCGTTTACCTCTGCCTCCTCTACCATCGTTTACCTCTGCCTCCTCTACCATCGTTTACCTCTGCCTCCTCTGCCATCGTTTACCTCTGCCTCCTCTACCATCGTTTACCTCTGCCTCCTCTACCATCGTTTACCTCTGCCTCCTCTTCCATCGTTTACCTCTGCCGCTCTACCATCGTTTACCTCTGCCTCCTCTACCATCGTTTTACCTCTGCCTCCTCTACCATCGTTTACCTCTGCCTCCTCTACCATCGTTTACCTCTGCCTCCTCTTCCATCGTTTACCTCTGCCTCCTCTACCATCGTTTTACCTCTGCCACTCCTCTTCCATCGTTTACCTCTGCCTCCTCTACCATCGTTTACCTCTGCCTCCTCTACCATTGTTTACCTCTGCCTCCTCTACCATTGTTTACCTCTGCCTCCTCTACCATTGTTTACCTCTGTCTCCTCTACCATTGTTTACCTCTGCCTCCTCTACCATTGTTTACCTCTGCCTCCTCTACCATTGTTTACCTCTGCCTCCTCTACCATTGTTTACCTCTGCCTCCTCTACCATCGTTTACCTCTGCCTCCTCTTTCCATCGTTTACCTCTGCCTCCTCTACCATCGTTTACCTCTGCCTCCTCTATCATCGTTTACCTCTGCCTCCTCTACCATCGTTTACCTCTGCCTCCTCTACCATCGTTTACCTCTGCCTCCTCTACCATCGTTTACCTCTGCCTCCTCTACCATCGTTTACCTCTGCCTCTCTCTACCATCGTTTACCTCTGCCTCCTCTACCATCGTTTTACCTCTGCCTCCTCTGCCATCGTTTACCTCTGCCTCCTCTACCATCGTTTACCTCTGCCTCCTCTACCATCGTTTACCTCTGCCTCCTCTACCATCGTTTACCTCTGCCTCCTCTACCATCGTTTACCTCTGCCTCCTCTACCATCGTTTACCTTGCCTCCTCTACCATCGTTTACCTCTGCCTCCTCTACCATCGTTTACCTCTGCCTCCTCTACCATCGTTTACCTCTGCCTCCTCTACCATCGTTTGCCTCTGCCTCCTCTACCATCGTTTACCTCTGCCTCCTCTACCATCGTTTACCTCGCCTCCTCTAACCATCGTTTACCTCTGCCTCCTCTGCATCGTTTACCTCTGCCTCCTCTACCATCGTTTACCTCTGCCTCCTCTACCATCGTTTACCTCTGCCTCCTCTTCCATCGTTTACCTCTGCCTCCTCTACCATCGTTTACCTCTGCCTCCTCTACCATCGTTTACCTCTGCCTCCTCTACCATCTTTTACCTCTGCCTCCTCTACCATCGTTTACCTCTGCCTCCTCTACCATCGTTTACCTTTGCCTCCTCTACCATCGTTTACCTCTGCCTCCTCTACCATCGTTTACCTCTGCCTCCTCTACCATCGTTTTACCTCTGCCTCCTCTACCATCGTTTGCCTCTGCCTCCTCTACCATCGTTTACCTCTGCCTCCTCTACCATCGTTTACCTCTGCCTCCTCTACCATCGTTTACCTCTGCCTCCTCTGCCATCGTTTACCTCTGCCTCCTCTACCATCGTTTACCTCTGCCTTCCTCACATCGTTTACCTCTTCCTCCTCTTCCATCGTTTACCTCTGCCTCCTCTACCATTGTTTACCTCTCTCCTCTACCATTGTTTACCTCTGCCTCCTCTACCATTGTTTACCTCTGTCTCCTCTACTATCGTTTACCTCTGCCTCCTCTACCATTGTTTACCTCTGCCTCCTCTACCATCGTTTACCTCTGCCTCCTCTACCATCGTTTACCTCTGCCTCCTCTGCCATCGTTTACCTCTGCCTCCTCTACCATCGTTTACCTCTGCCTCCTCTACCATCGTTTACCTCTGCCTCCTCTTCCATCGTTTACCTCTGCCTCCTCTACCATCGTTTACCTCTGCCTCCTCTACCATCGTTTACCTCTGCCTCCTCTACCATCGTTTTACCTCTGCCTCCTCTACCATCGTTTACCTCTGCTCCTCTACCATCGTTTACCTCTGCCTCCTCTACCATCGTTTACCTCTGCCTCCTCTACCATCGTTTACCTCTGCCTCCTCTACCATCGTTTACCTCTGCCTCCTCTACCATCGTTTACCTCTGCCTCCTCTACCATCGTTTACCTCTGCCTCCTCTACCATCGTTTACCTCTGCCTCCTCTACCATCGTTTACCTCTGCCTCCTCTACCATCGTTTACCTCTGCCTCCTCTACCATCGTTTACCTCTGCCTCCTCTACCATCGTTTACCTCTGCCTCCTCTACCATCGTTTACCTCTGCCTCCTCTACCATGTTTGCCTCTGCCTCCTCTACCATCGTTTACCTCTGCCTCCTCTACCATCGTTTACCTCTGCCTCCTCTACCATCGTTTACCTCTGCCTCCTCTACCATCGTTTACCTCTGCCTCCTCTGCCATCGTTTACCTCTGCCTCCTCTACCATCGTTTACCTCTGCCTCCTCTACCATCGTTTACCTCTGCCTCCTCTTCCATCGTTTACCTCTGCCTCTCTACCATCGTTTACCTCTGCCTCCTCTACCATCGTTTACCTCTGCCTCCTCTACCATCGTTTACCTCTGCCTCCTCATACCATCGTTTACCTCTGCCTCCTCTACCATCGTTTACCTCTGCCTCTCTACCATCGTTTACCTCTGCCTCCTCTACCATCGTTTACCTCTGCCTCCTCTACCATCGTTTACCTCTGCCTCCTCTACCATCGTTTAACTCTGCCTCCTCTATCATCGTTTACCTCTGCCTCCTCTACCATCGTTTACCTCTGCCTCCTCTACCATCGTTTACCTCTGCCTCCTCTTCCATCGTTTACCTCTGCCTCCTCTACCATCGTTTACCTCTGCCTCCTCTTCCATCGTTTACCTCTGCCTCCTCTACCATCGTTTACCTCTGCCTCCTCTACCATCGTTTACCTCTGCCTCCTCTACCATCGTTTACCTCTGCCTCCTCTACAATCGTTTACCTCTGCCTCCTCTACCATCGTTTTACCTCTGCCTTCTCTACCATCGTTTACCTCTGCCTCCTCTACCATCGTTTACCTCTGCCTCCTCTACCATCGTTTACCTCTGCCTCCTCTACCATCGTTTACCTCTGCCTCCTCTGCCATCGTTTAACCTCTGCCTCCTCTACCATCGTTTACCTCTGCCTCCTCTACCATCGTTTACCCTCTGCCTCCTCTCCATCGTTTACCTCTGCCTCCTCTACCATCGTTTACCTCTGCCTCCTCTACCATCGTTTACCTCTGCCTCCTCTACCATCGTTTACCTCTGCCTCCTCTACCATCGTTTACCTCTGCCTCCTCTACCATCGTTTAACCTCTGCCTCCTCTACCATCGTTTACCTCTGCCTCCTCTACCATCGTTTACCTCTGCCTCCTCTACCATCGTTTACTCTGCCTCCTCTACCATCGTTACCTCTGCCTCCTCTACCATCGTTTTACCTCTGCCTCCTCTACCATCGTTTACCTCTGCCTCCTCTACCATCGTTTACCTCTGCCTCCTCTACCATCGTTTACCTCTGCCTCCTCTTCCATCGTTTACCTCTGCCTCCTCTACCATCGTTTACCTCTGCCTTCTCTACCATCATTTACCTCTGCCTCCTCTACATCGTTTTACCTCTGCCTCCTCTACCATTGTTTACCTCTGCCTCCTCTACCATCGTTTACCTCTGCCTTCTCTAGCCATCGTTTACCTCTACCTCCTCTACCATCGTTTACCTCTGCCTCCTCTACCATCGTTTACCTCTGCCTCCTCTGTCATCGTTTACCTCTGCCTCCTCCCATCGTTTTACCTCTGCCTCCTCTTCCATCGTTTACCTCTGCCTCCTCTACCATCGTTTACCTCTGCCTCCTCTACCATCGTTTTACCTCTGCCTCCTCTACCATCGTTTACCTCTGCCATCCTCTACCATCGTTTACCTCTGCCTCCTCTACCATCGTTTCCTCTGCCTCCTCTTCCATCGTTTACCTCTGCCTCCTCTACCATCGTTTACCTCTGCCTCCTCTTCCATCGTTTACCTCTGCCTCCTCTACCATCGTTTACCTCTGCCTCCTCTACCATCGTTTACCTCTGCCTCCTCTACCATCGTTTACCTCTGCCTCCTCTACAATCGTTTACCTCTGCCTCCTCTACCATCGTTTACCTCTGCCTTCTCTACCATCGTTTACCTCTGCCTCCTCTACCATCGTTTACCTCTGCCTCCTCTACCATTGTTTACCTCTGCCTCCTCTGCCATCGTTTACCTCTGCCTCCTCTACCACCGTTTACCTCTGCCTCCTCTACCATCGTTTACCTCTGCCTCCTCTACCATCGTTTACCTCTGCCTCCTCTACCATCGTTTACCTCTGCCTCCTCTGCCATCGTTTACCTCTGCCTCTTCTACCATCGTTTACCTCTGCCTCCTCTACCATCGTTTACCTCTGCCTCCTCTACCATCGTTTACCTCTGCCTCCTCTAACCATCGTTTACCTCTGCCTCCTCTACCATCGTTTACCTCTGCCTCCTCTGCCATCGTTTACCTCTGCCTCCTCTACCATCGTTTACCTCTGCCTCCTCTACCATCGTTTACCTCTGCCTCCTCTTCCATCGTTTACCTCTGCCGCCTCTACCATCGTTTACCTCTGCCTCCTCTACCATCGTTTACCTCTGCCTCCTCTACCATCGTTTACCTCTGCCTCCTCTACCATCGTTTACCTCTGCCTCCTCTGCCATCGTTTACCTCTGCCTCCTCTACCATCGTTTACCTCAGCCTCCTCTACCATCGTTTACCTCTGCTCCTCTACCATCGTTTACCTCTGCCTCCTCTACCATCGTTTACCTCTGCTCCTCTACCATCGTTTACCTCTGCCTCCTCTACCATCGTTTACCTCTGCCTCCTCTACCATCGTTTACCTCTGCCTCCTCTACCATCGTTTACCTCTGCCCCTCTACCATCGTTTACCTCTGCCTCCTCTACCATCGTTTACCTCTGCCTCCTCTACCATCGTTTACCTCTGCCTCCTCTACCATCGTTTACCTCTGCCTCCTCTACCATCGTTTACCTCTGCTCCTCTGTCCATCGTTTACCTCTGCCATCCTCTACCATCGTTTACCTCTGCCTCTCTCTCCATCGTTTACCTCTGCCTCCTCTACCATCGTTTTACCTCTGCCTCCTCTACCATCGTTTACCTTGCCTCCTCTACCATCGTTTACCTCTGCTCCTCTACCATCGTTTACCTCTGCCTCCTCTACCATCGTTACCTCTGCCTCCTCTACCATCGTTTACCTTGCCTCCTCTACCATCGTTTACCTCTGCTCCTCTACCATCGTTTACCTCTCCTCCTCTACCATCGTTTACCTCTGCCTCCTCTACAACGTTTGCCTCTGCTCCTCTACCATCGTTTACCTCTGCCTCCTCTACCATCGTTTACTCTGCCTCCTCTACCATCGTTTACCTCTGCCTCCTCTACCATCGTTTACCTCTGCCTCCTCTGCCATCGTTTACCTTGCCTCCTCTACCATCGTTTACCTCTGCCTCCTCTACCATCGTTTACCTCTGCCTCCTCTTCCAATCGTTTACCTCTCTCCTCTACCACGTTACTATTGCCTCCTTACCTCGTTTACCTCTTTATGTCATAACCTTCCCAAATTTTTTAAACCTCCCCGTTTCTTTACAGTACGAGTCTTTAAATATCCTATCTTAACATCCAGTTCTCCACTTTCATCGTATCCAATATTTACCATCTTTAATCTTACTGTGTTCCATACTTCTTCAATATACACATTATAAAATAACTTATTTGAACAATCACTTAATTACATGTTTTTAACATTTTTATAAATGTACACTTTACTTGATCACTCTTTTTAATGTTCCTTCAAAATTAGTTGAAACATAGTGTAAACTCTGAAAACCTTTATAAATCCCATTACAAGTTAATTTAGCATTACTATTCTAATCCCAAAATCTACTCTTTAGTACATTAGCCTTATAACCCAATCGTTTTAGTTTCTAGTGATTTTTCTATTTATCCTGAATTTACTTTTAATGTGAATCTCCTTTATTTTTATTCTCTCAGATTTTTTTGCTTATGAATTTTTTCTTTACCTTTAACTTATTAGTATTTAGACTCTCTTCTCAATACTCATTACTTTTTCACTTCATCTTATCCTCTAACCTATAGCATATGTACCTTCTTCTTTCTTCAATCGTTCCATGAATTACTATGCCATAAACCTAAATGTTAGTAAACCTTAAGATTTCTTCATGTGTTTTTGCTATGTGTTTAAATCTGTAGAGAAAGTGTAAAGTTCAAACGAAACTTTAATTAAACTTAATATGTACCACAGGTTTGACCAGTCCTGCTACTTGTATCAGCCTTTACACATCTGTCAGTTACTCTGTTGTACCTATCATTCATTTAAGCCTCTGGTTGAATAACTGTCTTCATCCTCAACTCTAGTCACTGCTGCTCCTCCTCTGTCTCTTCCTCTTCCTTTACCTTCCTTGATTTTACCTCTTCCTTCTACATGTTCCTCTGCTCCTCTACCATCTTACCTCTGCCTCTCACACCATCTTTACCTCTCTCCTCTACCATCGTTTTTACCTCTCCTCTACCATCTACCATGCTCCTCTCTACTTTACATTTCTCCTCTACCTCGTTACCGCCTCCCTACCTTTACCTCTGCCTCTACCATCGATTTACCTCTTCCCCTCTCCATCGTCCCTTTTAATCTTCCTTCCTCCTCTCCATCGTTACCTCCCTCTACCATCGTTTACCTCTGACTCCTTTGTTTCCTCTCCTTCTCTTTACCTGCCACCTCTACTCATGTTATACTCTGCTCCTCTACCTTTTCTCCTTCCTCTCTACTTATCAGTTCTCTCCTCCTTACCTCTAGCCTCTTACCTCTTTCCTCCTTCCTCTTACCATCGTTTACCTTCTGCCTCCTCTTCATCGTTTTATCTGCCTTCTACCATCGTTTACCTCTGCCTCCTCTCCATCAGTTACCTCTTCCTCCCTCTCACGTTTACCTTCTACTGTATTCCTCTTACCTCATTTACCTCTTGCTCCTCGTTACCTCTCCTTTACATCTTTACCTCTGCCTTCCACATCTCGTTTACCTCTGCCCTCTAATCGTTTACCTTCCCTTACCTCCTCTTCATCTTTTACTTCTCTGCCTCCACTCTACCATCTTACCTCGCCTCCTCCATCGTTTAATACTCTGCCTCCTCTACTGATCGTCTTACCTATCCTTCTTTTACCTGCTACCTCCCTCCTCTACTCTTCCTCTGCCTTACCTCTCCTGTCCTCCTCTCTACCTCGTTACCTCTGCCTCCTCTACCACGTTTACCCTCTTCCATCTTTCTTGCCTCCTTACCTCGTTACCTCATCCCTTCTCGTTTACCTCTGCCCTCTCCTCGTTTCCTTGCCTCTCTACCATCGTTTACCTCTGCCTCTCCTCTCCATCTTTACCTCTGCCTCCTCTGCTCCTCCATCGTTACCTCTGCCTCCTCTACCATTGTTACCTCTGCCTCTCCACGTTTACCTCGTTCCTCTCTTCCTCTTAGCCATCTTACCTCTCCTGCCTCTACCATCTTACCTCTGCCTCCTACTACATCTTTACCTCTGCCTCCTCTACCATCTTTCCTCTCTCCTTCGTCTCTCTTACTCGTCTCTGCCTCCTCTGCCATCTTTTCTCTCCCTTCCTCTACGTCCTACCCTTTTCCTCTGCCCCTACACCATCGTTTACCCTGCCTCCTCTACCTCCGTTTACCTCTGCCTCCTCCATCGTTTACCTGCCCTCTACCATCGTTTACCTTCCTCTCTACCATCTTTACCTTGCTCCCCCGTTACCTCTCCCTCTCCATCGTTCTGCCTCTCTACACTCCTCTCTCCTCACCGTTTACCTCTGCCTCCTCTCTCGTTTACACCTCTGCCTCCTCTCCATCGTTTACCTCTGCCTCCTCTCTACCATCGTTTACCTCTGCCTCCTCTCATCGTTTATCCCTCATGCTTCCTCTACCTCCTTTACCTCTTGCCTCTGCTACATCCATCGTTTACCTTCCTCCTCTACCATCTTTACCTCTGCCTCCTCTACCATCGTTTCCTCTGCCTCCTCTACCTCGTTTACCTCTGCCCCCTCTACCATCGTTTTACCTCTCCTCCCCCCTTACTCCTTCTCTTACCTCTGCCTCCCCCACGTTTCATCTCTCCTCTTCCTCTGCCTTCCCTCTCTCCTCTCCTCGTTACCTCTGCTCCTCTACCATCTTTACCTCTGCCCTTACCATCGTTTAACCTCTGTCCCACCTCTTCCTCACCTCTTTTACCTTCTCCTCCTCTACCATCGTTTACCTCTGCCTCCTCTACCATTTTACCTCTGCCTCCTCTACCATCGTTTACCTCTGCCTTTCTACCTCTGCCTGTTACCTCTGCTCCTCCTGCCTCCTCTACCTCCCCTGCCTCCTACCATTTACTCTGCCTCCTCTACCATTTCTCTGCCTCCTCTACCTACTCGCCTCCTCGTTACTCTGCTCCTCTACCCGTATCGCTCTTTACCTCTCCTCCTCTTCCATCGTTTTACCTCTGCCTCCTCACCATCGTTTCCTCTGCCTCCTCACCATCGTTTCCACTGCCTCTCTTCCATCTTACCCTGCCCTCTACCATTTTACCTCTGTTTCCCTTACCTCCGTCCTGCCTCCCCCTCTACCATCGTTTACCTCTCCCCTCTCCTTTACCTCTTTTCCTCCTCTCCGTTACCTCTGCCATACTCTGCCTCCTCTACCATCGTTTACCTCGCCTCCTCTCCATCTTTACCTCTGCCTCCTCTCCTCGTTTCCCTCTCCTCTCTCCATCTTTACCTCTGTCCTCTCATCGTTACCTTCTCCCTCATCGTTTACCTCGCCTCCTTACCTCGTTTACCTCTCTCCTCTACCTGTCTACCTGCCTCCTTCATCGTTTACCTCTGCCTCCTCTACCATCGTTTTCCTCTCCCTTTTCCTCTCCATCTTACCTCCTGCCTCCTCTCCATCGTTTACTCTCTGCCTCCTCTCATCGTTTACCTCTTGCCTCCTCTACCTCGTTCCTATCTCTCTCCTCTATCCTTCCTCCTTCCATCGTTTACCTCTGCCTCCTCTACCATCGTTCCTCTCCTCTCTCCTCTCCTCTACCTCGTTTACCTCTGCCTCCTCTACCATTCCTTGTCCTCCTCCTCTACTCTTCCTCCTCATCGTTTACCTCTCCTCCTTACCATCTTACCTCTGCCTCCCTCTACCATCGTTTACCTCTTGCCTCCCTACCATCGTTTACCTCTCCATCTACTCTGCCCTTCCTCGTTTACCTCTCCTCTCCTCGTTTACCTCTGCCTCCTCTACCTCATCTTTCTCCTCCTCCTCTCCATCGTTTCCTCCCCTTTCCTCTTTACCTCTCACCTTCCCCTTACCTCCCTCCTCTACCATCTTTTCCTTTTTCCTCTCCTCTTTCCCCTCCTCCATCGTTTACCCTTTCCTCCTCTTCATTTCGTTCCTCTTCCTCCTCTACCCTTCTTCCACCTCTTCCTCCTTACCTTCCTTACCTCTTTCCTTCCCCCCTTTGTTTACCCTCCTCCTCCCTTTCCCTTTCCCTTACCTCCCCCTCCCTCTTCCTCTTTCCCCCCTTCCCCCTTTCCCTCCCC
>NC_069497.1:10505464-10536897 GCF_026875155.1 Cherax quadricarinatus | reverse complement strand
TGTGGAGATGGGGTGCAGGATTTTTTTGGGGGAGTGGTGGGGGTGTGGAGGGGTAGTGAAGGAGTGTGGACGGGTGGAGGAGGAGAGCGTAGGGGTGGTGGATGAGTGTGCAGGGTGGTGGAGGAGTGTGGACGGGTGGAGGATTGTGGAGCGGTGGTGAAGGAGTGTATAGGGGTGTTGAAGGGTGTGAGGGGAGGTGCAGGAGGAGCAGGGGTGGTGGGGGTGTGGAGGGGTGGTGGAGGAGTGTGGAGGAGTGTGGAAGGGGGTGGAGAAGTGTGGAGGGGTGGTGAAGAAGTGTGGAGGGGGTGAAGTGTGGAGGGTGGTGGAGGAGTGGGAAAGAAGGTGCTGGAGTAGTGTGGAGGGGATGTGGATGAGTGTGAACAGGTGGTAAAGAAGTGTGGATGGGTGGTGGAGTGTGGAGGGAGAGGAGGAGGAGTGTTGCGGGTGGTGGAGGAGTGTGGAGGGTTGGTAGAGAAGTATGGAGGGGTGGTGGGAAGTGTTTAGGGTGCTGGAGGAGAGTGGTCTTGTAATGGAGGAGTGTGGAGGAAATAGTGGAGGAGTGTGGAGGGATGGTGGAGGAGTGTGGACAGGTGGTGGAGGAGTGTGGAGGGGTGGTAGAGAAGTGTGGAAGGGTGGTGAAGTGTGGAAAGGGTGGTGGAGAATGTGGATGGTGGTGGAGGAGTGTGTGGTAGAGAAGTGTGAGGGGTGATTGAGAAGTGTGGAAAGGTGGTGGAGAAGTATGGAGGGGTGGTGGAGGAGTGTGGAGGGGTGGTGAAGTGTGGAGGGTGGAGGAGGAGAGTAGACTTGTATGATGGAGATCTGGAGAGAATTGTGGAATATTGTTTAGGGGTGGTGGAGGAGTGTGGACTTGTAATGGTGGAGTGTGGAGGGGATAGTGAGGAGTGTAGAGGGGTGGTGTGGAGGAGTGTGGACAGGTGGTGGAGGAGTGTGGAGGTTGGTGGAGGAGTGTGGAGGGTTGGTGGAGGAGTGTGGAGGGTTGGTGGGAGTGTGGAGGGGTGATGGAGGAGCGTGGAGGGGTGGTGAAGGAGTGTGGAGGTGTGGTTGAGGAGTGTGAATGTTGGAGGAGTGTGGAGCTGTGGTGGAGTGTGGAAAGGAGGTGGAGGAGTGTGGAGAGGTTGTCGAGGAGTATGAAGGGGTGGTGGAGGAGTGTGAGTGTGGAGTGGTGGTGGAGGAGTGTGGAGTGGTGGGGAGGAGTGTGGAGTGGTGGTGGAGGAGTGTGGAGTGGTGGTGGAGTGTTGTTACCTGTTGAGTCTTTCTTTTCAGAGAGGAGCCCCGTATAACAACAGGTGATCGAGAGAGCCCCGTTATAACAACAGTGATCAGAGAGGAGCCCCGTTAGTAACAACAGGTGATCAAGAGGAGCCCCGTTAGTAACAACAGGTGAAGACCCACTTAGGTCTTCTTACTCTTTTTAAATAAACACATATAAATATAAGACAAAAAAGTTCTATAATGCTTTATCTGGTCTTTTTCAGTATAATACTAAGCTTATAGAGTCACCTTAGGAATTTAAATAAATTAAAAAATTAGGTATACCTTTTCTTATAAATTCATAATGTACAACACTCACTGTAAGTTTAATAATCAAAGTCCGAGAACAATGAACCACTAGAGAGAGTGTCTTTACCCACCAACACAGTCATCATATACACTACAGCTAGAACTGTTATAGACTAACACGAGACTTAATAGTTTGAGAACACAGACGTGGTGTATTGCTTCAATTATATAGCTGATGGCACAGACCAACCCTTCACAAGTATTTTCGGTCTGCAGTAATCCAGCAACCTTGTTTGAACCTAGAATCCTGGTTTCAAAGGTTCTCCTGAGACTTGCAACAAGAGAATAAGGTAGCTCCGTGGCTTGGTGCTTCTCTACCAGAGGTGAGAATAAACTGCAATGAGTAAAACGCCTAGCGTGACGTCACCTCGGAAATATGAGTTTGTGAAGTCATAAACAACGCACAAACAATTCAACATATAAACACAAAACATCCTACAAATAAATCAATAATAATGGCCAGATATATAAAAAACTAGGAGTCTTATTTTAGCTACGAATAAAGGTACCAAGTAATATAATACTAAGTGAAAAAACCGTAATTACACACGATCACTTGAACCCATCTTACATTTAATGTACAAAGGGCGTAACAAGTGTGGAGGAGTTGTTGAAGAGTGTGGGGGTGGTGGAGTGTGAACAGGAGTGGAGGAGTGTGGACTTGCGGTGAGGAGTGTGGAGAGTGTGGAAAGTGTGGAGGGATGTGGAGGAATGTGGAGGAGTGTGGAGGGGAGGTGACGAGTGTGGCAGTATGGAGGAGGGATGTGGGGGTGGTGGAGGATTTTTTTTTTTTTTTTTTTTTATTTTATTTAAAAAAGCACAATACAGATTCATATGTATACTATGTCTAACGTTACATAAACTAAGACATGTTTATCCATTAAATATGAAACAACAATTCCACATTCCCTATCCCAGCACTAACCGATACTTAAGAGACAACACTTCAATTTTAACATATTGCCAATCCCCAAAAATTCAATCATACAATGTGGACTACACAAAGGCAACCCACACCCAAACATACAGGATGGTTTTTAAATAAATTCAAAAATACAGTTTCTTCCCTTATACTCACAAAAGACTATATAATCCAAAGATACTCACGTAGTACATTACCATAAATAGCTATATACAAAGTCATACCCATATAATCGGTTCCCCTACCCCTCATTTTAACAACTAATACAAGCAACGTATATGTGATTAATAATAAAAAACATACTGATATTATCAAAATTCCTCTAAAACCACACATTCCAGTACTTAAATAACACGTTACCCTTAGTGAATTACCACCATTTACATCCAAAACATGACAACCAAACCCCTTTTTAACAAAGAATTAATAAAACCCATGGCATACAAAAAAAATTTTCATGCACCGTTTTGACAAAAAAAAAAAAACACCCTCAATTAACCTAACAATCACAATTGCCACTTACCTCATAACCTAAATGAAAATTAACAGAAATCAAGTTCTGCATAAACAACCAGAACAAAAAATAAAAAAAAAAGTACATAAGAACACAGATATGTACATTATGTTACTACACGGACACACCTGGTATAATTGGAAGAATATACATCCACATATTCCATATCAATAATAATAAAACAACAACCATGATATCAAACTGTCAGAAGCATCATTGAATAAAACATGTATTTTACACATAAATTAGAGGGAATACACTTCCATGTTACCTCAACTTTTAAACAACCTATGTACATATTTAATATAAACCAAAGCTAGAATAATCATTGAAACATATCAAATGGGTTTCTGCCCCCCCACAAGGACGGGCAATAATAAAAGAACCCCTTCATGAAAACAAACAGGTACAACCCCTACCACTAACTAAATCCTATTTAAGATCAAACTAGTTAATGAACTAACACAAAATTCTAATCTCCACTTCTGAAACACAATTAAACTTCCTTGACAAAGTCATATTACTTGCACATTCTCTTGTGCCAAGGTATTTACAATCCTTCTTTATATAGAATTACCGTTATAACGGACATACTTGTATACAAATTATCTAAAGAAAAAAACTAATCCACAATGGGTAATATGGAAAGTACTTGCAGCCTACACGTTAAAACTACTAAAAACAACTTCAATCTAACTAACGAACTTGACACAGTGTTTTACCCTTGCTTTAATTTTATATTTTAAAACCCTTCTCAATGTTAATAAAAACAAATACTATAATTCACTGTAAATCATTTTTATTTCACGGTGTTCAGAATACTACTTGCCTAAAAAGCCATAACAGCCACTTAAACCACCTCTCCTCGATAGTGAGTGCAATAATATACCCCCAACCAAAATTATGTAATGCAAGGCTTTCCAAATTATGACTATGTAACCAAGGTACTGAACGCCCAGATTAAATATCTTCTAAAGAACATAACCATTTCATAAATGGACAATTCCCTCACTATCTCCCCCTCACACCAACCTTCCACACTGCTATCCTAACCTTACACCCCCCCCTCCAAAAAAGACCCTACCCTTGCCCCCCCCCTGTTCCCTTAGAAGCTGTCTTACAGATAATTAAGCGATAACCTCTCGAAAAACTTGAATCCCATCTCCCCACTCAATACATTAACCTATTCCTACACCTTGTCCTATAAAACCTCGCTGCTAACGCTCTTTAATCCCTCAACGCCCTGAATCTGCCCTCATCCCCAAGAAACATGCAAAAAATCGCCTGACATACATACAAACCCTACCACTACCCGCCTCACTTGCTACCCCAACAAACATTCCCTTGCAACGATCTAAGAAAGACCAACTCCCCCCCCCACAGCTAATAACCCCGCGCCCATCCAGAATCTCACTCCCACATCCAAATATGACAAAAAATACCACATGATATGCCGTCTCCTTCCTCCCCACAGAATAAACATGTTGCCTCCTAACAAACCCCAACTTATGCAACATATACTTAGATGCCACCACACCCATTAGAAAACGATACACCAACTCCCTAACCCTTGCTGGTATCCGAAAGCGTCCCTGAACTGCCTCCATATTGACCCTCCAGTTATACATGGTAATACTGCGACCCCCCTGCATGCACCCCTTCCCCACACCACACCCACCACTGCTTTTACCTCAACCTTTTTACCTGCCCACTGCCAACATGATCTTATTACATCAACACACTTTCTCAAATCCCTATCCTGCCCCAGTTACCTAGCATCCCCCTCATCACACCCTATCCACCCCTAACGCCCCCTCTCCCCCCCCACACTTAAAATACTCTGCTTAAATATATAATACCACAATTACCTAGTCCCTAAGGTCAACAAAACCTAGACCCGCCTTTTCACGCTCCGTCAAGACCACATCTTAGGACAACCAGCCCTCCCAAACCCCCACACAAACCTCAACAACCCGCCTCTGTATTTCCTGTATATCCTGCACCCTCAAAGGGAACACCTCCGGCTACAAACCCCAGAACCTGCTATACACCACCGAATTAATTACCAACACCCTCAGCTGTAACGCCACTTCACTGCCCTCAAACCTATTAAACTTGCCTATAACCCTACTCATGACAGCTTCTGGTTAATCCACCTACATTCCTGCAATTGCTTCATATAACCATATCCCGCACACCTTAACCCTTTGAGGGTCGACAGGCCCCTCTCCGAAACTCGTTCTCAGGTCGGCCAAATTTAAAAAAAAAAAAAAAAAATATTATCTCATATGAAAAGATTAGAGAAATCTTTTCCCCGATCATAACGACCACCAAAAGTTGAAAAATTGATAGAAAACTTCCGGAATTATGCTCTCGCAAAGTTAGCGGTCTCGGCGATGTTTTACTGAATCGGCGATTTTGCCCCACTTTGAGTGAGGCCCCATTTTTCGCCAATTTCACTGTACTAGTCGAACAAAAAAACATGAATATTTCATCGCTAGAACTCTCATTTTTTCTATCGAATGGGTGCAGAGAACCACCCATTTATAAAATCAACTATCCAGTACAGGGTCAAATTTTAGCAATTTTGCCAATTTCAACGAACAAATTTTCAAAAGATTCCAATTTCGGAATAGGGTCCAGAATAAACAAGGAAAAGACATTCCTGGCACTAAAATGACATTTCCTCTAGTCATTAGTCACATCTCAAGGCCCCTCTATGTATATTTTTCTATTGCTTTTCCACTTTGAATTTTATTCTCAACAAAAAATATAAGATTTACTGTTATGCAGACTACTTGCATTAGTGTAAAAATGTATAAATATTTTGGTGCACTTGTGAAAGAATATTAGACTCACCAGTTGACGTGTATTGCAATGCATGGCACGATTTGTTTACTTTTGAAGTTTGGTAAAATCGAACATTTCTGCACTTTGAGCTCAATTTCAAGGCACCTTTCAATGTAAAATCAGTCAAAATCGTCTCAATTTCAGTAAAATGTCTTCCCATCTATAAATGAGACCAAGAAAACTAGAATACAACAATTAAAACCATACGAAAATACACTGCAAAGTCGCTGATTTATTAAAAAAAAATGGAAAAAGTTTTTTTTTTCTCATTATGCACTGAGTGCTGCAGGATTTTTTTTAGACTGTGCACAACAGACCACATAGACCCATTCTTTCATATGAAGGCCTACCAGCTTTCTCCCATAGATTTGAGGTTGCTAGAATCTATGATACTATTACTCCCAAAAACTCCCTACGCGTAAGACCGTACTAGTACGACAAAACCCTCAAAGGGTTAATTCTTATCACAAACCGTCCATCCCATCTCTCCCCCAATCTTCCCAACCTATTTCCTACATCAATAACTAGACCTTGCTAAATAACTACCATTCCTGAAACATACCCAAAGCTCCTAAATGAACCTCTCCCACCCTACGTAAAGCCTCCCCACTAACCTAACTAACACAGTTGTATCAATCCACATAACCTACTAATGCCCCCCCATACTTTCCCCCCCCCACCACCCTCAATTCCTCGTCCACAGCCTCAAAAAAAGGATGTTTGCAACGCATGCAAAAAGCAACTGTGACAGCGGGCAACCTGCTAATCCCCTGTTCCCATCATCACCTGCCCCCCCCCAGCTTACCATTAACATTCACCCTCATTACAGCCCCCTCCATAACAGCGTGCGCACCCACCTCACGACCCCCCCTCCAAAACCCAATTTCTCTCCAAACACCCCACAAATAGTCCCTCTTCACACAATCTATGCCGAGCCCAACCAAGGCCAAGACGCCCCCTCCCGATACAGTTTCCTATAAAATCCCTTATCGCACTATGCCCATTCTTCATAGTCCTTCCCGGAATCCCATACTGTCCCTCATGTACTCTACTTCCCAATTAATTACCTCTTTAAAACCTGTTCGCCCACTACCTTCGCAAAAATTTAGTAACCGTACCATTAACGACAACGACGGATAATCTTCCCAAAACCTTCTCCCTCCTCCCTTCCTTTGGCACCAAGACAACGACCCATTCTCTGTGCTTGCGCCATTCTGCCCCATTTCCACAATATATTCAGAACCTCCACAAGGCCACTCCCCTCAGAACTCCCAATGCGCTTTGTAAAAAAAATCCATTAGGTAAAATCCCATCTATTCCCGGTGCCTTCCCTGACTCAACCCATTCACCACTTCCCCCCACCTCCTCCCCCGATAATGCCTCCCTCCAACTCCCATTACCCTCTGCCCCATACCCTGCGGTACCCTAATCCCTCTAAATGTTTCTATCCCACCTACCCCTCCCCTTCTCTTCCATTTCTCCGTAAACCAATCATCAGCATACCTACTGATAGAATCTGTGTCAGTGAGACCTGTCCCCTCACATAACCCTCCCCACCCTCCACAACAATATGCGCCACGGTATTCCTCACCTGTCTGTCCTTGAATTTTCTGAGAACATACCCGTTGCTTAACACCCTTTAGTACCTCCTCCAAACCTCCTGCCCTGACCCTGATGCAATCCAAAAACGTTCATAATGCAACTCTACTAAACGACTCCTTAATTCCCCACCATAACTCCCCCCCTCCCTCCCTACTCCCCCCCGCATAACAATCATTCAACCTGACCCTCTAAATAATTCTGCAATCCAAACCACCAGCGTGCCCCCTTTCCCTGCCCCTCTTCTCTAAAAAATGCTACAATTTTCACCTTTGCCTGCAACCCCCACCAATCTAACAAACCCTCCTCATCCCTAGCCTCCCAAACGCCTTTCCACCATGACTGAAAAGACCGACCTGATCACCTCCTGTAAAAGCCTCACATTTAATTTCCAATATAGCCCCTGATATATTCTCGGAATACATCCACCCTAAGATCAGCCAAACACTGCTCTGTGGTCTTGAAAAACCCACGTCACTGTTTCTAATCTTCTCTCGCACACCTATCCTCTGCCTCACATAAATCCTATCCAACCTTGCCTCATAACTCCCCTGTACATAGGTATACACCAACCTATACCCCCCCCTGCCAACCACATCTACCACCCCGACATCAGCACAATGCATCCCTATAAAACACCAACACAGTACACCCCGCCCCCCTAAGAACTCTCACTCTACATGCCTAATCAAAAACACAATTCCATCACCTCCATTTATAGCTATGGCAGGTAAACCCCTGAGGATGGATATAACAAAAGTCACGAACAAAAGCTGATTTTTATCCTTAGTTCCAATCGCAAGCATATAAACTCCCACAAAACAATACCCTACTCCCCCCCACCTCCCACAACGCCGAACAACCCTCCCCCCACCCCCTCCTCCCACCCCATGACTCGCAAGGGACTGTCCTCCTTTACTAAAACAGTCACGCCTGCCCTTTAAAACGATGCCATGCTCACAAACAAATTATATCCACCAATCTCAACTCACTACCTGACTTTAGAGTTATGCTCCTGTAAGGAAACAACATCAACGTCGTACCTTTTCAGGAACCCACTCCAACCAACACCTTTTAACCTCAGTTTTTAAGCCATAGCATTTATCGTTACACACCTGAATGGTCAGGAGAGGCGGCTTACCCCCTATGCCGCTGTGGCTTGCCTCAACAACTACCCTTCAAGGCTGCTTACACTTTCCTATTTACTCTTTAATAGAACTTCCTACCCCCCCCCTTGTCTCTCCTCCGAATTTCCCTGTACTCCCCCTCCCCTTAGGGGATTTGCGGACCACCTCCGCCCAAACCGTTCTTACTTGTCTTTGCCCAGTGTTAAAACATCAATCTAATTTCAGTCAACCCCGCTGTCTCTTCCTAGAGATGCCTCCAGAGCCACCTCTTCCTCAGGTACATCCTCCCTGTGTACCTCTGCCACTACAAGTGTATCCGTTCCATGTTCCCTACTACTTCCGACTTCTCCTCAGGCCCTTGCAATTGCTGCATTTTCACTGATCCGTCCATTCATGTCCTCTCCTACCAAGGCCTCCTCCAAGAATTCCTGAGCACTGACTCCAAGGACAACTCCTGTGTCGTCTCCACCACTTCCTCCACCACCCTCAGAATGTTGGAGAAGGATCTCCCTCCTCCACCGGAGTGTGACACACTTCCCCATCTGTTCTCGAACCTCCTTTCTCACCACCTCCCTCACTCCATAGAGTAGTCCCATTCTTCGCCTGCCGCCACCACACACGCCTTCTGGACGTCCTCCACCGGACTGACACCCCCGGGCAACTCCTACGTGCACAGTGTGCCGCCATATGGTCAAAAGAGCCACAAAGACGACACTTCTCCTTTGCCCCACATACAACACATACCTGATTTCTGGTGCCTGGCAACATTACATACGAAGGTATAGGCTCTTTAAAGTCATCTTGATGTTGTATGACCCTTCCGGAGGCCACATATGGTCCATCCCGCCATACCCCACCTCTGGCTCATGAATGACTCCATACTTGCGACAAACTTCCTGTATACCAAAACCTGAGTTCCGCGAAGGGTACATTTCCTCACTCGTTACCCACGTGTAAATGTAGATACGCATGCAAGCACACACCCTCGACGAGTTGAGACACATTCAGCCGTTCCTGTTACTCCTCCACTCACACTGGGGGGGGTCCCTTGGATTTTAGTAGCTAGTCCTCAGAACTTCAAAATACTCTTTCAATCCCATTAAGGCCACACCATACAGTACCTATTAGGGATACCATATAAATCCCAAGAATTGCAGTAGGAACGACGTTCATCGTAGCAGGCTCAACAGAGAAAACTCCACTCAACAGCTCATCAAACTGTATAATCCTCCTGCCGTGTACTCTCGCCATGTCTGAACAGTGAAAAACTGCGCAGAAACCAGGTGTAGTGGAGCACTGCACAGTGCGTCCGCACGGCCCAACAGCGATTGCGAACAATGATGGGGATGAGGATTGTGAAGAAGCATGGAGGGGAGGTGGATGATGTGCAGGGGTGGTGGAGGAGAGTGGACATGTGGTAGGAGGAGTGTGGAGGGCTGGTGGAAGAGTGTTTGCAGGGGTGGTGGAGGAGTGTGGAGAGTTTGTGTATGAGAGTGAACTTGTGATGGAGGAGTGAGGAGGAGATAGTGGGAGGATAGTAGAGGGGTGGTGGAGTGTTGGAGGGTGTGTACGAGTGTGGAGGGGTAGTGAAGGAGTGTTGAGGGGGTGGAGAAATGTGGAGGAGTGGTGGTGTGTGGAGGGGTAGTGAAGGGATGTGAAGGGTGGTGCAGGATTTGTGACAAGTTGTGGAAAGAGTGTGGATGGGTGGTGTAGGAAGGTGTGGAGGTGTGGGTTGAGGAGTGTGGAATGGTGGAGGAGAGGGAGTTGTCCGTGGAGGAGTGTGGAAATGAGGTTGGATAAGTGTGAATTGGTTGTGGATGAGTTTGAGGAAGGTGAAGGAGTGTGGAAAGAATGGGAGGAGGAGTGTGGAGGGTGGTAGAGGAGTTGGAGAATGCATTGAGGGTGGTGGAAGGCGTGAGGGTTATTGGAGGAGTGTTGAGGTTTTTGTCCGAGGAATAAAAAGGAGCGGTGGAGGATGTGATTGATGGAAGAAGGAGTGTGGAGGGGCTAGGAGGAGTGTGGAGGGTTAGTGAATGATTGCAGCGGTGGTGGAGGAGTGTGTGACAAGATGTGCAGGATTGGTGGCGGCTGGGTGGAGGATGTGGACGGGTGTGAGAAGCGTGGAGGGGTGGTAAGGAGTGGTGGAGAAGTGTGGAGGAGGTGGAGGATTTTGTAGGGTGGCAGAGAATGTGGAGGGGTGGTGGAAGAAGTGTAGGGGAGGGTTGGTGGAGGAGTGTGGAGGGGTGATGGAGGAGTGGGGAGGGTGGTGAAGGAGTGTGAGATATGGAGGTAGGAGATATGAGGAGTGGGTGGTAGGAGTGTGGAGAGTGTGCATGGTGTGGACGATGTGGAGGGGTGGTGGAGGAGTGTGGGATGAGTGTGGAGGGGTGTGGAGGAGTGGTGAGGGGTTTTGGAGAAGTGTGAATGGGTGGTGGAGAAGTGAGGAGGAGTGGTGGAGAGTGGATAGGATGTGGAGGAGTGAGGAGGTGTGGTCGAGGAGTGTGGAGAGTGAAGAATGAGGGTGGAGTGTGCTGTAGATTGTGGAGTAGTAGTGAACGAGTGCGGAGGGTGGTGGGAGGAGTGGGGCAGGTTGAGGATTAGTGTGGAGGGTGGTGGAGGAGTGTTGAGGAGGGGGAGGAGAGTTGTAAAGAGGTAATGGAGATTTTGTGGAGGGATTGAGGAGGAAGTGATGATTGGGATATTGGAGGAGGGAGTGGCGATAGTGGAGGAGTCTTGACGAATAGTGGAGAGAGTGGAGAGGATAGCAGAGGAGTGTGAGGGTATAGTAGAGGAAGGTGTGAAAGGGATAGTAGAGGAGAATTGAGGATAGATGAGGAGTGTGGAGGTGTTTGGAAGAATGTGGAAGGTTGGTGGATAAGTGTGGAGGAGTGGTGGAGGATGTGGAGAAGGCCAAGGAGGGGTTATGGAAGAGTGTGGAGGGTTGTGGAGGAGTGTGGAGGGTAGCCTTGAAGTGTGATGGGATGTGAAGGAGTGAGGAGCGATGGAGACGGAGTGTGGAAGGGTGGTGGAGGAGTGTCTAGGAGAGTGTGAGGGGTTGTGGAGGAGTGTCTAGAGTGTGGAGGGTTGTGGAGGATGTGGAGGGGTGGAGGAGGAGTGTGGAAGAATGGGAAAGGATTGTGGATGTGTGGAGGAGTGTGGCGGGAAGGTTTGGAGGAGTGTGGAAAGGTAGTGGAGAGTGTGGAGTGTGTGAGGTGTGAGAGGGTGTGTTGGAGGCGTGTCAGGGGGTGGAGGAGGTGCATTGGAGTAGAGGAGTGTGGAGGGTGGTGAGAAGTGTGGAGGTTGTGGAGGGGTGGTGGAGGGTGATGGAGGAGTGGAGGGGTGGTGAAGGAGTGTGGAGATAGGTGTAGGATTTAGAGGAGTGGTGGAGGATGTGGAAGAGTGTGCAGGGTGGTGGGACGAGTGTGAGGGTGGTGAAGGAGTGTGAGGAGTGTGGTGGGGTGGTGGAGGAGTGTGGAGGGGTTGTGGAAAGTGTGAATGGGTGGTGAAGAAGTGAGGAGGAGTGGTGGAGAGTGGATAGGTTGTGGAGGAGTGTGGAGGTGTGGTGGAGTGTGTGGAGGAGGTTGAATGAGGGTGAGTGGTGCGTTGGAGTGTGGAGTAGTAGTGAACGAGTGCGGAGGGGTGGTGGAGAGTGTGGGCAGGTGAGGATTAGTGTGGAGGGTGGTGGAGGAGTGTTGAGGAGGGGGAAGGAGTGGTAAAGAGGTAATGGAGGATGTGGAGGATTGAGGAGGATGATGAATTTGGATATTGAGGAGGGAGGGCGATAGTGGAGGAGTCTTGACGAGATATGGAGAAGAGGGGAGAGGATAGCAGAGGAGTGTGGAGGGTATAGTAGAGGAGTGTGAAAGGGATAGAAGAGTAGAATTGAGGAATAGTTAGGATGTGGAGAGTGTTTTTGGAGGTATGTGGAAGGTTTGGTGGATAAGTGTGAGAGTGGTGGAGGAGTGTGGAGAAGCAAGGAGGGGTTATGGGAAAGAGAGTGGAGGGGTAGTGGAGGAGTGTGGAGGGTAGCCTTGAAGTGTGATGGGATGTGTAGGAGTGTGGAGCGATGGAGAAGGATGTTGGAAAGGTGTGGAGGATGTCTAGGAGTGTGGAGGTGTTGTGGAGGAGTGTGGATGGGTGGAGGAGGAGTGTGGAAGAATGGTGAAGAGAGTGGATGTTGGGGAGGAGTGTGGCGGGAAAGGTTTGATGAGTGTGGAAAGGTAGTGTAGGGATTGTGGCGTGGTGGTGAGGTGTGTAGAGGAGTGTTTGGAGGAGTGTTGCAGGGAGTGGAGAGGGTGGCATTGGAGGTAGAGGAGTGTGAAAGGGTGGTGTAGTGTGGAGAGAGTGGAAGGTGGTGGAGAAGCGTTGGTAGGGTGGTGCAGAAGTGTGAAGGAGAGGTGGAGAAGTGTGCAGGAGTGTGAGGAGTGTGGAGCGATGGAGGAGGAGTGTGGAAGGGTGGTGGAGTAGTGTGGAGAGTGTGCAGGGGTAATGGGGGGTGCCGAGGGGAGGTGGAGGCGGTGGTGATGGTCTGGTAGAGTGTGGAAGGGTGGTGGAGGAGTGTGGAGGGGGTGTGGGAGGAGTTTGGACAGGTTGTTGGAGGAGTGTGGGATGGGTGGTGGAGGAAGTGTGGAGAGGGTGGTGGAGGTGGTGGAGGAGTGTAGAGGGATGGGTAGAGAAGTGGGAGGGGTGGTGGAGGAGAGTGGTCTTGTAAAGGTTGAGTGTGGAGGGGATTGTGGAGGAATGGTGGAATTGGTGGTGGGTGGAGGAGTGGGACAGGTGGTGGAGAAGTTCGGAGGGGTTATATGGATGAGAGTGAACTTGTAATGGAGGAGTGTGGAGGGATTGTGGAGGAGAGAAGAGGTGTGCTGAGGCGCGAGACAGGTGGTGGAGGAGATGTGGAGGTCTGGTGGAGGATGTGAAGGGTTGGGTGTAGGACTGTGGAGGGGAAGGTGGACGAGTGTGGAGGGTTGTGGAGAAGTGTGGAGCGGTAGTGGAGGAGTGTGAAGGTGTGGTGGAATAGTGTGGAGGGGTGGTGAAGGAGTGTGTAGGTGTGGTGAGGAGTGTGGAGGGGTGGTGGAGGAGTGTGGAGGGGTGGTGGACGAGTGTGTAGTGGTTGTGGAGAATTGGTGGAGCGGTAGTGGAGAAGTGTTAAGGTGTGGTGGAATAGGGATGTAGGGGTGGTGAAGAGTGTGGAGGTTGGTGAGGAGTGTGGAGGGGTGGTGGAGGAAGAGTGGGAGGGCGGGGACAGTGTTTAGGGTGGTTGAGGAGTGAGAGCGGTAGTGAAGAGTGTTGAAGGGGTGGAGAAATGAGGGGTGGTGGAGTGTTGAGGGTAGTGCAAGGAGTGTGGAAGGGTATTGAGGAGTGTGCAGGGGATGTGGATGAGTGTGCATTGGTGGTGGAGGAAGTTGTGAACAGGAGGTGAAGGAGTGTGAGGGTGGTGGAGGATTGTGGAGGGGTTTTTGAAGAGTGTGGATTGGTAGTTGAGGAGTGTGAATGGGTGGAGGAGAGTTAGTTGTGGTGGAGGGAGTGTGGAAAGGATTGTATAAATGTGGAGGAGTGCTGGAGGAGTGGTGGAGGATAGGTGAAAGGAGTGTTGAAAAATGGAGGAGAAGTGGGGAGGAAATGGTGAGGAGTGTGGGAGAAGCTTTGAGGGTGGTGGAAGAATGATGAGGGTAGGTGCGAGTGTGGAGTTGTGACAAGGAGTATGAAGGGTGGTGGAGGAGTGTGGAGCGATGGAAGAAGAGTGTGGAAGCGATTGGGAGGAGTGGGATGGGGTGAGGAGTGAGGAGGGGTTGTTGAGAAGTGTGGGTGGAGAGAGTGGTGGAATGAGAGAGGAGGGGATGTGGAGGAGTGAGAACGGTGGTGTATGAGTCAAGCTGTTGGTTGAGGAGTGGTGGAAGGTGTGGATAAGTTGTGAGTGTTGGTGAAGGAGTGTGGAGGGGAGGTGAAGGAGTGTGGAGGGATGAAGAGGATTGTGGAGGGGTGGTGGAGGAGTGTTGAGAAGCAAAGGAGGGGGCGTGGAGGAAGTTGAAAGGGATGATGAGGAGTGTGAAAGGGTTGATGAGGAGTGTGGTGGAGTGTGGATGAGGGGTGAGCAGGACTGTGGAGGGTGAAGTGTAGTGTGGAGGGATGGAGAGAAATAGAGAACGGTGTTGGAGAAGTGTATGGAGCGAATGGAGAGGATTGTGGAATGGGTTTGTGATGATTGTGGAGGACGTGGAGGGGTGGTGGAGGGGTGTGGATGTGTTAGAGGAGTGTGGAGGGGTTGCTTGAGCTGGTCGATAGGATGTTTGGAGGCCCCCAAGAAGCGGAAGCGTCTCTAGAGTGCTTCTTAGCTTCTGCTGAGAAGCGAGGATGATGGCGTGCGCGAGGCGTGAGAGCCGCTAACTTAACGGACTGAACGGATAACGTACGGATATTTACGGTGACGTAACGAACCGGAACCTAAATGAACTTAACTTCCCGGACCCTAACTTATCTTAACTTAGACTATAACTGTAACTGGAACGTAAACGTTACGTTACTTAACGGAACGGTACGGAAACAAACCCTTTAACCGAATGAACTTAACGTACACTTAACTGGAACTGATAACTAAACTTAACCTACTGAACTTAAGCTTAACTGAACACAACTACCCACCCCACCGCTCCGCCAGACGAGCAACCCAACCCCCGCGACCCCAGCCCACTACCTACCAGGCAACCAGCAATAGACCCTCCACATCAGACCCGCTATCCTGCCCCCACATATAACCGACATCATTTATGCGTTTAACATGAAGACACAGACGCAAACAAGTCAAATAAATTCACAGTTAAATAACGATCTTCCAAATGTACCCCATAGCCGAGTTTAGGAACCGAGCAACCCGACTCTGCAACAAAGACGTGGGGGGGGTACGATCCCACCTCCACCTGTTTGATAATTTCACCAGATGATATTTCACCTGAATCAAATGTGAAGAGGTATTAGTCACAACTAGATCACAAAGGATGCACAACGAACGATTGCTTACTAGAGTAAATTAGAAAATGTCAAGAAGAAAATGGAAAATGAGCAACACCAGCAGCAGGAACTTCCACCAAGAAAGGAAAGAAATCCTTGAACACAATAGAATGAAACAGCAATGTTTTGGTTTGAACAAGAGAATAAAAGTCATCCAAGCTGATAGAAGGATAGAGCTTAAGAAAAGACGCTTGGAGAAGCAAGAAAATGAAATAAAAGTTACGAAGGATCTTGAATAAGAAGGTTTTAATTTGTTAGGAGAAGTTTGTAATATAAGGAAGAGTTATGTTATTATTATTAACAGTTTCATAGGTTTGTATGAGGAGTTTTTCATGTGTTGCTATGAGAAGATTCTTAATTTTTAAAGAGGAGATGAAGGAATAACAAACACTCACACACATCACACACACACACACACACAATCACACACACCCACACACACACACACACACACACCACACACACACCACACACACCCACACACACACACACACACACACACACACACACACACACAACACAATCGCACACACACACACACACCACACACACACACAACACACACACACACACACACACACCCACACACAAAAGTGAAGTAAATGTCAAGCATCACATAATCTAGTAAGTTTCAGTTTTAATTTCGTCAAGCAGAAGCGGTCTAAGACAAGGTCAAGATGCAAGCCACAGAAATCTCGAGGGACGTTTTTATAATCCCTGGAAAGTACGGATGACATTAGTTGTGTTCTCATGGGATCATTAATGCACGAATATAAATAACCAATCACCAAATAAAAATGTTCTTTTGTGTTGAAAGTGCAACAGATTGTTATATTCTTTGTGGTATATCACAAAGCCAAGCACTTTCCATTGATGTGTAGTACCAGGTTGTGTTATACGTCAGGTCAGTGCAGTCCAGTCAAGATGACGATTATAATACATAAACAATGGTACTTTTAGTTTCAACACTAGATCATAGGTGTACTATATGCAGATAAATATAAGTTAAACCTAACTGTAAACATCATTTACAAAGACAGAATTATGTGAAGACTCTCAGCTCCTGCAGTGTTTACCATAGAGGTGAGAGAGTGTCTGGTGGTGTGATCATTTGATGCTCCACACGATATTTTATTCAATATGAAATATTAGATGGCTGCAAAACTTGAATGACCAGATCAGTTATAGAAAGACTGATTAATCACTTGAGCTCTGGCTAGCAGTGCTTCCTGCCAGTTCAGATGACATGCAACAAAACTGGAAAAATGTTCCATAACAAAGAGTTTAACAAGCTGCATTGCCAATTAAAGCTCGCCCTTGCTCTCTGTGTACGTCACATAGTGCACTCAGGAGGAACCCGTAAACCCATAAATGTTAGGCAGAAATTTGGGAATGAGAGGTAATAAACTTTGATTATGAAAAAAAAGGGGGATTCATTTCCTTAGATCAAGAATCAATTGGACAGAATGAAGATGTTTTCTCTGAACGAATTTCTTAAGCAAGTAAAACCAATCTACTGGCTGCCCCCTATATGAAGAATCTCCTAGGTTTTTAAAGCATTTCAGTGAGGAACACTTTATAACAGTGTTAATGATTGCTGAGTGTATATGTGAGTGAAGAACACTTTATAACAGTGTTAATGATTACTGAGTGTGTATGTGAGTGAAGAACACGTTATAACAGTTTTTTAAAGATGCGGGGGTATTAGTGAAGAACATTTTTAAAACATGTTAATGATTGCTGATGTTAATTGGTGAAGAACACTTTATAACAGTTTTAATGATGTGATGTTTTTGAGTGAAAACCGTTATAACGGGTTTAATGATGCTGAGTGTATTGTGGGGAAAAAACACTTTATAACGGGGTTTAAGGGTGCTGAGTGTGTTGTGGTGAAAAACCTTTAAACATTTTAAATGAGTGCTGAGTGTGTAGGGGTTAAAGAACACGTTTAACATGTTAATGATTCTGAGGGATGGGGAAAACACGTTAAACAGTGTTAAAGGGAGTGTGAATTGTGTGTGAAGAACACTTAAAACAGTGTTAATGATTACTGATGTTATGTAGTGAAGAACACTTTTAAACATGTTAATGATTCTATTGAAATGTGGTAAGAACACTTTATAACAGTGTTAATTATTACGAGTGGTTTGATGAAAAACACTTTATAACATGTTAAGTTTTCTGAGTGTTTTGGAGTAAGAACATTTTATAACAGTGTTAATGAATGAGTGTGTTGTAGTGAAGAACCGTTTAAAAGGTTAATGATTCGAGTGTTATTGAGTAAAACACTTTATAACAGTGTTAATGTTTACTATGTGTATGTGAGTGAAGAACACTTTATAACATGTTAATGATTACTGATGTGTAGTGGTAAAGAACCGTTATAACATGAATGTTTTCGGGGTTGAGTGAGGAAGAACACTTATAAACAGGTATGATTACTGAGGTGATGTGAGTGAAAACCCTTAAACCCTGTTAATATTTGAGTGTGTGGGGAAGAACACTTTATAAATGTTAATATTCTGAGTGTATTATGAAGAACACTTTAAACATGTTAATGATTCTGAGTGTTGTGAGTGAAAAAACCTTAAAACATGTTAATACGGGTGTAGTGAGTGAAGAACACTTTTAACAGGGGAAAAATATTACTGATGTTAGTGAGTGAAAAAAACACTTAAAAACAGTGTTAATGTTACTGATGGTATGTGAGTGAAAACACGTTATAACATGTTAATGATTCTGGTGTGATGTGAGTGAAGAACACGTTAACAGTTTTAATGATTACTGAGTGTGATTGGGGAAAAGAACAGTATAACCTTTTAAAGTTGCTGAGTGTGTGATGAAGAACACTTAAACATGTAAGGGATCGATTGTATGTAGTGAAAACATTTATAACATGTTAAGATTTGAGGTTTTTGTGATGAAGAACACTTTAAACAGTGTTAAGATTCTGAGTTTTAATTTGATGAAGAACACTTTATAACATGTTAAGATTGAGTGTGTATGTAGTAAAGAAACGTTATAACAGGTTAATGATTATGAGTGTGTAAGTGAGTGAAGAACCCGTTTAACACGTTAATGATGCGAGGTTATGTGAGTGAAGAACACGTTATAACATGAAAAGATACTGAGTGTGTATGTGAGTGAAGAACACGAAACACTTTTAAATTTATTGCTGAGTGTGAGTGAGTAAAAACACGTTAAACAGTGTTAAAGAAAAATTTTTGCTGAGGTGTAGTGATGAAAACACGTATAACAGTGTTTAATGATCTGAGTTGGAAATTGAGTGAAGAACACTTATAACATTTTAAAATTGTGCTGAGTGGTAGTGGTGAAGAAAAAGTTAAACAGGAAATGGTTATGAGTGTGAAAATTGATAAAAACGTTATAAATGTTAATTGAGTGCTGAAGTGGAGTGAAGAACAGTTATACAGTGTTAATGATTACTAGTGTGTATGGAGTGAAGAACACTTAAAAAAGTGTTAATGATTACTGAGTGTGTATGGATGAAGAACACTTTTATAACATGTTAAGTTTACGATTTGTGTTTTTGAGTGAAGAACACTTAAAAAACAGTTTTAAGATATGAGTGTGTATGTGAGTAAAGAACACGTTAAACATTTTAAGATTACTGATTTTTAAATTTGAGAAGAACACGTTATAACAGGTTTTTAAGTTTACGATGTTGAGTTGAAAAAACACGTTTATAAATGTTTAAAGATATAGTTATTTAGTAAAAAATTTTTATAACATTTGTTAATGAGTGTGAGAGTGTGAGTGAAAAAACACGTATAACAGGTTAAATTACTGAGTGTGTTTTGGAGTGAAAAACACGTTATAAACAGTTTTAAAATTACTGAGGTGTAGTGAGTGAAGAACACTTTTAAATGTTAATATTACTGAGTTGTATGTGAGTAAAGAAAAAACGTTAAATGGTTAATGTTAACGTGTGGTTTTAAAAAGAACACATAACCGGGAAAAGAGTATATGATATTGAGGAAAACACGTTATAACATGTATAAAAGGTGAGTGGTTAAAATCACTCAAAAATGTTTTAAGGAAGAACAAAAAACATTCGAGATGATGAAGTTTAAAACTTGAAAATTTTATTTTCTTCACCATTTAAACTGTTCTCCACAGTGTTTTTCGTCGTATTTAATTTTGGGTATTTTTGGGTAATATTACGGGAACCTGAGTGTTTAGGCATTAAACTTTGTTCAGTCTTTCAACAAACATTTCTCTTCCCCTGAAAACTTAAACTACAATATCAGTTAGAAAAACTGATTTTTGTAGTGGAACTTTTTACTTTTACCTTTAAAATTTTCATGAATGTGTTATTTATGTGTTTTTTTATTGAGGTATTTACATGTCCAAAAACTTTCAACTTTTGTATCTTTACAAGTCCAAAGATTAGAGGAAAAGTGTTTATAATGTCATATTTTACTCATTGTGCGACTGGAAATTACGATAAATACAGAAGAAAACTTCCTTTGCTATATTAAATTACAAGTTTTAATGTTTTAAAAAATAGGTGATGATTTGTGCTATTTAAAAAGGTGAAGAAAAAGACATTGTTTGCAGGACAGTGTTATGATGGTAACAATGTTTTGTTCTATGTTGATCTTTGTTCAGTTAACTTGGTCTCAGTCACTTGCACTCTGTGTCAATGTGTGTTAATGTGTTCTACACTCCCACACCCCACTCAGTATTCTTTAACATTGTGTGATAGTGTACTCTGCACTCTCCACACACACTCAAACACTTTAACAAGGTTGTAATAATCAGCTAACACACTCACCACACCCCCAGAATCAACTTTTTAACAATGTGCAATAATATGTTGTACACTCCAACACTCACTCGCAACAAAACAGCTTCGTATCAGACGAAAAAAAGGAAGTTTTTATAGTTACCTTTGAGGGGGACGTTGAGAGCTTGTGAACCCAAAACACAGCATTCCTCAAAGAGGAACTTAACTCTTCAAATGTAGCCTCACCATGGGAGCATTACCCCAATATATGATATTACAACAAATGTTTGAAATATCATTTATATATAGAAGATGTTCTTACAGAGAGGGACACACGGAATCTGAGTCTGTGTTAATACATTCCACCCGGTAGGATCGTACCGTAGTCCCCAGCCAGAAGAGAAGAAACTTCCAGTCGGTTACACCACATGGTGAGCCAATTATTTTAAATTATTTTCTTATGATTTATATGCCATCAGTTTTTTAATCTGGTTAAAAAATTAATTTATGCACCTTTTGTATCTTCTGTGTTAAACATGTATACAGTTTGGTGTATGTATATATGGTGGTTACTATGTATAACTGCTTGGTTTATGTATTTATGGTGTTATATGTTTAACAGCTTGCGGTTTATGTATATATTGGTGTTACTATGTATAACAGCTTGGTTTATGTATATATGGTGTTACTATGTATAACAGCTTGGTTTATGTATATAGGGTGTTAATTGTATAACAGCTTGGTTTTGTTTATATGGTGTTACTATGTTTAACAGCTCTTGTGTGTTTATGTTATATGTGTTAATATGTTAACAGCTGGTTTATGTATATAATGGTGTTACTATGTATAACAGCTTGGTTTATGTATATAGGTGTTACTATGTATAAACAGCTTGGTTTATGAATTATATGGTGTTATATGTATAACAGCTTGGTTTATGTCTATATGGTTGTTTATATGTATAACAGCTGGTTTTATGTATATTGGTTGTTACTTGTATATCAGGCTTGGTTTATGTTATATATGGTGTTACTATGTATAACAGCTTGGTTTTATGTATATATGGTGTTACTATGTCTAACCAGCTTGGTTTATTGTATATATTACTGTGTTACTATGTATAACAGCTTGGTTTTATGTATATATGGTGTTACTATGTATAAAAAGCTTGGTTTATGTATATATGGGTTTTATATGTATAACCAGCTTGGTTTATGTATATATGGTGTAACTATGTATAACAGCTTGGTTTATGTATATATGGTTGTTACTATGTCATAACAGGCTTGGTTTATGTACTATATGTGTTAGACTATGTATAACAGATTGGTTTATGTATATATGGTGTTTACTATGTATAACAGATTGGTTTATGTATTTATGGTGTTACTATGTATTATACACAGCTTGGTTTATGTATATATGGTTGACTAGTATAACAGCTTGGTTTATGTAATATATGGTGTTATATGTATAACAGCTGGGTTTATGTTTATATGGTGTTACTATGTATAACAGCTTGGTTTATGTATATATGGTGTTACTATGTATAAAGCTTGGTATATGTTATATGGTGTTATATGTATAACAGCTTGGTTTATGTATATATGGTGTTATATGTATAACAGCCTTGGTATATGTATATTGGTGTTACTATGTATATAACGATTGGTATATGTATATATGGTGTTACTATGTATAACAGCTGGTTTTATGTATATATGGTGTTACTATGTATTACAGCTTGGGTTCTATGTACTATATGGTGTACTATGTATAACAGCTTCGGGTTTATGGAATAATATGGTTTCTTGTATAACAGCTTGGTTTTGGTATATATGGTGTTACTATGTATAAACAGCTTGGCTTTATGTATATATGGTGTTATATGTATAACGCTTGGTTTATGTAATATGGTGTTACTATGTATAACTGCTTGGTTTATGTATATATGGTGTTACTATGTTTTAAACAGCTTGGTTTATTGTATATATGGTGTTACTATGTATAACAGCTTGGTTTGTTTATGTATATAGGTGTTACTATGGTATACAGCTTGGTTTATGTATATATGGTGTTTAACTATGTATAAACAGCTTGATTTATGTATATATGGTGTTACTATGTATAACAGCTTGTTTATGTAATATATGGTGTTACTATGTATAACAGCTTGGTTTATGTTTATATGTGTTACTATGTATACAGCTTGGTGTATGTAATATATGGGTGTTACTATGTATAACAGCTTGGTTTATGTTATTATGGTATTACTATGTATAACAGCTTGGTTTATGTATTATGGTGTTACTATGTATAAACAAACTTGGTTTATGTATATTTGGTGTTACTATGTATAACAGCTTGTTTATGTATTTATGGTGTTACTCTGTATTAACAGCTCTGGTTTATGTATATATGGTGTTACTATGTATAACAGCTTGCGTTTATGTATATATGGTGTTACTATGTATAAAGCTTGGTTTTATGTATATATATGGTGTACTATGTTATAACAGCTTGGTTATGTTTATTATGGTGTTACTATGTATAAAACAGCTTGGTTTATGTTTATATGGTGTTACTAATGTATAACAGCTTGGTTTATGTATATATGGTGTACTATGTATAACAGCTTGGTTTATGTATATACTGGTGTTACTGTATAACAGCTTGGTTTATGTATATATGGTGTTACTATGATAACAGCTTGGTTTATGTATATATGGTGTTACTATGTATAACAGCTTGGTTTATGATATATGGTGTTACTATGTATAACAGCTTGGTTTATGTATATATGGTGTTATATGTATAACAGCTTTGGTTTATGTAATATGGTGTTACTATGATACAACAGCTTGGTTTTATGTATATATGGTGTTACTATGTATAACAGCTTGGTTTATGTATATATGGTGTTACTATGTATAACAGCTTGGTTTATGTATATATTGGTGTTACTATGTATAAAGCTTGTTTATGTATTTATGGTGATCTATATGTATTAACAGCGTGATCTCTGTTTCCTCTAGTGTTGTTATGGCTTAAATAGTGAGCGAAATGTTGTTACAACAAGTTACTTTCACGATGTATAAGAATCTTAGTAGAGAGAAACAATTTATGTCTATTTGTCTTATTTGTTTTGTTAAGAGAGAAGTAAATAATGAATGTGAATGTCACAGGAAGTTAGTTATTTGTTTTGTTAAGAGAGAAGTAAATAATGAATGTGAATGTCACAGGAAGTCAGTTATTTGTTTTGTTAAGAGAGAAGTAAATAATGAATGTGAATGTAAGGAAGTTTGTTAAGAGAGAAGTAAATAATGAATGTGAATGTCACAGGAAGGTCAGTTATTTGTTTTGTTTAAGAGAGAAGTTAAATAAGAATGTGAATGTCACAGGAAGTCAGTTATTTGTTTTGTTAAGAGAGAAGTAAATAATGAATGTGAATGTCACAGGAAGTCAGTTATTTGTTTTGTTAAGAGAGAAGTAAATAATGAATGTGAATGTCACAGGAAGTCAGTTAGAAACAACAATTACATGGTGTGAATAGAGCGGGGGGGGAGGTATATGTAGTTATGTACTGAGAACGCCATGTATAACAGTGTTAATGAGAGCTGAGTGTTTAATGTTAGTGAAGAACACATTTTAACAGTGTTAGAGTGCTGATTGTTTATGTTACTGAAGAAACCATGTAATTTGTTGACAATAGTGTTATGAGTGCAGAGTTTTTTGTTAGTGAGAGCACATTATAACAGTGTTAATGAGTGCTGAGTGAAATGTGAGTTTATGTTAGTGAAGAACACATTATAACAGTGTTAATGAGTGCTGAGTGTTTATGTGAGTGAAGAACACATTATAACAGTGTTAATGAGTGCTGAGTGTTTATGTGAGTGAAGAACACATTATAACAGTGTTAATGAGTGCTGAGTGTTTATGTGAGTGAAGAACACAGGTTAGGTTAGGTAAGGTTTATCAGGAAACAGGACAAGTGTTTCCTGACGCAGGTCTTAGTCAGATTATGACCCGCCTTTGGAGCTTTGGTCATCTGACCGAGGCCTTCCGCTGGCTTACCGGTCCACCCCTTTAAAAATAATGGTCATTTATAACCAACTGATATATAGTTGCTAGTGAAGAACACATTTTAACAGTGTTAATGAGTGCTAAGTGTTTATGTGAGTGAAGAACACATTATAACAGTGTTAGTGAGTGCTGAGTGTTTATGTGAGTGAAGAACACATTATAACAGTGTTAATGAGTGCTGAGTGTTTATGTGAGTGAAGAACACAGGTTAGGTTAGGTAAGGTTTATCAGGAAACAGGACAAGTGTTTCCTGACGCAGGTCTTAGTCAGATGATAACCCGCCTTTGGAGCTTTGGTCATCTGACCGAGGCCTTCCGCTGGCTTACCGGTCCACCCCTTTAAAAATAATGGTCATTTATAATGTACAGCAATGTGATCACGGTATCTCTGAGTATTACTGTGTAAAACAACGTAATTCTCTGTATTCTGGCGGACTACTGTGAATAAACAGTGTGATATTTGTATCTCTGGTGTTACATGTATAAGAATGTGGCCTTCATGTAATTTGTTACTAACGATAACAGAGTCATACATCTCAGTGTGGTCATTGCATCACCGGTTCTTGTGTTAAGAAAGTACATGTGTTCTTGAGTGTGAACTCCAAACAAATAGTGATTTTCCGTACATGGCTTCGAGCTAAAAGAATGCTGAAAATGCGTGAGAGCCGTTATAAGTACATTTACACATTCATAAAATACTTCAAGAAATATCAGTGCGCTTTGAGAAGAAAAAAGAACATAGTGTTTAGTGTAGTTGTGTTGCAAGTTACAGCAGTAATTTGTACAGCTGGTACTGGGGGAAGCCTTCCCATGGCACCGTAACAAACAATTGTTGGTGATGAAAGATTGAAGCGTTAAACAAATGGCGGAGAAGGTCAATAAGATCAATGTTACTGCTGAAAAATTCCAAACATGAGTTCAAATTAATGAAGTTCTGAAAAAATACGAGAAAATATAGGTGAGTTACACACGCACGAGCACACGCACACATAACACACACACACACACACACATAAACACACACGCAACATACTCACCACACACAACACACAACACACATATACACACACATACACACACGCAAACACACACCACACCACACACACACACTCTCACACACATACACACACACACACATACACATATGCACACACACACACACACACACATACACACATACACACTACACACATACACACACACACACACACACACACACACACACACACACCACATACAAACAGACGTAGTGTATGTGGGGTCAAAAGCGCCAGGGCTCGAGAAACTTAGTGCTGTTAGGCGTGTTTCTTAGCAGCTAGAAGCAACCAGTGTTTGTGAACAAACGTCAGTGACACCCTATAAGTGATAATCAAAGTATTAGCAAAAAATAAATAAAGTAAAGGTGAGAGAAAGCCTGAAATTATACAACAAAATTTCAAAAGTGCCAGTTCGTGAGGACTAGTTGGCACTTGTTGCCACATTGTTACACAAATACCAATTACAAAGCGTGTGACTTAAGAGGAAACGATCAAATAGATTAAGAGAGGTTGGCTAACGACAAACTGTGATGTTAGCACACAGCGTGAACAGCTAGCCAGAAAGGGGATATTTATAATATATAATATATATATATATATATATATATTTATAATACTATATATATATATATATTTTAATATATATATATATACATACTTATACATAAATATTTTAAAGCAGAGGTGGTGGCAGCAGTAGGCCTGAGGAAGTAGCGCCGCACAGTAACAGGGTTGGGTGTAATCACAAATAAGAAGTGTTACTTACCAAAATGTGGAAGTGTAATTATAAAAGAGCCAGTATACAAGTGATAATTGTGGGTAATGAGGACCTCAAAAGGGCAACGAGGAAAAGAATAAGCTGAAGAAGTCAGCGGCGGGAAAGGGCGAGGTGCACGAGTCATGTACAGCGGCATCGTACTAGCGGAGCATCGTACATCAGGGCATCTGGCTGGACGTCCCCTCTTGAGGAGTAACGTACAAAATCACCTGTTTGTGGTTGGCGGGGGTTTTGGTGGTAGAGCGGCCCTCCGTCACTGGTGAGCTATCACAAACCTGCTCCATTAGGGTTATCATACACCAACACCTAGCAGTAGTAGAGTAAAAAATTTGTAGGAGAAGGAATAGGCAGGAGGGATTAAGTCGTGGCCTAAATGGACTACAGCCCTGACAACAGTTTCGAGAATAATGTTTTAGGACACAAAGACTGTACAATCTGAGAAGCATGTATTGGGTACACATGTAAAGGTAGTACTAACTGGGTGAAAGAATGATTGTTAACACACGCTAGTATTATTTAATTATTAGAATTACTCTCAGTGATTATGGTAATCTTATTAGTATTAACGGGATACACGGGGTGAATTGTATTTCTGGAGACATATAAAACAACTGACGTTGCTCACACACACACACGCGGCACACAAATACACTCGGGGCCAGATGCTGAGTCTCGACCCCTGAAACCACAACTAGTTGTGAGTACACACAGCTATCCTTGGAATTTGACCGGCCGTCCCCTCACCCCCCACCACCTTTCCCTCCCCCACAGACCTTTCCCCTCCCCGCTCTTGCTTCACTCCCTCCTCCTCTATCTTTCCCTCTCCTCACGTTCTCTCTCTCATGACTTTTTTCCCTCCATTCCCCCTATCTTTCTTTCTCTCTCTCCCTCCCTCTTTCTCTCTCTCTCCCTCTCTTCTCTCTCTCTCTCCTCTCTCTCTCTCTCTCTCTCTCTCTCTCTCTCTCTCTCTCTCTTTCTCTCCTCACTCCCATAACCCTATTCTCCTCACCCTCCTCTCTCTTATAGGCTTCTATACTCCATCTCTCCATTTTCTCTCTCTCATAGACTTTTTTCCTAGCCTCCTTCTCCCTTTTTCTTCTCTCTCCCTCTCCCTCTTATCTCCCTCTCTCTACTTTCTCTCCCCCCTCCCAATTTCTCTCTCTCTCCCCCTTGGTCTTATCCCTTCCCCCCTACTCTCTCCTCTCCTCTCCTCTCCTTCTAACCTTTCTCTTCTCCTCTCTCTCCTATTTCTACCTTCTCTTCCTCTCTCTCCCTCTTTCTACCCTTTCTCTTCCCCCTCGCAACCTCTCCCACTGCCTTCTGTCTGTGGTAAAAAAAAAAAAAAAAAAAAAAATGGGTGGCCCTTGAGGACGGAAAACCAGAGATCTGGTAGACGAACCCAGGGAGGAAAGATGGGAGTTAGAGCTCCAAAAAGGGAGGAAAGAGTGGAAAGGAAGATAGTAGAGGCTTGGTGAAGTAAATGGAGGGGCGGATAGATGAAGAGTGCAGGAAGGGGGAAGTACTGGTCTTAGCAGAGGAAGCTAGGGTATACAGTGCTTAGAACGAGAAACTGCAAAGCCTGAAACAGAATTAGAGAGACAAATGACAATTCAGATGTGAATCAGGAAAAATTCAATGTCAGGCGCAGACAGGGGACGGTAAGAAACAACAGGAGACATGCGTACACGAAGGCCCTATCGACCCAGTGGGTCCAGGGAAAAGGACGAGCGAGCACCTAAGATCAAATGGACAGGTCCGAAGACAATGAAGGTATGCTATATGCAGAGATTCTAACAGCCAAGGCATGCAGAAGCAAGGGTACAGCTGGTCAGGAAAGCCAGTTCACTGAGAATAGAAGTTTCAGATATGACAGGGACTGAGGCAAGAACATGTCAATGGAAGGAAATAAAATGCCTCAGAGGAAAAGCAGAATGGAGACTCAGTGGGAGGAGGGGAAAGGGCGGAAGGGCGAGGTCAGTTTTTGGTGTACGGGCTCCAAGAAGCAAGGGGGACAACTTTGAAGAAATAAAACAGGAAGGAGAAAAAAAATATTGAAGGCATCATGAAAACAATAGGTGAGGGCGAAATGACCCAGGTGACAAATTTTCAGAGAATTGGGGTGGTTTGCGAGTGGAAGGATACGGCCCTGTCAGAGTAAACTTTCAGGAAGGTATCAGTTCGAACCAGGATCTGCAAGAGAAAGCAAAGAACTGAGGGGACAAAGAGGGGTACCATGAGAGTATACCTCGACCAGACAGAAAACACATGGAGAAAGGATCTACACTGAAAGAGAGGTTACTAGGGACGCAAGCGAGGAACGAGAGGCAATGACGAAAAATGAGCAGGACCAGACACAAGAGGAAGGGCAAAACACACCCCACAGAATCTCCCACCAAAAGACTCCAACCGCGAATTCCAAACGCGACTGAGCAACCATATACTACAACCCACTCACTGTTCCCTCTGCACATCCCCATATCAACAAACCTCACCCCAACAGCTGTCATTATGGGCATTCTGACCCACCCCCATTCATCAAAACCCCACCTACACCACAGCCCCATATAGGCCCCACCAGGACTCTCGCTCCCAACCCCAATATTCTATGATGACCACAATGATATGAAAAGAAACTGAAGTTTTGGTAAACAAACGCAGGGGAATAAGACGAATGTCAAAACATGAGGAGTGGAACTCGAAAAGAATCAGTGAAAAATCCCAGACATCATGCAGTCACAGAAACAAAACTCGCTGAGACAATAAAAGACACCATCTTCCCAACAGGATTCAGATCCTGAGAAAGATAGAAGGGGAGGAGGAGGGTTGCCTGCTAATAAAAACACGATGGGATTTGAGGAAATGGAAGGACGATGGACATTGATTGGAGAAGAGATTACATTGTAGTACAATTCAGTCCGAGAACATTACAGTAGTCATTGGATATAGTGATGTATAAACCCACACAGAATGCAGGAGGAGTACGAAGTAAACAACAGGGTGATGGTTGGACCACTGGCTGAGGGTGGCAAGAAGAGCTCCTCGAGGCAGAGGCAAAGTTACTGGTAAATGGGCCGATTTTCAACCCACAGGAGATCGACTGGGGAAAAACTGGAGCACATTGGGGGGGGCGGGGGTCCGAAAACATGGAGAGAAGAGCCAGATGATGGATGCGGTACTTGAAAACCTATGCATTAACATGTCAGGGACACAACCAGAAGAGAGAGGGGAGGATGAGCCAGCAAAGACTGGATCTTGTGTTCTCATGAAGCAGTTCAGACATTGAGGATATCACTTACGAGAGGCCCTTGGAGCTAGCGATCACGTGGGTTCTGAGTTTTTGATTATATGTAGAGTTACAAGTGGAGAAGGTAAACAGGAAACTGAAGGGGACAGGCCAAACTTATAAAAGGGGGACTCCACAGGTTTATGGGAGGGAAACTTCCTGCAGGAGGTTCAGTGGGACAGAGAAAGGTGGGAAAAACGGGAAACGAGATTTGGAAGTGGGGCAACAAAGTGAAAGGGAGGCGGGAAAAAAGTTTTGTTCCCAAGGGAAAACAGAAATAATAGGAAGCCCAAAAACGAGCCCTTGGTTTACCCGAAGGGTAGGAGGCAAAAATAAGTGCAACAGAAAAGGGAAAAGGTACAGGGATAGGACCAAGGAAAACAAGGAGATTGTAGAAGAGCCGGGAAAGAGTATGCACAGTAAGGAGGGAGGCCCGCGACAGTTGAAAAAGCTAGCATCAAAAAGTCAAATCGCCCCGAAACTGCTGTATAGCCATTTTAGGAGGAAGAAAACAGTCAAGGACAGGTGATAAGGTGAGGAAGAAGGGGAAAACTCACAAGAAACGATCAAGAGGATGGAGGGCTCAAACGAGATTTAAAGGGAAGTTTTTTAAGTAGAGACGGGAAAAGGTTTGGGGGGGGCAGACCGATGGGGACACCAGCAAGGAATACCCCAACAAGTGTTGGACGACATTCATACAGTGAGGAGGGGTAAAGGGAAATGCAAAGGGACATCGATACCTCAAAGGCAATGGGCCGGACAACTTTCCCCCTGGGTTTCCTTAGAGAGGGGGATATGTTGTGCGTGCCTTTTACCCAATCTTCACATGCCCTGGAAACTGGGCAATACCTGGGGTTGGAAGCGGCAAATGTAGTTCCTTTTTTAAAAAAGGGACGAAAAGAGGCACAAAAACTATAGCCCTGTGTCATTGACTGTATAGTATGCAAAATTATGGAAAATATTACAGGAGGAGAGTGGTGGGCCCTGGAATGGAACAAGATATAATGCCAACCAGCATGGGTTCAGGATGGGAAAACCTGTGAACAAACCTTTGGGGGTTTTTTGTAAAAAAACAGAAATAAGACACGGAGAGAGGGGTGGGTTGATTTCATCTTTTTGGGCTGCAAGAGGCCCTTTTACACAGTTCCCCACAAGAGATTAGTGCAGAAGCTAGGCATCAGGGATATAACAGGGGGGCCTGCAATGGATCGGAGAATACCTGACAGGGAGGGAACAAAGGGTCATGGCGTAATGATGTTCACAGTGGGAACCGTGACGAGCGGGGGGGCCCCCAGGGGGCGGTCCTGGACCCGTGTATTTTTGGTATAGTGAACGACATGATGGAAGGGTTTGATCAGAGTGTCCCCGTTTGCAGATGATGTGAAGTTAATGGGGAATTAAATCTGAGGGACCCGGCAGGACTTCAAAGAGACCTGGACAGATGGGGCACCTGGCCAGCAAATGGGTTCTCGAATTTAATCTGCCAAATGCAAAGTCATGAAGATGGGGAAGGGCACGAAGACCACAGACAGGTATAGGCTAGGGGGCCAAAAACTGCAAACCTCACTTTAAGGAGAAAAATTTGGGGTGGTTTAAAAGGGGCATGTCTCCGGAAGCAACTCAATCAGTAACTGCTTTCGCATATGGGGCCCGGCAAACCCGAGACAGCATTCCGATACCTTATAAGGAATCGTTCAAGAACTGTACACGTGTATGTCAGGCCCTTTTGGAGTTGGCACCTGTTTGGAACCCCCACTGATAAAACACATCAAAAACTAGAGAAAGTACAAAGGTTTGCGACAAGGTTAGTTCCCCAGCTAAGGGGAAAGTTATGGAAAATTTAAAGGGGAAACGGCCCGACGACACTGGAGGACAGGAGGGTAGGGGAGACAGTAACGAATA
>NC_069497.1:10489603-10504964 GCF_026875155.1 Cherax quadricarinatus | reverse complement strand
GCCTGGGGCGGGGGTAGGGCTGTGGTGACATTTACCTATGACCCTGCCGGGTACCACAACACTTTTAAACGCCTTGAATTACCCTTAAAAACGTAAATCCACCTCCACACCGCTGTACACCATTTTTCATGTGGGAGTTCGATACTGGATTTGGAAAATCCCACGTAGGGGTTAATTTCGTATTATTACTGTTTTTGTGGACAGAGCCCCAGCCCTTACTACTCCTTGGTTACACCTAATACTGACTACCGGGTGGGCCCGTACCCCGTAGTGGGTCTTTTGAAAAAGTGTCAGCTCACACAATATAAAGACCGTACTCAAGACGGTTTGGGCGTTGAGCAACGGACGTACGGGAACTGGGTTTTAAAACGAGACGGTAACTGGGTTTCACTACTGAAGTACACCAGGTTGTAGGGTCCACACCTGACAGAAGATTGTAGCAGCCATTTGTAGGATCCACACCTACATGAAAGTTGTAGCAGCCCTTTTTGGGTCCCAAAAAAACCTACATAAGATTTTTAGCAGCCAGGGTTTTAGGGTCCCCACCTGACAGAAGAGTTGTAGCAGCCCGGTTTTAGGATCCAAAACCTGACATGAAGAGTTGTAGCACCAGTTTTAGGATCCACCCTGAATGAAGAGTTTTAGCAGCCCGGTTGAGATCCAAAACACCTACATGAAAGTTTACACCGGTTTTTGGGTCCACCCTGACATGAAGATTTTTAGCAGCCAGGTTGTAGGGCCACACCTGACAGAAGATTTTTTTCACCCCGGTTTAGGATCCACACCTGACATGAAGAGTTGTAGCGCGGTTGAGATCCACACCTGACATGAAGATTGTAGCACCAGGTTGAGACCACACCTGACAAGAGGTTTTAGCAGCCAGGTTGTTATCCCCCTACATGAAAAGTTTTTACAGCCAGTTTTTAGGGTCCCCACCGAATGAAAAGATTTAGCACCAGGTTTTAGATCCTCCCCTACATGAGAGTTTTTAGCAGCCAGGTTGTAGGATCCACACCTGACATGAAGTTGTACAAACCCGGTTTTAGGATTCACACCTCCCGAAAATTTTTTACACCAGGTTGTAGGATCCACACCGAAATATTTCCTTGTCTAGAGGGGCCTCCACAGTTTCGTACTTATTTTTTTTGCCGAGATATTTTAGGAATATTTTCTAAATAAGAGAAGGTGAGAAAAGTGAACACAAGAAAAAAAAAAAATGGGAAAAGACTTAAATTGTTTAATAATTATTTCTGGTGACTTTACCCCCATAGGGCATTCGTGTCTTTTTTCTTTTTCTAAGACAAGTTTATTCAATTGCGCTTTAAACATCTTCACATTTCATTTTAAAAAATGGGAAGCTACTAACTTAAAAATTTCCTCATTTCCCTTCATTTCCTGTGTAAAATAATAGAAATTTTTACATTTTGGTGGAAAAAAGGCATATGGCAGAGAATGTGCACACAAAGTGTAGACACGCAGATATGCCATAAATGTGCACACATATGTAAACACGCAATATGCGCTTGAGAATGTGCACACAATGTGAGGTAAAAGACTCAAAAATTAAACACAGTAGGGCTGGGAATTTTTTATTTACATACTGTTAACTTGGACGAGACTATTTTAGGTTGTAATTTACGTGCCTCTTGTGTGTGTTGTGTGGTGTGTCTCACCTATTTGTGGTTGCAGGGGGCGAGGGCCCGCTCCTGGCCCCCCCTTTACTGACCGCTACTGGGTCCCCTCCCTTCCCCGCCCAGAGCCATCATACCTCGTCTTAAAACTATGAGGTTCCTGCCTCCACTACATCATTTTTTGCCAAAAATCCACTTCAAAACAACCTATGGCTGAAAAAATACATCCTAACCCCTTGACCCCATCTGATCTTCAATTCCAATTGAGGCCCCTTGTTTTTATGTCGACATGTCTTCCCTGACCCTCCTTCCTCCAGTTTTTGTCAGGCCGATTTCCCTTAATTTTTTCTTCATGGGAATTCCCCTTACTCTGGAACCCCTGGTTACAAACTTTGCACATTCTCAAATTTCTTGACGTGCTTGACCAGGTTGATTCCCAAAACGGGCTGCTATTCCAATATACCTTTGCACACAGGTACATCTGAATGATCCTTTCTGAGGTACGAACGCTATTCCAGGTTTGCCGGGCGCCCAATGCCGAGCATTATCGGGCTAAGTTGTTCCCGGGAGATGTTCCGGTTTAAGCTACCCCTAGATCTCCTTGAGTGGGGTTTTTCATTTTGGGGCCACCTACCTATACTCTGTCTGGGTCTTTTTTCCTTTTTCCCCCCATTTTCATGACTTTGCATTTGGGCGGGCTAAATTCTAAGAGCCAGTTGCGGACCACCCCAGCCTGTCAAAGTCCTTTTTTTGAGTCCTGTCTGACCCACTGAATAATTCTCCCTTTAAACTTCACACATCTGCAACGGGACACTTCTGATTTTATCCCTCCATAAAGCATTCACATATACCAAAACACACTCGTCCCAGGACGGGAACCTGTGGACCCCCTGTCAAAGGCCCCCCCCTGGATACCTCATCACGACCGTAACCGTAACCGCTCTTTCCCCTGTCAGGTACTCGATCCCTTTCGTGCCCTCCTGTTATTACGTGCCTATCCTCTAGCTTCGCCTACTCTATGGAGGAACTATGTCAAGGCCCTTTTTCACAAACCACCCTCCCTCCAGTCTTACTCAGTTCCTTTCATAAAAACCCCAAAAGGTTTGTGGGACAAAGGGTTTCCTTGCATGAATTTTTTCCGACTGCATTTAAACAGTTCCGTTCCAGGCGCCCCACCACCTCCTCCGATAATCTCTCCATCAGTTTTTTCATACTATACACTCAGTGATTCGGTCTAAAGTTTTGGGGCCCGTTCTGTCTCTTGAAGATGGGGGCTACTTTGCCATCTTCCATACTCAGGTAGTTGCCCAGTTTTTAAAAAGTTTTGATGATTTTGGTTTAAGGCACACACAGTTCCCCTGCCCCCTCTAAGGGCCCAGGGGAAAATGTCCGGTCCCACCGCCTTTTAGGATCAAAACACTTAGAACTCTTCCCTCTTCCCCGGTTGTGGTATTTCATCCACACTTGTTGGTTTTATCCCTTGTTGGGTACCCCCTGCTTTGTCTTCCCCCTTCCTTCTGCCCCCACTGTAAATACTTTAATCACTCAGCGCGAACGAAAAATTTTGTCGAAAAATTCACAAACTGAGTTAATCTTATAGAAAAATAGCTTAACTCTCTGGCAACACAATGGTACCAGAATCATTGTTCTACGACATTCCTACAAGGAATTATGGTCATTTAAAAACACCTAGGGTTACGTCACCACCCGCGGCAGGTGTGCTCACCTGTCGTCAATTTTTTTTGTTTTCCGTTTTTTTTTTCGTGTATTTATTGTATTATTCTTTCTAAGATAATAATTGACGATTTGGCATCATAATACATTGGGCGGGACTTATACGTAGAGTTCCAACCAACCAGGAACCTCCCGACACCATTTTGCTGACGTCATGGAAAATTCCAGTCTCGGGGTGGCCGGGGAATATGGCTCAATATAACGCTATTATAGCTTCTACGGCTTATTTATCTATCACAATTGATCTAATATGACATAATAAACAATATAAATAACAAAAAAATATGGTAAATACTCCAGAATGAATAATATATGGCATATTCCCAGAGCGCTCCATCGGGAATAATAGATTCCCATTCTCAGAGAGGGGCTTCCATTCTCTTTCTTTCACCTCCAGGGTCCTTATATTAAAGAAAACGAACATGGGTAACTATGATATACACTCGTAATGCAGTATAAGACTGAGAAAAATGTTATTTTCTCGAAAAAAAAAAAATCGGTGGTCCGGCTGTTTCGCGGATTATCTCGGAAGTTATTCACATATATGAGCCAGTAAATTCGTTAATAATAGCAGGAATGTAATGAAATTCACAGAGAACATAAAGGAAAGATTGTTTTACAAGCTAATGGTTTGTTTTTTGAGATATCATAATTTGTTTTTGATTTATGTGAGGGCAAAAGTCAGATATTTGGCTGAAAGTCAAAACCATACAAAATTTTATTTTTTTTAAGAATGAAGAAAGGATAAATTACAGAACGTCTAACCGCTAGAGATACAGTTTAGCATTGTTTTATGCGTAGATAATGCCAAAACAACTTCTCCAAGTCCCATGTCGAAGTTACTGTTCAATATGTATGATTATTAGTAAATATTTTTTTTCTCAGTTGTTTTTTGAGCTATCTTATTGAAACTTGGTCACATTACTATTGAAAGGTGCTTCTTTACGTACAAAAAAAATGAAAGAAATCGAACGAAAAATAAAAAAAGTTCATGTGTGGACATAAGGTTCCCCCTAAGCTCTTCACATATTTTATCGTTTCTTGTGAGCTGCCCCACCTTCTTTCCTCAGCCTGATTACCTGATCCTTGACTGTCGTCTTCCTCCTGATGTAGCTATAAAGCAGTTTTCGGGTCAGACTTGACTTTCGATGCTATGTCGTTTTCGAACTGCCGCTGGGCATACGCGTTTCTGGCTCGTCGACTAATCTCTTTGTTTTCCTGGATCTTTTGCCTTCTGTACTTTTTCCATTACCTAGCGCTGTTAGGTTTTGCCTTCCCCACACCTGCTGGTAAACCAGGGGCTCGTTCTGGTCTTCCCATTATTTCTGGTACCCTTGGGAACAAACCTTTCCTCTGCCTCCTTGCATTTTGTTGTTACGCAGTCCATCATTTCGTGTACTGACTTTGTGTGTGTGTGAGTGCGTGTGTGTACTCACCTAGTTGTACTCACCTAGTTGAGGTTGCAGGGGTCGAGTCCGAGCTCCTGGCCCCGCCTCTTCACTGGTCGCTACTAGGTCACTCTCCCTGAACCGTGAGCTTTATCATACCTCTGCTTAAAGCTATGTATGGATCCTGCCTCCACTACATCGCTTCCCAAACTATTCCACTTCCTGACTACTCTGTGGCTGAAGAAATACTTCGTAACATCCCTGTGATTCATCTGCGTCTTCAACTTCCAACTGTGTACCCTTGTCTCTGTGTCCAATCTCTGGAACCTCCTGTCTTTGTTCACCTTGTCAATTCCTCTCAGTATTTTGTATGTCGTTATCCTGTCCCCTCTATCTCTCCTGTCCTCCAGTGTCGTCAGGTTGATTTCCCTTAACCTCTCCTTGTAGGACATACCTCTTAGCTCTGGAACTAGTCCTGTTGCAAACCTATGCACTTGCTCTAGTTTCTTTACGTGCTTGGCTAGGTGTGGGTTTCAAACTGGTGCCGCATACTCCAATATGGGCCTAACGTACACGGTGTACAGGGTCCTGAACGATTCCTTATTAAGATGTCGGAATGCTGTTCTGAGGTTTGCTAGGCGCCCATATGCTGCGGCCGTTATTTGGTTGATGTGCTCTTCAGGAGATGTGCCTGGTGTTATACTCACCTCAAGATTTTTTTTTTGTAGTCTCTGGTCCCCTAGACTGTACTCCGTCTGCCGTCTTCTTTGCCCTTCCCCAATCTTCATGACTTTGCACTTGGTGGGATTGAACTCCAGGAGCCAATTGCTGGACCAGGTCTGCAGCCTGTCCAGATCCCTTTGTAGTTCTGCCTGGTCTTCGATCGAGTGAATTCTTCTCATCAACTTCACGTCATCTGCAAACAGGGACACCTCAGAGTCTATTCCTTCCGTCATGTCGTTCACAAATACCAGAAACAGCACTGGTCCTAGGACTGACCCCTGTGGGACCCCGCTGGTCACAGGTGCCCACTCTGACACATCGCCACGTACCATGAATCGCTGCTGTCTTCCTGACAAGTATTCCCTGATCCATTGTAGTGCCTTCCCTGTTATCCCTGCTTGGTCCTCCAGTTTTTGCACCAATCTCTTGTGTGGAACTGTGTCAAACACCTTCTTGCAGTCCAAGAATATGCAATCCACCCACCCCTCTCTCTCTTGTCTTACTGCTGTCACCATGTCACAGAACTCCAGTAGGTTTGTGACACAGGATTTCCCGTCCCTGAAACCATGTTGGCTGCTGTTGATGATATCATTCCTTTCTAGGTGTTCCACCACTCTTCTCCTGATAATCTTCTCCATGATTTTGCATACTATACATGTCAGTGACACTGGTCTGTAGTTTAGTGCTTCATGTCTGTCTCCTTTTTTAAAGATTGGGACTACATTTGCTGTTTTCCATGCCTCAGGCAATCTCCCTGTTTCGATAGATGTATTGAATATTGTTGTTAGGGGTACACATAGCGCCTCTGCTCCCTCTCTCAGGACCCATGGAGAGATGTTATCCGGCCCCATTGCCTTTGAGGTACCTAGCTCACTCAGTGTGTGTGTGTATGTGTACTCACCTAATTGTGGTTGCAGGGGTCGAGACTCAGCTCCTAGCCCCGCCTCTTCACTGATCGCTACTGGGTCCTCTCTCTCTCTGCTTCCTGAGCTTTGTCATACCTCTTCAAACTATGTATGGTTCCTGCCTCCACTACTTCACTTGCTAGGCTATTCCACATCCTGACAACTCTATGACTGAAGAAATACTTCCTAACGTCCCTGTGACTCGTCTGAGTCTTCAGCTTCCAGTTGTCACCCCTTGTCCCTGTGTCCCCTCTCTGGAACATCCTATCTCTGTCCACCCTGTCTATTCCCCGCAGTATCTTGTATGTCGTTATCATGTCTCCCCTGACCCTTCTGTCCTCCAGTGTCGTCAGTCCGATTTCCCTTAACCTTTTCTCGTACGACATTCCCTTGAGCTCTGGGACTAGCCTTGTTGCAAACCTTTGTACTTTCTCTAACTTCCTGACGTGCTTGACCAGGTGTGGGTTCCAGACTGGTGCTGCATACTCCAGTATGGGCCTAACATACACAGTGTACAGTGTCTTGAACGATTCCTTATTAAGGTATCTGAACGCTATTCTCAGGTTTGCCAGGCGCCCGTATGCTGCAGCGGTTATTTGTTTGACGTGTGCCTCCGGTGATGTGCTCGGTGTTATTGTCACCCCAAGGTCTTTCTCCCTGAGTGAGGTCTGTAGTCTTTGTCCACCTAGCCTATACTCTGTCTGCGGTCTTCTTTGCCCCTCCCCAATTTTCATGACTTTGCATTTGGCTGGATTGAATTCGAGAAGCCAGTTACTGGACCACATGTCCAGCCTGTCCAAGTCTCTTTGCAGTCCTGCCTCATCCTCGTCCGATTTAATTCTTCTCATCAACTTCACGTCATCTGCGAACAGGGACACTTCAGAGTCTATTCCTTCCATCATGTCGTTCACATATATCAAAAATAGCACTGGTCCTAGAACTGACCCCTGTGGGACCCCGCTCGTAACAGGCGCCCACTGTGATACCTCTTCACGTACCATGACTCATTGCTGCCTCCCTGTCAGGTATTCCCTTATCCATTGCAGTGCACTCCCTTTTACATGCGCCTGATCCTCCAGCTTCTGCACTAATCTCTTGTGGGGAACTGTGTCAAAGGCCTTCCTGCAGTCTAGGAAAACGCAATCTACCCACCGCTCTCTCTCGTGTCTTACTTCTGTTACCTTGTCATAAAACTCCAGGAGGTTTGTGATACAAGATTTGCCTTCCATGAACCCATGCTGGTTTTCATTTATAATCTTGTTCCTTTCCAGGTGTTGGACCACTCTCCTCCTGATAATCTTCTCCATGACTTTGCACACAATACATGTCAGAGACACAGGTCTGTAGTTTAGTGCCTCGTTTCTGTTTCCTTTCTTAAATATGGGGACTACATTAGCTGTCTTCCATTTCTCAGGTAGTTGCCCAGTTTCAAGGGATGTGTTGAAGATTGTGGTTAGGGGCACGCACAGCATCTCTGCTCCTTCTCTAAGGACCCATGGGGAGATGTTGTCCGGTCCCATCGCCTTTGAGGTGTCAAGGTCACTTAAGAGCTTCTTCACCTCCTCCTCAGTTGTTCGTATGTCATCCAACACTTGTTGGTATATTCCCTCTTGATGTTCCCTTCTGTGCTGTCTTCCCACAGCCCTTCCTGTCTCTACTGTAAAAACTTCCTTAAATCTCCTGTTCAGCTCCTCACACACCTCCTGATCATTTCTTGTGAGTTCTCCACCTTCTGTCCTTAATCTGATCACCTGGTCTTTGACTGATGTCTTCCTAATGATGTGGCTATACAACAGTTTCGGGTCAGTCTTGATTCTCGATGCTATGCCATTTTCATACTGTCCCTGGGCCTCCCTCCTTACCTGTGCGTACTCATTCCTGGCTCTGCGACTGATCTCCCTATTTTCGTGTGTTCTCTGCCTTCTGTACTTTTTCCATTCTCTATTGCACTTTGTTTTTGCCTCCTTACACCGTCGGGTAAACCAGGGGCTCGTTCTGGTCTTCCCATTGTTACTGTTGCCCTTGGGAATAAACCTTTCCACTGCCTCCTTGCATTTTTTTGTTACATATTCCATCATTTCATTTACTGGCTTTCCTGCCATTTTCTCTGTCCCACTTAACCCCCCGCAGGAAGTTCTTCAACCCTATGTAGTCCCCTCTTTCATAGTCAGGCTTTTCCCTTTTCAATTCCTGTTATTCTCTCCACTTGCAGCTCTACTATGTATTCAAAGCAACAGAACCACGTGGTCGCTAGCTCATAGGGACTCTCATACTTGATGTCCTCAATGTCTGAGCTCCCAGGGTGAGCACAAGGTCCAATCTTGCGGGTTCATCCTCCCCCCCAAAACTTTTGGTAGTGTCCTTTAAACATGTTGGTGCATGGGGTTTTTCCAGCACCACGTCCAACATCCTGGCTCTCCATGTTTGGGGAAACCCCCATGTGGGTCCAGTTTTCCCTCAATCTCCCTGTGGTTGAAATCCCCATAACCCAGCAACTTTGCTCTGCTGGAGTGAGCTGGATTTTGTGGGGTTTTATGTGTGTGGGGTGTGTGTGTGTGTGTGTGTGTGTGTGTGTGTTGTGTTGTGTTGTGTGTGTGTATGTGTGTATGTGGGTGTTTTTTATATGTGTGTGTGTGGTGTGTGTGTGTGTGTTGTGTGTGTGTGTGTGTGTGTTGTGTGTGTGTGTGTGTGTGTGTGTGTGTGTGTGTGTGTGTGTCTGTGTGTGTATGTGTGTATGTGGGTGTTTGTATGTGTGTGTGTGTGTGTGTGTGTTGTGTGTGTATTTGTGTGTGTGTGTGTGTGTATGTGTGTGTGTGTTTTGTGTGTGTTTTGTGTGTGTGCATATGTGTGTGTGTGTGGTTGGTGTTGTGTGTGTGTGTGTGTGTATATGTGTGTGTGTGTGTATGTATGTGTGCGTGTGCGTGTATGTGGTGTGTGTGTGTTGGTGTTGTGTGTGTGTTGTGTGTGTGTGTTGTGTGTGTGGTGAGTGTGTGTGTTTGTGTGTGTGTTGTGTGTGTGCATATGTGTGTGTGTGTGTGTGTTTTGTGTGTGTTGTGTGTATATATGTTGTGTGTGTGTTTTGTAAAGTATTGTCGTTGCGTGTATGTGTGCGTTGTGTGTGTTGTGTGTGTGTGTGTGCATATGTGTGTGTGTGGTGTGTGGTGTGGTGTGTTGTGTGTGTGTATGTTTGTGGTTGTGTGTGTGTATGTTTTGTGTGTGTTATGTGTGTGTGTGTGTGTGTGTGTGTGTGATGTGTGTGGTGTGTGTGTGTGTTATGTGTTGTGTGTGTTATTTTTGTGTTGTGTGTTGTGTAGTATGTGTGCGTGTGCTGTATGTGTGTTGTGTGTGGTGTGTGTGTGTGTGTGTGTGTGTGTGTGTATTGTGTGTGTTTGCGTATGTGTGCGTGTACTCGTGCGTTGTGTACTCACCTATATTTTCTCGAGTTTTCAAAACTTCATTAAATTGACTTCAGTGTTTTGGGAATTTTTCGCTGTAACATTGATCTTACTGATCTTCTCCCATTGTTAACATTCAATCTTTCATCACCAACAATTCTTTTTAGGGTGCCAGGGGAAGCTTCCCCATTACCAGCTGTACAATTACTGCTGTAACTTGCATCTACACTACACTAAACACTATGTTCTTTTGTTCTTCTCGAAGCGCATTTTTAAATTTTCTTGACGTATTTTTATGAATGTTTAAAGGTACTTTACGGCTCTCACGCATTTCACATTCTTTCCGCTCGAAGGCCAGACGGAAAATCACAATTTGTTTGGAGTTCACACACAAGCACACATGTGACTTTCTTAACACAAGAACCGGATGCAATGACCACAAAAGTGATGTAGTGAGCTCTTTATCGTTAGTAAAAAATATACATGAAGGTCACATTCTTATACAAGAACGCCAAGATACAAATATCACACTGTTATTCACAGTAGCGCCAAAGATACAAAGTTTTACGTTGTTTTACACACGTAATACCAGAGATACCGTGATCACATTGCTGTACATTATAAGACCATTATTTTTAAAGGGGTGGACCGGTAAGCCAGCGGAAGGCCTCGGTCAGATGACCAAAGCTCCACAGGCAGGTCATCATCTGACTAAGACCTGCGTCAAGAAACACTTGTCCTGTTTCCTGATAAACCTTACCTAACCTAACCTGTGTTCTTCACTCACATAAACACTCAGCACTCATTAACACTGTTATAATGTGTTCTTCAGTAACATACACTCATATTACCTCTGTTCACACCATGTAATTGTTGTTTCTAACTGACTTCCTGTGACATTCACATTCATTATTTACTTCTCTCTTAACAAAACAAATAACTGACTTCCTGTGACATTCACATTCATTATTTACTTCTCTCTTAACAAAACAAATAAGGTACAAATATACATAATTTGTTTCACTAAGATTCTTATACATCGTGAAGTAACTTTGTTGTAACAACATTTCGCTCACTATAATATGCATAACAACACTAGAGAAACAGAGATCACGCTGTTATACATAGTAACACCATTATATACAAAAACCAAGCTGTTATACATAGAACACCATATATAACATAAACCAAGCTGTATCATGTTAACTCAGAGTACGAAAGGTGCAAAAATTAATTTAAACAGATAAAACTATGGCATATAAATATAAGAAAATAATTTAAAATATTTGGGCCTCACCATGGTGGTGTAACCGGACGGAATTTTCTTCTCTGTGGCTGGACTACGGTACGAGTCTACCCGGGTGGATGTATTTACACAGCACAGATTCTGTGTGTCCCTCTCTGTAAGTACATCTGTCTGTATATAATGATATTCAAACATTTGTTGTAATATCATAAAATGGTAATGCTCCATGGTGAGGCTACATTGAAGAGTTAATTCCTCTTTGAGGAAATGCTGTTTTTTGGGGTTCACAGCTCTCAACGTCCCCCTCAAATGTACTATAACAACTTCCTTTTTTTTCGTTTGATACGAAGCTGTTTTGTTGCTGAGTGAGTGTGTGAGTGTACAACATATTATTGCACATTGTTAAAAAGTGTTTAGTGGGTGTGTGAGTGTTGAGCTGATTATTACACATTGTTAAAGTGTGTTGAGTGTGTGTGAGAGTGCAGAGTACACTATCACACATTGTTAAAGAATACTGAGTGGGTGTGGGAAAGTGTACATACATTAACACACATTGACACAGAGTGCAGTGACTGACCAAGTCACTGAACAAAGAACAACAATAGATAAAAAACATTGTTCCATAAAAACACTGTCCTGCAAACAATGCCCTTTTCTTCACCTTTTTAAAAATAGCAAAAATCATCACCTATTTTTTAAAACATTAAAACTTTGTAATTTAATATAGCAAAGGAAGTTTTCTGTGTAATTATTGTAATTTCCAGTCGCACAATGGAGAATAAAATGACATTATAAACCCCTTTCTCGAATCTTTGACTTGTTAAGATTCAAGAAGTTGAATGTTTTGCTGACACATGTAAATACACTCGAATAAGTACACATAAATAACAACATTCATGAACATTAAGCGTAACATGTAAATGTTCCACTACAAGATCATTTTATTCTAACTGATCTTGTAGTTCAATGTTTTTCAGTTGATGCAGAGAAATTTTTTGTTGAACGAGTGAACAATGTTCACTGCCTACAACACATCAGGTACCAGTAATATTACCTAAAGAAACCAAATGTTAATATCTGAGGAAATACACTGTGTGATGCACAGTTTATAATGGTGAAGAAAAAAAACTTTATCAAGTTAATAACTTCATCATCTCAGAAAATGTTTTTGTGTTTTTCACATTATAACAATGTTGAACTGATCACACACACTCACACTTATTAACACTGTTATAATGTGTTCTTCACTCACATATACACTCAGTACTCATTAACAGAGTTATAACGTGTTCTTCACTCACATACACACTCAGTACTCATTAACACTGTTATACCGTGTTCTTCACTCACATACTCAGTAATCATTAACACTGTTATAACGGTTCTTCACTCACATAAAACACTCAGTAATCATTAACACTGTTATAAAAGTGTTCTTCACTCACATATACACTCAGTACTCATTAACACTGTTATACCGTGTTCTTCACTCACATACTCAGTAATCATTAACACTGTTATAACGTGTTCTTCACTCACATACACACTCAGTACTCATTAACACTGTTATACCGTGTTCTTCACTCACATACTCAGTAATCATTAACACTGTTATACCGTGTTCTTCACTCACATACACACTCAGTAATCATTAACACTGTTATAACGTGTTCTTCACTCACATATACACTCAGTAATCATAACACTGTTATAACGTGTCCCCTTTACTCACAAAATACACTCAGTAATCATTAACACTGTTATAACGTGTTCTTCACTCACATACACACTCAGTAATCATTAACACTGTTATAAAGTGTTCTTCACTCACATACTCAGTAATCATTAACACTGTTATAACGTGTTCTTCACTCACACTCTCAGCACTCATTAACAGTGTTATAACGTGTTCTTCACTCACATACACACTCAGCACTCATTAACAGTGTTATAACGTGTTCTTCACTCACATACATACTCAGTAATCATTAACAGTGTTATAACGTGTTCTTCACTCACACTCCCAGCACTCATTAACAGTGTTATAACGTGTTCTTCACTCACATAAACACTCAGCACTCATTAACACGTTATAACGTTTTTTTTCACTCACATACTCAGTAATCATTAACACTGTTATAACTGGTTCTTCACTCACACTCCCCGCACCATAAACATGTTATAACGTGTTCTTCACTCACATAAACAAATCAGCACTCATTAACACTGTTATAACGTGTTTCTTCACTCACATACACACTCAGCACTCATTAACAGAGTTATAACGTTTTTTCTTTACTCACATACACACTCAGTAATCATTAACACTGTTATACCGTGTTTCTTCACTCACATACACACCATAATCATTAACCTGTTATACCGTGTTCTTCACTCACATACACACTCAGTAATCATTAACACTGTTATACCGTGTTCTTCACTCACATACACACTCAGTAATCATTAACACTGTTATAACGTTTCTTCAAATCACACTCCCAGCACTCATTAACAGTGTATAACGTGTTCTTCACTCACATACACACTCAGCACTCATTAACACTGTTATAACGTGTTCTTCACTCACATACAAAACTCAGCACTCATTAACACCGTTATAACGTGTTCTTTACTTACATACACTCTCAGCCTCATTAAAAATGTTTTTAACGTGTTCTTCACCCCACACACTCAGCACTCATTAACACTGTTATAAACGTGTTTTTCACTTACACTCTCAGCACTCATTAACAGTTTTTATAACGTGTTCTTTACTCACATACACACTCATAATCATTAACACTGTTATAACGTGTTTTTTCACTCACATACACACTCAGTACTCATTAACAGTGTTATAACGTGTTCTTCACTCACATACACACTCAGCAATCATTAACACTGTTATAACGTGTTCTTCACTCACATACACACTCAGCAATCATTAACACTGTTATAACGTGTTCTTCACACACATACACACTCAGTAATCATTAACACTGTTATAACGTGTTCTTCACTCACATACACACTCAGTAATCATTAACACTGTTATAACGTGTTCTTCACTCACATACACACTCAGCAATCATTAACACTGTTATAACGTGTTCTTCACACACATACACACTCAGTAATCATTAACACTGTTATAAAGTGTTCTTCACTCACATACATACTCAGTAATCATTAACACTGTTATAACGTGTTCTTCACTCACATACACACTCAGTAATCATTAACACTGTTATAAAGTGTTCTTCACACACATTTACACTCAGCAATCATTAACACTGGTATAACGTGTTCCTCACTGAAATGCTTTAAAAACCTAACAGATTCTTCATATAGGGGGCAGCCAGTAGATTGGTTTTACTTGCTTAAGAAATTCGTTCAGAGAAAACATCTTCAATCGTCCAATTGATTCTTGATCTAAGGAAATGAATCCCCCTTTTTTTTCATAATCAAAGTTTATTACCTCTCATTCCCAAATTTCTGCCTAACATTTATCGGGTTACGGTTCCTCCCCGAGTGCACTATGTGACGTGCACAGAGAGCAAGGGCGAGCTTTAATTGGCAATGCAGCTTGTTAAACTCTCTGTTAAGGAACATTTTTCCAGTTTTGTTGCACGTCATCTGAACTGGTAGGAAGCACTGCTAGCCAGAGCTCAAGTGATTAATCAGTCTTTCTATAACTGATCTGGTCATTCAAGTTTTTGCAGTCATCAATATTTCATAAATTGAAAAAAATCGTGGGGGAGCATCAAATGATCACATCCCCCAGACACTCTCTCCCCCTCTATGGTAAACACCCGCAGGACTGAGAGTCTTCACATAATTCTGTCTTTGTAAATGATGTTTACAGTTAGGTTTAACTTATATTTATCTGCATATAGTACACCAATGATCTAGTGTTGAAACTAAAAGTACCATTGTTTATGTATTATAATCGTATATTATGTATTATATGTATTATATGTATTATATGTATTATTATGTATTATAATCGTATAATCGTAGGTAGTAGGTTGGTAGACAGCAACCACCCAGGGAAGTACTACCGTCCTGCCAGATGACTGTGAAACAAAAACCTGTAACGTTTTGCATGATGGTAGATTGCTGGTTTTCTTTTTCTGTCTCATAAACACCTAGATAACAGGGATATCTTGCTACTCCTACTTACACTTTGGTCACACTTCACAGACATGCACATGCATATATATATATACATACATCTAGGTTTTTTTCCTTATTCCCAAATAGCTCTTGTTCTTTTTATTTCTTCTATTGTCCATGGGAAGTGGAAAAGAATCCTCCCCGAAGCCTGCGTGTCGTA
>NC_069497.1:10456613-10489103 GCF_026875155.1 Cherax quadricarinatus | reverse complement strand
GACTGGAGTGGGAATACGCCACCGTGGCTACTGTCAGGGAGGTGGAGTGGGAATAACATCACCGTGGCTACTGTCAGGAGGCTGGAGTGGGAATTAACGCCACCGTGCTACTGTCAGGGACGCTGAGTGGGTAATAACATCACCGTGGCTACTGTCAGGGAGGCTGGAGTGGGAATAACGCCACCGTGGCTACTGTCAGGGAGGCTGGAGTGGGAATAACATCACCGTGGCTACTGTCAGGGAGGCTGGAGTGGGAATAAGACCCACAATAGCGTACTGTGAGGTCACGCTATTGAATCAAATCAGAATGTAAATTAATGAAAAATAACTCATTTGCGCACTGTCAGCTCAGAGTTATGAGTTACCAGACCTGGCACGTGGAGCCAGTGGTTCGTCTTAAGTCCGCCCCACCCTCGCCTCCCACCGTTCTACTGTCAGGAGGAATCCATCCGGGGGCTACCCGGATGGTCTCCCCTTTTTTCAGGGTCCAGTGGATAACTCACCTGTGGCTACTGTCGGGAGCTGGAGTGGGCAATACTCACCGTGCTACTGTCAGGAGGCTGGAGTATTAACCACCAGTGCTTCAGGTGTCCTAGGGGAATCCACCGTTCTCTCAGGATGAGTCTTTTACACCACTGTACCTCAGGAGTCTGGCGTGGATTACCATACCCCAGTAGGCTTGTTCAGCGCTGAGTGGATCCTCCCTGCACTGTCCCAGGAGTCATGTGGGAATTCATTGGGCTCCTTATGCTCACTGTATCCAGTTGAATCCAACCATCTACCCCGTATGTCCTCCATATCCCACTTATTCGACCAGTCAGGGATCATGCCTTCCCAGAGTTCATGTATCCAGGATCCATCCGTACCCCGGATTTCCCTTCCACTTACCAAGGTCGCATGCTCGTCTTTCCCTCCCCATGGGTTCATGTATCCAGGAATCCATCCGCTCGCTCCGGATGTCTCCCTTCCCCACTTACCAAGGTCAGCCTCCCCTCATCAATCTCTTTCCTCCCTTCCCACCATCAGCTTTCCCCAGGTCATGTTCCAGGAATCCATCCGTCGCTCCCCGGATGTCTTCCCTTCCCACTTACCTAAGGTCGCCGTGCACTTTTCCCCCAGGTCATGTTCCAGGATCTCGCTGTCACGGACTCCCTTCCCCACTTCCTCAAGTCAGCCGGTATTCTGCTTCCCTAGGTCATGTATCCAGGAATCCATCCGTCTCGCCGGATGTCTCCCCTTCCCCACTTACCCAAGGTCAGCCTCAACTGCATGTATTCATGCCTTCCCAGGTTCATGTATCCAGGAATCCATCCGCTCGCTCCGGATGTCTCCCCTTCCCCACTTACACAAGGTCAGCCTCAACTGCATGTATTCATGCCTTCCCCAGGTTCATGTATCCAGGAATCCATCCGCTCGCTCCGGATGTCTCCCCTTCCCCACTTACACAAGGTCAGCCTCAACCACAACCTTCCCCAAGTTTATGAATCCAGGAATCCATCCGCTCGCTCCGGATGTCTTCCTTCCCCACTTACCTAAGGTCGCCTCAACTGTGTATTATGCCCTTCCCAGTCAGTATCCAGGATCCATCCGATCGCCCGAGTCTCCTTCCCACTTACACAAGTCAGCTCAACCAACTTCCCCAGTAGATCCAGGAATCTCCGCTCGCTCCGGGTCTTCCTTCCCCTTAAGAGTCGCGGTGCCTTCCCCAGATCAGTGTCTCCAGGAGTCCACTTATGTCACCTCAGGTGGACTCCCTTCCCCACTTCCCCAGAGTCAGCGGTGCCTTCTTCGGATCAGTGTCTCCAGGAGTCCACTTATGTCACCTCAGGTGGACTCCCTTCCCCACTTCCCCAGAGTCAGCGGTTGCCACCTTCAGTGACCTCGCTGCATGGAAACTTGGTCTTGTCTAGCTGGTCTACGGTAGAGACTGTCCAGGTGGGTGGAATTACTGGAGGTGACACACACAGAAAACTGCGTCCAGTAATTACACCCACCAAGACAGCCTGGACCGTAGGTCAGCTAGACGCCACCAAGCTGCCTCACAGTTGCGCCACCTCCGAGAGGCTAATTAACATAAATTTTGGAAATCCTTTTATATTACGCTATGAATTTAGTCTAAGTACGAGATTTTCTTGCTTATTTATCAGTTTAAAAGTATTTGTAAGTGTTTTATTTTATGTAGATGAATGTCCAAGTGTTGAAGAACTTTTCCACCTCCATCAAAACTGTATTAAATATTACACTGTTTTCATTTTATTTATTTATTGGTCATTTTCATATGACATTGAAAGGCTAAGAAGCGCACAAACATACACATATATATGTATTTTTACGTACATTTATACGCTAGTTTACGGTATTTTGACGACATTCTTCGTCACACGGCTGTTATAGCCATATATAAAAATACATAATATTAATTTAAATTAGGGGAACCGAAAAAGTAAATTATCTCACAAACTAATTTTATTAATAAAATCTGAACCTTCTACTAACCTTAACCTCAGTTCTACTAACCTTAACCTCAGTTCTACTAACCTTAACCTCAGTTCTACTAACCTTAACCTCAGTTCTACTAACCTAACCAGTTCTACTAACCTAACCTCCAGATTCTACTCTGAACCTCAGTCTAAAACCTTAACCCACTAAGTATCTACTAACCTTAACCTCAGTTTCTACTAAGCTAAAACACTCGTTCTACTAACCTCCTCAGATTAGCTTACCTCAACGAGAAAAACACATCAGGACTAAAAGTTTTAAAGTTGCCACTGAAGATTGATGATGCCTTTCTAATTTCTACTGTAATCAAGAACAATGCTTAACGCGCCTTCTGGAATAGTAGGCATTTAAATTTCCATCAAGAAAAAGTAAGACGAGTCAGTTTGGGTTAAGACCCCTCACCATGTCAGTTAAAGTATAGTAAGGTTCGTCAGGAAACAGGACAAATTTTCCTGGAGCGGGTCTTCGATGATACCAGCAGTTTTGGAGCTTTTGGTATCTGACCGAGGCCTTCCGCTGCTTACCGGTCACACCCCCTTTAAATATTTTGGTGTGTAATGGGAAAATAATGTAATAATGTAAAGTAATTCGTAAACCATTTTGAGAAAAAGTGTGGTACAGCAGCTATCCATTCCATTAAATATACCAACTGTTTTAGTAGGATACACAGTAAAATTTCAATGTCGATGAGAGGAGCCTTTTAACAGTTGTCACACAGAAAGAAAATTTGGAATGGGATTTGTATTATTGCATATAGGGCAGCAAATAGTCCAGAATCTTGCCGGGATACAACACATCAGCACTGAAAATTTGAAGCCAGACGAATATGGTGTTGTTCTCAAGCAATAAACGGAAAATTTGAAAAAAGTAAATTTAAATGTTTGAGAATGTTCCGATCTTGAGTCTCCCTTCGTTAAACTTAAAAACAGCGGTGGGCACAGCTAACCAAAAAGTTAGCTTCGCTAACCGCTAATCCTCTAACTAAAAAATTAGCTCAGCTAACGCTAAACCGCTAACTTTTTCACTGTATGTGCATGGACAGTACTTTGTTAGTGTCAAGTAAAGATCTCACGAAATGCAGCTAAAGTAATAACACTGGAAATTGAATCCTGAAGCAAATGGTGGGATGCTAGATGTTAAGTGAATGTGTTAGGAATGTTGAGTCGTGGAAAATTATTGCTTGGGGTGATATGATAATTAGTGTGGGAGACACTGTTGTGGAAGGTACAGTGGGAAAGTTTGAAGTGCTTGATGTAAATAATAATGTGGAAGCTTTACCTCACCTCAGCAACACAGCAAGCATGTCAGTATACAAGAACAGTAAAGTAATGCAGAAAAAAACGGTACGGCAACACGCAAGGAATGCAAAATGGAACTCTGTGAACCATTAACTAATATTTTTATTTATCTCTTCAAACAGGTGTAGTGTTGATATGTGGAAGATGGCTAACGTAATTCCTATTTTTAAACAGGGGACAAGTCGTTACCGTCAAATTACCGCCCAATAAGCTGACCTCAATTGTGGCAAATTACTAGAGTCAATTATAGCTGAGATTATAAGAAGCCATCTCGATAAGCATAGCTTGATTAATGATATCAGCATGGATTCACAAGAGGCCGGTCTTGTCTAACTAATTTATTAACTTTCTTCAGTAAAGCTTTTGAGGCTGTTGACCACGATAAAGAATTTGATATTATTTACTTAGATTTTTAGTAAGGCTTTTGATAGAGTTCCGCACCATAGACTGTTAAAGAAAGTGGCAGCTCATGGCATTGGGGGAAAAGTGCTCTCGTGGATCGAGTCATGGCTCATTGACAGGAAGCAGAGAGTGTCCATAAATGGGGTTAAATCCGAGTGGGGATCTGTAACAAGTGGCGTTCCACAGGGATCAGTCTTGGGCCCGTTGTTGTTTTATATATATATCAATGATCTTGATGAGGGAATTACTAGTGATATGAGCAAATTCGCCGATGACACAAAGATAGGTAGGATAATTGATTAAACGTAGATGTTATGGAACTTCAGGAGGATTTAAACAAACTCTATTATTGGTCAGAAAAGTGGCAGATGCAGTTCAATGTAGATAAATGCAAGGTTCTGAAGCTTGGGAGTGCCCATAACCCTAGTACTTATAAGTTAAAATGATGTAGAACTTAGCCATACAGATTGCGAAAAGGACTTGGGGGTTATGGTGAGCAGCAACCTTAAACCAAGACAGCAATGCCTAAGCATACGTAATAAGGCAAATAGATTACTGGGATTTATATCAAGAAGTGTAAGCAACAGAAGTCCAGAGGTCATACTGCAGCTTTATACATCATTAGTAAGGCCTCACCTAGATTATGCAGCTCAGTTCTGGTCTCCATATTACAGAATGGACATAAATTCGTTAGAAAACATTCAGCGTAGGATGACTAAATTAATACATAGCATTAGAAATCTTCCTTATGAAGAAAGATTGAAGACTCTTAAGTTACATTCACTTGTTAGACGAAGAATGAGGGGAGACCTGATCGAAGTGTATAAGTGGTAGATAGGTATTAATAAAGGGGATATTAATAAGGTCTTGAGGATGTCTCTCCAAGAGAGAACCGCAGTAATGGATTTAAATTAGATAAGTTTAGATTTAGAAAGGACATAGGAAAAGATTGGTTTGGAAATAGGGTAGTAGATGAGTGGAACAGTCTACCTAGTTGGGTTATTGAGGCTGGGACTTTGGGTAGTTTCAAATTTAGGTTGGATAAGTACATGAGTGGGAGGGGTTGGATTTGAGTGGGACTTTCACATCAGAGCTTATTTCTTGGGTGGCATTGAAAATTGGGTTGGGCAAATGTTTTGTTAGTGGGATGAATTGTAAAGGACCTGCCTAGTATGGGCAACAGGCCTCCTGCAGTGTTCCTCCTTTCTTATGTTCTTATGTTAACAGTGGAGTAACTTAAATACACAGGAAAATTACTACTGTAACATGCAAGGACTGCATACTAACACATAAATATTAGTGTTTGTGTATTGCCTGTGATTATACCAAGGAATGAATATGTCAAGATTGTGATTGATCGAGTGACGGAAAACACAAAAATAAATTAATGAAGAACTGTCTAGAAAAGTACCTCATAATAACAATAGAACAACACAAAACTGTACAGTACAGTAACACACAAAAGAAACAAAACTGTAACACATAAGAAAAAATACAGAACATCAGCCAGAACAGCTATGCAGTACATAAATATCACACAAGAACATACAAGAACAATACAATAAATAAGGAAGAGTAGAGCAAGATAACAGTAATACAAAAAACAGCAATATTGAAGACATTAAGACAGAGTTGTATGGCCAGGTTGTAACATCAACATCACAATCACTTTTGTCGAGAAGGTTGACTCTCCCAGTTATGTACATCTTATTTTCTTCTTTTTTATTGTGTTTGTGAATATTTTTCTCAATATAGTGAAGTTGATGAGAAGGTGAAGACGGGAAATAAAAATTAAAAATTATGTAATAATTCACAAATGTTTTCTTGCTATATACCTGTACAAGACTCTCTCACTTTTACTTCCTTATATTCTTCATATTTATCATTAAGGATATCTAGAAAAATACTATGTAACAGCATTCTACATCCCGATTATTCAGATTCTATTAAAATATATAAATATATTTAGATACAAATGGAAATCACAATCACTACAACATCACTAAAAACACTGCAAAATCACATTCATTACTCTAAATCACAATATCATTACTGAAATCACAAAACACCTCGCAAACCTAGATCTTAACTATTTTATCAAGTAGGAGGTAATTTATCTCGAATTTTTAATAGTGTGGTGAACCAGTGCAGGTCCCTCAGGACTTACACTCTAATATACTATAGAGCAGTACACTTATAAGGAGAGGGTGTGGTCTCATGATGTCTGTGTGAGAAAGTACACATATGTGCTTGAGAAGTTTGCACACTTGTGAGTGACACAGGTGTTGGATATTAAGTATTATACGTGTGCTGGGGAAATTGTGTTTATATATATTCTAGAGGTCTGGTCTCCAGACGGGGCCTCGGGGGCGTTGACCCCCGAAATTCTCTCCATGTATATTATCCACAGTGGAAACGACGAGAAATTGTGTGTGACCGTGTGTGTGTGTGTGTCTCGTGTGTGTGTGTGTGTGTGTGCGCGCGCGCTTTGTGATTGCATTCATATTAGTGTAGTAGGTTGATGAGTGTTTTTTATACGTGTTTGTGTGTGCGTTGCAGTTGCGTTGTTTTGTGCGGTATGAATGATGGTGACACCGCAGGCTGCCGTTGCACAAATGTGCAAAATGAGAGTGAAAATAAGAGTGTGTGTAAGTGGTTTTTAGGTACAGATATACATAAATAGTTACACAAATGATAATGCCACAGTAAAATATGCGTAAAATTACCCAGGATAACCTAAAAAGTCAGACAAAGATGATGTATTTCCATGTGCGCGGGCGCTTGTAACTCACTGCGCGTCTTGCGGAAATATACAGGATAAATTACATATGAAAATAAGAAGTTCAACACTTATTACAGTTCGCGTGGACGGTGGACAAACACACTAACAAACGAGCACTATAAACACCAACAAAAACATTCACAAACACATTGAATGCTAATTAAGTAAAAAAACTTATATTTAATGTAGAAAAATTGTATAATATAATAGACTCCAAAATTTCACTGAGAGGACAGGCCTTGGTGGTCGAACTGGGACGGTTAGCTTGACTGCCGTCTGGCTGATCTCGGTCTGACTGTCTGGTGGGTGTATTTACAGGACGCAGTTTCTGGGTGTCCCCTCCTGTACTTCCCACCCACCTGGACAGTCTTACCGTAGACCAGCTAAACAGGCCTCGTTCTCATCTGGCTAGATCACGGAAGGGATTACATAAGCTGGGAAAGGCTCGAGGCTGGAAGATATCCTAGGGAAGTGTGGGAAGGGGGGAGACATCCGGGGGCCACGGGATGGATTCCTGGACACATGGACCTCGGGAAAGGCCAAGGAGATACCTTGGGGAAGTGAGGAAGGGGGAATATCTGAGGGCGGACAGATGGACTTCTGACTCCTGGACTGTGGGAATGGATGAGATACTGGTTGCTAAGGGGCCCAGACCCCTGGGAAAGTGGGGGAAGGGAGAACATCTGAGGGGACACGGATGGGACTCTGGAACATGGACCTGGGAAAGGCGAGAGCTCCCTTGGGGAAGTGGGGGAACGAAAAGGGCGGGAGAGGGGGAATATCTGAGGCGAATCCTGGGAAATAAAATAATATGGTTGCTTAAGGCAGACCCTGGGAAAGTGGGGAAGAGAGAACATCTGACGGGGACACGGATGGCTCCTGGACACATGGACCTGGGAAAAAGGCGAGAGCTCCTTGGGGAATGGGGATGGGGGAGGGGGGAATATCTGAGGGGACTCTGGGAAAGAAGGAGATAACTGGTGCTAAGGCAGACCCTTGGGGGAAAGTGGGGAAGGGAGAACATCTGAGGGGACCGGATGGACTCCGGACTCATGGACCGGGAAAAGGCGAGCGGCATTTGGGGAAATGGGGGAAAGGGAAGGGGGGAATATCCTAGGCGGGCTCCTGGAGATATGGAAAGAAGAGGATACTGGTTGGCCAAGGCCAGACCCTGGAAAGTGGAGAAGGGAGAACATATGAGGGGACACGGATGGACTCCGGACCACATGGGACCTGGGAAAGGAGAGAGCACCTTGAGGGAAGTTGGGGAAGGGGATGGAATATCTTGAGGCGACTTCTGGGAAGAAGGAGATACTGGTTGCTAAGGGCAGACCCTGGGAAAGTGTGGGGGAGTGGAAGAGAACATCTGAGGGGACACGGATGGACTCCCTGGATACATGGACCCTGGGAAGGCGGAGAGCACCTTGGGGGAAGTGGGGAAGGAAGGGGGGAATATCTGGGGCAGACTGGCTGGGAAGGAGAACTGGTTGCTAAGGCAGACCCTGGGAAAAGTGGGTTAAGGTGGAGAAATCTGAGGGGACACGGATGGGAGTCCCGGACACATGGACCTGGGAAAAGCGAGAGCACCTTGGGGAAAGGTGGGAAGGGAAGAGGGGGGGAATATTGAGGCGGACTCCTGGGGAAAGAATAGAGATACTGGTTGATAAGGCAGACCCTGGGAAGTGGGGAAGGGATAACATCTGATGGACACTGATGGGACTCCCGGGCACACATGGACCTGGGAAAAGGCGGAGAGAGCACCTTGGGGAAGTGGGGAGAGAAGAGGGGGGGAATATCTGAGGCGGGAACTCCCTGGGAAAGGAGATACTGGTTGCTAAGGCAGACCCTGGGAAAGTCCGGGCCCGAGAAGGGAGAACATTGAGGGGACAGGGATGGACTCCTGGACACATGGACCATGGAGGAAAGGCGAGAGCACCTTTGGGAAGTGGGGAAGTGGGAGGGAAGGGGGGGAATATCTGAGGCGGGACTCCTGGGAAAAGAACATCCACCAACATTCACAGTGTTTCTAAAGTAACACTGTGAATGTTGTGGATGTTTTAGCGTATACACTTGTGGATGGTGTGGGTGTTTCTAACTAACATGTGAGTGCTTTGGCGTTTCTAGCGTAGCACTGTGAATGTTGTGGATACTTCCAGACGGCAACACTGGTAGAATGTTGTGGAGGAGGGTGGAGAGGTGGTGGAGGGGACTGTGGAAGGGGTGGTGTGAGGAAGTGTGGAGTTGTGGGAGGAGAAGTGTGAAGCAGTGGTGGAGGAGATGGTGGAGCGATGGAGGAGGAGTGTGGAAGGGTGGTGGGGAGTGTGGAGGAGGTGTGGAGGGTGGTGTGGAGGAGTGTGGAAGGGGGTTGCGGAGATGTAGTGGGATGGGTGAGGGAGGAGTTGAGGAGGAGTGGTGGAGAGTGGATAGGTTGTGGAGGAGTGTGGAGGTGTGGGGGAGGAGTTGTGGAGGAGTGTTGTTTGAGGGTGGAAGTGGTGCTGTAGGCGTGTGAGGAGTAGTGAAACGAGTGCGGAGGGGTGGTGGAGGGTGTGGGAAGGTTGAGGATTGTCGTGGGAGGGTGGTGGAGGAGTGTTGTGAGGAGTGTTGAGGAGGGGATGGAGGAGTGTAAAGATGTAATGGAGGATTGTTGGGGGATAGAGGAGGTGTGATGATTGGGATATTGGAGGAGGGAGGTGGCGGTTAGTGGAGGAGTCTTGACGAGATAGTGGAGAAGAGTGGAGAGGACAGCTGTAGGAGTGTGGGAGGTATAGTTAAGAGGACGTGTGAAAAAGGGATATGTGAAAGGGAATGTGAAGGGGAATAGAGAAGAGAATTTGAGGGGGATAGTTGAGGGTACGTGTGGAGGTGTGTTGGAGGAATGTGGAAGGTTGGGTGGGATAAGTGTGGAGGAGTGGGTGGAGGAGTGTGGGAAAGGTGAGTGGAGGAGTGTAGAGTGGTGGTGGAGGTGTGTAGTGGTGTGTTGGGGGAGAGTGTTTCGAAGGGGGTGGTGGAGGGTGCAATGGAGTTGGTGGGAGTGTGGAGGGTGGTGGAGTGTGGTGGAGGTGATGGGTGGTGGAGAAATGGGGAAGGGGTGGTGCAGAAAGTGTGAAGGAGAGGTGGAGAAGTGTGGAAGGAGTGGTGAGGAGTGTGGAACGAGGAGGGGGTGTGGGAATGGGGGTGGGGTGGAGGAATGTGGAGGAGTTGTGAAGGGGTATTGGAGAGGTGCCCCGAGGGGTGGCTGGAGGCGTGTGGAGAGGTCTTGAAGAGTTATGTGGTAAGGGGTTTTGGTGGAGGAGTGTGGAGGGCGTGGGGGGAGAAGTGTGGACAGGTTGTTGGAGGAGTGTGGTTGCGGTGGTGGATGGAGTGTGGTGGGGGATGGTGGAGAGGTGGTGGAGGGAAGTGTGGAGGATTGGATAGAGTGAAGTGTGGAGGGGTGGTGGAGAAGTGTGGAGGGGAGGTGGAGGAGTGTGGTCTTGTAATGGAGGGCGTGTGGAGGGAATAGTGGGAGGAGTGTGGAGGGGGAATAGTGTAGGAGCGTGGAGGGGAGGGGATGAGTGTGGACTTGTAAATGGTTGAGTGTGGGGGTTGATTGTGGAGGGATGTGGAGGGGTGGTTGGTGGAGGAGTGTGGGACAGGTGTGGAGGAGTCTGGAGGGGTTGTGGATGAGAGTGAACTTGTAATGGAGGAGTGTGGAGGGGATAGTGGAGGAGAGAAGAGGTGTGCTGGAGGCGCGAGGACAGGTGTTGGAGGAGTGTGGAGGGATGGTGGAGGAGTGTGAAGGGTTGGTGGAGGAGTGTGGAGGGAGGTGGACGAGTGTGGAGGGGTTGTGGAGAAGTGTGGAGCGTAGTGGAGGAGTGTTAAGGTGTGGTGGAATAGTGTGGAGGGGTGGTGAAGGAGTGTGGAGGTGTGGTGGGAGTGGGAGTGGTGGGGAGGTGGAGGTGGGAGAGTGGAGGGTGGTGGAGGAGTGGGAGGGTAGTGAAGGAGTGTTGAAGGGGTGGAGAAGATATTGAGGGGTGGTGGAGTGTTGAGGGGTAGTGCAGGAGTGTGGATGGGTATTGGAGGAGTGTGCAGGGGTTGTGGATGAGTGTGCTTTGGTGGTGGAGGAGTGTGGACAGGAGGTGAAGGAGTGTGGAGGGGTGGTGGAGGAGTGTGGAGGGGTTTTGGAAGAGTGTGGATTGGTAGTTGAGGAGTGTGAATGGTGGAGGAGAGTATAGTTGTGGTGGAGGAGTGTGGAAAGGAGGTGTATAAATGTGGAGGAGTGCTGGAGGAGTGTGGAGGGTAGGTGAAGGAGTGTTGAAGAAGAGGAGAAGTGGGAGGAATGGTGGAGGAGTGTGGAGAAGCTTTGAGGGGTGTGGAAGAATTTTGGAGGGGAGGTGGAGGATGTGGAGTGTAGGTGGGTGTAAGGTTGAAGGGTGGTGGAGGAGTGTGAGGGGATGGTGGAGTGAGTTGAAGGTGGGTGGTGAGGATGTGGAGGGTGTATGGGTGGGTGTGAGGAGTGTGGAGGAGTGTGAAGCGGTGGAGGAGTGACTATGGAGGAGTGTGGAGGGTGAGTGTGAGGGTGGTGAAGTGTGAAGGGTGGTGGAGGAGTGTGAGAGCGGATGGGAGTGGGAGGGTGTGGAAGGGGGTGGAGGAGTGTGGAGGAGTTGTGGAGGGGTGGGAGGGAGTGTGGAGGAGTGTGGAGAGAGTGTGGATTGGGTGGTGGAGGAGTGTGGAGGTGGTGATAGGAGTGTGAGGAGTTGGTGAGGAAGTTTGGAGTGGTGGGTGGAAAGGAGTGTGGAGGAGTGGTGGAGGAGTGTGGAGGGGGAGGTGGAAGGAGTGTGAGAGGGTGTAGAGAGTAGGAGTTGTTGTGGAGGAGTGTGGAGAGGTGGTGGAGTAAGTGGAGGGGTGGTGGAGTGTGGAAGGGAGTGTTGGAGGTGGAGGGTGTGAGGAGTGTGGAGGGGTGGTGTGAGGAGTGTTGAAGCATGGAGGAGTGAGTGTGTCGAGTGAGGGTGGTGGGATGGAGTGTGAGGAGTTGGGGAGTGGTTGGAGGGTGGGAAGGACTGTGGAGGGGTGATGGTGTAGTGTGGAGGGGTGAGTGTGGAGAAATGTGAAGCGGTGGTGGAGAAGTGTGGAGAGATGGAGGAGGATTGTGGAAGGGTGGTGGAGGAGTTGGAGGACTGTGGAGGGGTGGTGGAGGTGTGTGGAGGGATGTGGAGGTGGAGGGGTTGCGAGAGTGTGGAGGGGTGTGTGGTAGGAGTGTGGAGGAGTGGTGGTAGAGTTGGATGGAGGTGAGGTGGTGGGAAAATTGTTGAGGGGTGGAGGAAGGAGTGTTGGAGGTAGTGATGAGAGTGATGTTGTTGAGTGGTGGTGGAGGAGTGGAGGAGTGGTGGAGTTAGGTTAGGTTAGGGTAGTTAGGTAGTGGTTAGGTTAGGTTAGTTAGGTTAGGTTGTAGTTTAGGTTAGTTAGGTTAGGTTAGGTTAGGTTATCTACTTCACTACACATCACTACAAAGTACTTCACTACACCACTACACTGCACAAGTCAGTACTTCATAATTGTCACTACACTTCAGTCATCGCTTCCTGACAATCATTGTTCAGTCATCAGTTGAGTTTCAGTTGATGACTCTGACGAAATATTGTAGAATAAATATCAATTTATATACTATTCCAAACGTACCCCCATAGCCGAGTTGGTAAAGCATCTGACTCTGCAACAAAGAACGTGGGTTCGAATCCCACCTCCACCTGTTTGATTATTTCACCTGTTTGATTATTTCACCTGAATTCATTGTGAAGAGTATTAGTCACAACTAGATCACAATGGATGAACAACGACGATTGCTTCTAGAGGAAATTAGAAAATGGAAGAAGAAAATGGAAAATGAGAAAATCCTGCGACAGGAAATTCTCCAAGAAAGGAAAGAAATCCTTGAACACAATAGAATGTTAACAGCAATGTTTGTTGATCAAGAGAATAAAGTCATACAAGTGATATGAAGGAGAGAGCTAAGAAAAAGACGCTTGGAGAAGCAAGAAAAATGTAATAAGAAGTTACGAGGATCTTGAATTGAAGGTTTAAGTTGTTAGGAGTAGTTGTTAATATAAGGAATTTATGTTATTATTATTAGAAGTTTCTTATGTTGTTATGAGGAGTTTCATGTGTTGCTATGAGAAGATTCTTAATTTTTAATGAGAGATGAAGGAATAACAAACACTCACACACTCACAACACACACCACACAAACAACAACACACACACACACACACACACACACACACACACACACACACACACAACACACACACACACACAACACACACACACCACAACACACCACACACACACACACCCACACACAACACACAACACACACACAACACACAACACACACACACACACACACACACACACAACACACACACACACACACACACACACACACACACACACACACACACACACACACACACACACACACACAAGTGAAGTAAATGTCAAAGCATCAACATAATCGAGTAAATTTCAGTTTTAATTTCGTCAAGCAGAAGCGTGTCATAGACAAGGTCAAGACGCAGCCACAGTATCTCGTGGGACGTTTTATAATCCCTGGAATGTAGGGATGACATTAGTTGTGTTCTCATGGGATCATTAATGCACGAATATAAATACAAATCGCCAAATAAAAGTGTTTTTGTGTTGAAAGAAAGTGCAACAGATGGTTATATTCTTTGTGGTATATCACAAAGCCAAGCACTTTCCATTGATGTGTAGTACCAGGTTGTGTTATACGTCAGGTCAGTGCAGTCCAGTCAAGATGACGATTATAATACATAAACAATGGTACTTTTAGTTTCAACACTAGATCATAGGTGTACTATATGCAGATAAATATAAGTTAAACCTAACTGTAAACATCATTTACAAAGACAGAATTATGTGAAGACTCTCAGCTCCTGCAGTGTTTACCATAGAGGTGAGAGAGTGTCTGGTGGTGTGATCATTTGATGCTCCACACGATATTTTATTCAATATGAAATATTAGATGGCTGCAAAACTTGAATGACCAGATCAGTTATAGAAAGACTGATTAATCACTTGAGCTCTGGCTAGCAGTGCTTCCTACCAGTTCAGATGACATGCAACAAAACTGGAAAAATGTTCCATAACAGAGAGTTTAACAAGCTGCATTGCCAATTAAAGCTCGCCCTTGCTCTCTGTGCACGTCACATAGTGCACTCAGGAGGAACCCGTAAACCCATAAATGTTAGACAGAAATTTGGGAATGAGAGGTAATAAACTTTGATTATAAAAAAAAGGGGGATTCATTTCCTTAGATCAAGAATCAATTGGACAGAATGAAGATGTTTTCTCTGAACGAATTTCTTAAGCAAGTAAAACCAATCTACTGGCTGCCCCCTATATGAAGAATCTGTTAGGTTTTTAAAGCATTTCAGTGAGGAACACTTTATAACAGTGTTAATGATTGCTGAGTGTATATGTGAGTGAAGAACACTTTATAACAGTGTTAATGATTACTGAGTGTGTATGTGAGTGAAGAACACGTTATAACAGTGTTAATGATTACTGTTAAGTGTGTTTATGAGTGAGTGAGGAAGAACACGTTATAACAGTGTTAATGATTACTGAGTGTGTATGTGAGTGAAGAACACGTTATAACAGTGTTTAATGATTTGAGCTTAGTGTGTAGTTGAGTGAAGAACACTTATAACAGTGTTAATGATTACTGAGTGTATATGTGAGTGAAGAACACGTTATAACATGTTAATGATTACTGAGTGAATGTTGAGTGAAGAACACGTTATAACAGTGTATAATAGTGCTGAGTGTGTATGTGAGTGAAGAACACGTTATAACATGTTAATGATCTGAGTGTGTATTGTGAGTAAAACACTGTTATAACTTAGTGTTAATGATTACTGGTGTGTATGTGAGTGAGAACAGTTATAACAGTTTAATGATTACTGAGTGTGTATGTGATGAAGAACAGTTATACATGTTAATGATCTGAGTGTGAAGTGAAGAACACGTTAGTAACATGTAATGATGCTTGTAGTGAGTGAAGACACGTTATAACAGTGTTAATGAATGAGTGTGTATGTGATGAAGAAACTTATTAACAGTGTTAATGTGTGACGAGGTGGTGAGAACACGTTTAACAGTGTTAATGAGTCTTGAGTTTAATGTGATTAGAAGAACACGTTTATAACAGTGTTAATGATCTGATTGTGGATGAATTACAACACTTATAACAGGTTTAAAAGATTACTGTGTATATATGAAGAACACTTATAACAGTGTTAATAGTACTGAGAGTGAGTGAAAACACTTATAACGGTGTTAATTATGTGTGTATGTTGAGTGAAGAACAGTTAAACATGTGTTAATGAGTGACTGAGTGTTTGTCATTGCAACATTGTTAAGTTAAGATCTATTTGAATCATTGTTCAGTAATGTTAAGAACATCATACGTGTAACTGTGAAGTTTAATGATAAATTTATTCTTCACCATATAAACTTGTCATCACCAGGGATTTCTCAGATATTAGATATTTGGTACTTTAGGATAATAACTGGTACCATGTGTTTAGCATGTGAACATTGTATCAGTCGTTCAACAAACATTCTCTGTTACTGAAAACATTGAACTACAAGATAGTTAGAAATAACTGATCTTGTATGAACATTAACAGCACTTAATCGTTCAGAAGTTGAATATGTGAACTTTTAGTGTATTACATGTGAGGCAAACATTCAACTTGAATCTTAACAGCAAAGATTTCAGAAAGAGGAATTATAATGTTCATTTATTGCTCCATTGTGCATGAATTAAATATTACAACAAACTCTTTGATATATTAATTACAGAAGTTTAATGTTTACAAAAACAGTGATGATCTGTGCTATTTAAAACAGTCAGGGAAAAGACTTGTTTGCAGGCAGGTTTGATGGAACAACTTTGATCTATCGTTACTTTGTTCAGAACATGGTCAGTCACTGCACTTGTGTCAATGTTGTTAATGTACTTACACTTCATACCCATCAGTTATCTGTTAACAAATGTGTTATGTCACTCTGCACTCTCACCAGATCAACATTTAACAATGTGTAATAATCAGTCAAAACTCACACACCCACTAAACACTGTTTAACAATGTGCAATATAGTGTTACACTACACATCATCAGCAACAAACGGCTTCGTATCAGACGAAAAAAAAAAGAAGTTGTTATAGTACATTTGAGGGGACGTTGAGAGCTGTGAACCCCAAACACAGCATTTCCTCAAAGAGGAACTTAACTCTTCAAATGTAGCCTCACCATGGAGCATTACCCATATATGATATTAGAACAAATGTTTGAATATCATTATATACAGACAGATGTACTTACAGAGAGGGACACACAGAATCTGTGCTGTGTAAATACATCCACCCGGGTAGACTCGTACCGTAGTCCAGCCAGAAGAGAAGAACTTCCCGTCCGGTTACACCACCATGGTGAGGCCAATTATTTTAAATTATTTTCTTATATTTATATGCCATAGTTTTTAATCTGTAAAAATTAATTTTATGCATCTTTCTGTATCTTCTGTGTTAACATGTATAACAGTTTGGTGTAAGTATATATGGTGTTACTATGTATAACAGCTTGGTTTATGTATATATGGTGTTACTATGTATAACAGCGTGATCTCTGTTTCTCTAGTGTTGTTATGCATATTATAGTGAGCGAAATGTTGTTACAACAAAGTTACTTCACGATGTATAAGAATCTCAGTGAAACAAATTATGTATATTTGTACCTTATTTGGTTTTTGATTGATAAGAGAGAAGTAAATAATGAATGTGAATGTCACAAGTGTAAGAAGATCATGTTAAGAAAACTAAACAATTACATGGTGAAGAATAGAAGTAATATGAGTATATGTTAGTGAAAACAATTTAACAGTGTTAATGAAGTGCTGAGTGTTTATGAGATGAAGAACACAGGTTAGTTAGGTAAGGTTTATCAGGAAACAGGACAAGTGTTTCCTGACGCAGGTCTTAGTCAGATGATGACCCGCCTTTGGAGCTTTGGTCATCTGACCGAGGCCTTCGCTGGCTTACCGGTCCACCCCTTTAAAAATATTGGTCATTTTTTAAATGTCCCAGCAATGTATCACGGAAACTCTGTTTTACTGTGTAAAAACAAACGAAAATTTTTGTATCTTTGGCGCTACTGTGAATAAAAAGTGTGTTTATTTGTATCTCGGGGGTTATATGTATAAAATGTGGCCTTCATTTTAATTTTTTTATTTAAACGATAACAGAGCTCACTACATCACCTGTGTGGTCATTGTATCCCCGGTTCTTGTGTTAGAAAGTCACATGTGTACTTGTGTGTGAACTCCAAACAAATAGTGATTTTCCGTCTGGCCTTCGAGCGGAAAGAATGCTGAAAATGCGTGAGAGCCGTAAAGTACATTTACACATTCATAAAAATACTTCAAGAAAATAACAATGCGCTTTGAGAAGAACAAAAGAACATAGTGTTTAGTGTAGTGTAGTTGCAAGTTACAGCAGTAATTGTACAGCTGGTACTGGGGAAGCTTCCCATGGCACCGTAAACAATGATTGTTGGTGATGAAAGATTGCATGTAAAACAATGGGAGAAGGTCAGTAAGATCAATGTTACAGCGAAAAATTCCAAACACTGAAGTCAAATTACTGAAGTGTTGAAAACTACGAGAAAATATAGGTGAGTACACACGCACGAGCACACGCACACATACACACACACACACACACACACACACATACACACACACACACACACACACATACACTCACACACACACACATACACACATACACACACACACACACACACACACACACACACACCGTTGTGGATCTACTAGGCACTGTTGCCACACAGATACAAACATAAAAAGATCAAAGTGAGTGTGGAAACGGGTGATCAAGAATTACCAGCGTTTGGTTAACAAGTGAAATGTGGGGCACCGTAATGTGGGAGTGAAAAGTTAATAAGCAAAGGAGAAAGAAAAAATATAAAATATATAACAAGGAAGGTGGCAGTAGGCCTACTGAAGCAGTGACGTCACAACAGTTTGTATGCCATTATACATATAAAGTGTAACACCGAATGTGAAGTGTATTCTGTAATAAGTGAAAAGTGAAATCACTTGAGGAACGCGGGATGCATGAGCATATATGGTTATAAACATCAGGGTGAAGGAGTTACAAAATAGTGATAGAAGGCCTATGTACGACGACTACGTCATCAGCTTCTGGCAACTTGTCATCACCCCGCTGTCAGCGCAAGTATTTCACCTGTTGAGGTTGCATTTTGCAAGATTGAGTCTGGCCCTGCATCACTGTTAGATATGGTCACTCACTCCTGAAAAGCCATTCCCAGAATTAGAGTAGAAATAGCATAGACGAGAGTGCAAGGAGTAAGCGGTAGTGAGGGATAACGCCCAGACACTTAAGCGGAGACAAGCTAAATTTTACAGCCTAGCTACTTTCTGAATTTAGAAGTAGAATCGATAAGTGTTACAGTATTGGTAAGTTAGAATTAATGGTATCTACGGTATTTATTAGCAGTATAAAATACTTAGAAGTGGGGGCAAAACCACAACACACACACCACACACACAACACACACACACACACACACACACACACGCATACACACACACACACACACACAAAACACATATACACAATACACACACATACACACATAACACACACACACACATACACACACACACAAAACATACACACACACACACACATACACACACAAACACACACACACACACACACACACACACACACACACACCCCACACACACACACACCCCACACACACACGCAACCTCAACTAGGTGAGTACACACACACATACACATACACACACAACACACACACACACACAACACACACATACACACACACACACACACATACCCCACACTACAATACATACACACACACAACACACACACACAAAATGGGTGGCCTTAGAGGACGGAAAACCAGAGATCTGGTGACGAACCAGGGAGGAAAGACTGGGAGTTAGAGCTCCAAAAAAGGGAGGAAGAGTGGGGAAGGAAGATAGTAGAGCTTGGTAAGAAAATGGAGCAGCGGATAGCTGAAGAGTGCAGGAAGTGGGAAGTAGGTCTTAGCAGCAGAAGCTAGGATACAGTGCTTTTGAAGAGAAACTGCAAAGCGTGAAAAAAAGAATTAGAGAGACAAATGACAATTCAGATGTGAAAATCAGGAAATTCAAAGTCAGGCGCAGACAAGGGAATGGTAAGCAACAACGGAGACATGCCGTACACGAAGGCCCTATCAGACCCACGTGGGGGCCCGGGAAAAGACGACGGCACACTAGATCAAACGACAGGTCCGAGGACAATGAAGGTATGCTATATGCAGAGATTTAACAGCCAACTGCAGTAGCAAGGGACAGCTGATCAGGAAAGACAGTTCAGTGAGAATAGAAGTTTCAGATATGACAGGGACTGAAGGCAAGAACATGTCAATGGAAGGAAATAAAATGCCTCAGAGGACACAGATGGAGACTCAGTGGGAGGAGGAAAGGGCCGAGGTCAGTTTTTGTGTACGGGCTCCAAGAAGCAAGGGGGGCCCAAATTTGAAGAAATAAAACAGGAGGAGAAAAAATGGATTGAAGGCATTATGAAAACAATAGGGGAGGGCAAAATGACCCAGGTGACAAATTTTCAGGAGAATTGGGTGGTTTGCGAGTGGAAAGGGTACGGCCTGTCAGAGTAACTTTCAAGGAAGAATCAGTTCGAACCAGGATTCTGCAAGAGGAAAAACAAGATGAGGGACAAAGAGGGGTACCAGAGAGTATCCCCGACTGCGACAGAACACAAGAAGAAAGGACTACACTGAAAGAGAGGGTACAGAGACGCAAGGAGGAACGAGAAGCAATGAAAATGAGCAGGGACCCAGACACAGGAGGAAGGGCAAAACCACACCCCACGGAGTTCCACAAAAGACCTCCACCCGCGACAATTCCCAACGCAACTGTGAGCAACTTACTACAACCCACTCACTGTTCCTCTACCACCAACACCCATATCACAAACCTCACCCCACAGCTGTCCCTAGGGCATTCTGACCCCACCCCCATCAACACAAACACACCTACACCACAGCCCCATATAGGCCCCCACCAAGGCTCTCCCTCCCCCACCAATATTCTTGCATGACCAAAATGATAGAAAAAGAAACTAAAGGTTTGGTACACAAACGCGGATGGAATAACGAATAAACATGAGGAGTGGAATGAAAGAATCAGTGAAAAAAATCCCCAGGACATTCATAGCAGTCACAGAAACAAAACTCGCTTGGACAATAACAGACACAATCTTCCCAACAGGATATCAGATCCTGAGGAAAGATAGAAAGGAGAGTAGAGGGGGGGAGGAGGGTTGCACTGTCATAAAACCTCCGATGGGGATTTGAGGAAAATGGAAGGCATGGACATGATTGATGAGAAAGAGACTACAGTTGTAGGTACAAATTCAGTCCGGGAGGAGACATTAAAGTTGTCATTGGAGAGATGTATAACCCACCACAGAACTGCAGGAGGCCAAGATGAGGAGTACGAAGACATCAACAGGGTGATGGTTGGACACACTGGCTGACGGTCGGTGGCAAGAAGAACTCACTCGAGGCAGAGCAAAGTTACTGGATTGGGCGATTTCAACCAACAGGGAGATCGACCGGGGGAAAACCTTGGAGCCACATGGGGGGTCCCGAAAATGGATAGCCAAGATGATGGAATGTGGTACTTGAAAACCTCATGCATCAAAACCATGTCAAGGGACACAACCAGAGAGAGAGGGGGGGATGAGCCAGCAAGGACTGGATCTTGTGTTCACCCTGAGCAGTTCGGACATTGAGGACATCACTTACGAGGGCCCTTGAAGTTAGCGATCATGTGGTGCTGAGTTTTGACTATATAGTAGAGTTACCAAGTTGCGAGAAGGTAACAGGAACTGAAGGGGACCAGGCCACAAACTAAAAAAGGGGGGACTACACAGGTATGAGAAACTTCCTGCAGGATGGTTCAGTGGGACAGAGGAAATGGTTAGGAAGTTCAGTAAACGAGAGATGATGGAATATGTGGAAACAATGTGCAAGGAGGCAGAGGAAAGTTTTGTTCCAAGGGAAACAGAAATAATAAGGAAAGACCAAACGAAGTCCTTGGTTGACCCGAAGGATGTAGGGAGGCAAAAACTAAGTGGCAACAGAGAATGAAAAGGTACAGGGAGGCATAGGACCCAGGAAAAAACAAGGAGATTAGTTAGAGAGCCAAGAAAACGAGTTATCACAGTAAGGAGGGAGGCCCAGCGGACAGTATGAAATAACGACATAGCATCGAAAGTCAAATCTGACCCGAAAAACTGTTGTATTTTTTTAAAAGGGGGGGGCCACATTAGGAGGAAGACAAAGTCAAGGACCAGGTTGATAAGGCTGAGGAAGAAAGAAGGTGGAGAACTCACAAGAAACGATTCACGAGGTATTGTGAGGAGCTCAACACGAGAATTTAAGGAAGTATTTACAGTAGAGACAGGAAGGACTCTGGGGGGACAGACCAGATGGGGACACCAGCAAGAATACACCAACAAGTGTTGGAACGACCATACATACAGATGAGGAGGAGGTTGAGAAACTGCTAAGGGACATCGATACCTCAAAGGCAATGGGACCGGACATCTCCCCGGGGTCCTTAGAGGGGGCAGATATGTTGTGCGTGCCACTTGCCACATCTTCAACACATCCCGGAAACTGGGCAACTACCTGAGGTATGGAAGACGGCAAATGTAGTTCCATTTTTAAAAAAGTGAGACAGAAAAGAGGCCTAACTATAGACCCGTGTTCATTGACGTGTATAGTATGCAAAAATTTATGGAGAAGATTGTCAGGGAGGAAGGAGAGTGGTGGAGCACCTGGGAACGGACCAGGGTATAAAAAAAAAATTCCAAACCAGCACGGATTCAAGGAAGGCAAACTGTGTCACAAACCTTCTGGAGGTTTTTACGATTTAAAATAAAACAGAAGTAAGACAAGAGAGAGAGAGGGAGTGGGTTTGATTGCATCTTCTTGGACTGCAAGAAGGGCCTTTGACACAGTTCCTCAACAAGAGATTAGTGCAGAAGCTAGAGGCATCAGGCGCATATAACAGGAAGGGCACTGCAATGGATCAGAGAATACCTGACAGGGAGGCAAACAACGAGTCATGGTACGTAATGGAAATGATGTTCACAGTGGGCACCTGTGACGAGCGGGGTTCCACAGGGGTTCGGTCCTAGGACCAGTGCTATTTTTGGTATATGTGCAACGGACATGGACGGAAGGGTTGGATTCAGAAGTGTCCCTGTTTGAGATGATGTGAAGTTAATGAGGAGAATTAAATCTGAATTGATGACCAGGGCCAGGGACTTCAAAAGACCTGGACAGGACTGGACACTGGTCCAGCAAATGGATTCTCGAATTTATCCTGCCCAAAGCAAAGTCATGAGATAGGGGAAGGGCACATGAAGACCACAGACAGAGTATAGGCTAGGTGGCAAAGACTGCAAACCTCACTCAAGAGAAAGATCTTGGCGGTGAGTATAACACCGAGCATGTCTCCGGAAGCACCACATCAATTAGATAATGCTGCAGATATGGGGGCGCCTGGCAAACCTGAAGAAACAGCTTTCCGATTACCCTTGTAGGAATCATTCAAGACACTGTTACACCGTGTATTTCAGGCCCATACTGGAGTATGCAGCACCTGTTTGGAACCGCACTTGATAAAGCACGTCAAGAAACTAGAGAGAGGAAAGTACACAAGGTTTGCAAAAGGTTAGTTCAGAAGCTAAGGGGAATGTCCTATTTTGGGGGAGAAAGAATTAGGGAATTTCGGCCCTCCTGCGAACACTGGAGGACAGAGAGGGTCAGGGGAGACATGATAACGACATATAAAATACTGCGTGGAATCGACCAAGGGTGGACAAAGACAGGATGTTCCAGGGAGGGTGGCACAGAGAAAACAAGGGCCACAATTGGACGTTGAAGGACCCACAAAATGAGTCGGAGAGATAGTAGGAAGTATTTCTTCGTCTAGAGTTTGTTAAGGCAGTGGAAAAATAGCTAGAAATGACGTAGTGGAGGCAGGACCATACACAGTTTTTAGGACGAGGTTTGATAAAGCTCATGGAGCGGGCGAGAGAGAGGGACCCAGTAGCAACCAGTGATGAGGCAACCAAAAATTAGGTGAGTACAACTAGGTGAGTACACACACACACACAACAGGAACAAGCATTGTAAACTGTTGTAACACAAACCTCTACTTACACTGGATGTCACCACGTCCGGTGTAATGACCATCTGAACCTCTCTCCTTCTCCTCTGCAAGATAGGACAGCGCACTTCGGAACGTGTTCTGCGCGGTAAGCGTTTATCAAGACAAAAAAGAGTTTATTGTACTCTCCCCTCTAACATCTCTTCCCTCCCATTAACTCTCCCCTCTCCCTTTCCCCATCTGTCTCCCCTTCCTCCCCTCACTCTCCCCATAGCCTCTCTCTCCCCTCTCCCTCTTTCCATTTCCCCCTCCTTTCCCCCCCTTCTCCCCCTCTCTCCCCCTCTCTCTCCCCCTCTCTTTGCCTTCTCTCTCTCTCCCTCCGTCTCTCTCTCCCTCCCTACTCTCCCTCTCCTCCTTTCTCCCTTCTCTCTCTCTCCCTCTCTCTCTCTCTTTGCTCTCTCTCTTCCCCTTTTCACTTCTAACTCTCCCCCTCTCTACCTTTCCCCTTTTCACTCTCTCTTCCCTCTCTCTCTCACTTTTCTCCCCCTCCTGTCCTCTCTCTCTCCTCTCTCTCTCTCTTGCTCTCTTTTTTCCCATTTTCTCTTCTAACTCTCCCCCTCTCCTACCCTTGCCTTCACTCTCTCTCACCCTCTCTTTCAGTCTCACTCTCTTTCCCTTTTTTCCTTTCTTCAACTATCCCCCTCTCTCTACCTTCCCTTCTCTCTCTCTCTCTCTCTCTCTCTCTCTCTCTCTCCTCCATCTCTTTCTCCATTTTTCCCTTCTCACTCTCCCCTCTCCTTCCCTTCCCTTCTCTCTCTTTCCCCTCTACACTCTCTCTCCCCTTCCTTCTCACTCTTCCCCTCTCTCTCCTCCTTCTACCTTTCCCTTCTCTCTTCTCTCACAAAAAAAAAAAACCAAAATGGTGGGGACTCGCAGGAAACCAAGGATCAGATGAGAATGGCTTCTTATGGGTAGGGAGGATTGGATGGTGGAGCAGTGGAAAAGGATGGAACAAGAGTGGAGAGAGAAAATTAGGAGGAGCTTTCTGAAAAAAATGGAGAAATAGCTCTCTGTGAAATTGGGGAAAAGAGGTTGGAGAAGGAGACATAGAATTGGGGAGGCACAAATGTCGAAACTGCAGTAGCAAGATAAGGGAGTAGGAGAAGTGTTGAAGATAATAGGCTGAAGCGAGTTAACAAGGGCAGTGACCAGAAGGAAGCCACAGCATGTCAGCTGCGAAGGCCGAACAGGAAGGAAGGAAAGTGAATTATGAATTATGCTAAGTCATATCAGCATGACCAAAAGGGAGGACCAAGGAGAGTTGAAAAGGGAAGAAACAGCTGTTGCAGATGGGGGGTGATAGATCGAATGCTGAGGCACAAACCATGCTATTCAAGAGCCAACTGGAAAAATCACGGGAGAAGAGGAAGAAGAGAAGAAACTGGGGGGAAAACCCCCCCCCCTCCCCCACATACAGGCAGGTTCCAGAGTCACAGAGGGTGAGGCAATTGGAGGAGGAAAGGGCAAAATCAGTGTTTATCCATGGTGCTTCAGGAGAGAGAAGGGAAAGGAACACACTGAAAAGGCAGGAGGAAGAAGAAAGGAGATTGAGAAAAATCATCACGGAAATAGGTGAAGAAGATGGACGAGATTGTAAATTTTCAGAGAATAGGGGGGTACTCGAAGGGGAGAGAGAAACCTGACCAACCAATCAAGCATGATTCTCAGGACGGAAACAGTTGCGGGAACAGGGATCCTCCAATGAAGAAACCACGATTGAAATACTCGGAAGAGTACAAGAGGTGTGATTCCTAGGAAAGAGACAGAACAAATTCAGAACGACAGCAGATGAGGGAGAGGACAAAACAAAAAAAAAGCGAAAGGAGTAGGAAAAAAAGAGACAAGGATGGAACCAGCAGAGGTCAGTTCAGAGCAGAACAGAACAGCAAGGGCAAGCACACACACAAATATTCTCAGAACATTACAAACCTATCACACCATCCCAAACACACACTACCGTCCATACCCACAGCCTTCCACCCAACACCCGAGCTATATGATTCCACAGTATGCCACCAGGTTCCCACCCTCAACAGGCCTCCCAAAAACCACAGTGTGGCAAAGGAAACTAAAGGTATGGTACACAACGCTGATGGAAATAACAAATAAGTGGGTGGAGTGGCATGAAAGAGTTAATGAAGCATCACCGAAATCATCAGCTCTAACAGAAACCAAGCTTACAGGCCATGATAAACAGATTGCCATCTTTCCACGGGATACCAAATCCTAGGAAAAGACAGAGGGACAAGGGAGGGGTGGAGGTGTGGCATTGCTGATCATAAATCGCTGGAATTTTGTATGAGTGGAAGAGAGGAGACAGCGGAGAAGGAATGTGATTACATAGCGGGAACGTTTCACTCTTGAGGTCCCAAGGTGGTTAATAGCAGTGATGTGCTAGATAACCCACCGCAGGAACAGCAGCGAGGCCAAAGGCAAGAGTAGACGAGAAGGCAAAAGAAGCGATGGTTTGAACCACTGGCTTGAGTGGGCCAGAAGAGTTCATGCATGTAGGGCAAAGCTCCTGTCATGGGTGTCTTTAACCACAAGGAGATCAGGATTGGGAGAACTTGGACCCACATGGGGGGCCAAGATACATGGAGGGCTAAAGATGGAGGTGGTACTGGAAATAAACTTTCATGTGCCAACACGTAAGACTTGTGACACTACAAAGAGAGAGAGGATGAGGATGAAACAGCAAGGATGGACTTAGTATTCACCTTGGAGTAGTGCAGATATCGAGGACATCACTTATGAAAGAACTTGGGCCAGTGACCATGTGGTTTATAGCTTCGAATACACAGTAGAGATACAAGTGGAGGGAGAAGAGGAAGGCCAGGGACGAATGGAAGCCAAACTACAAGAAAGAGGGATTACCATAGGAATGAGGAACTTCCTGAACGGGTGTTTCTGTGGGACACAGATGGCAGGGGAAGCCAGTTAATGAGATGATGGAATATGTAGCATCAAAATGCAAGGAGGCGGAGGAGAGGTTTGTACCAAGGGTAACAGGAATAATGAAAAAGCCAGGATCGAGCCCAGGGTTTACCCAAAAGGTGCAGGGAGAGGAGGCAAAACCAAGTGTGATAGGGATGGAAGAAATATAGAAGGCAAAGGGACCCAAGGAGGAATATGGAGAGCAGTCTTTAGAGCCAGAAACGAATATGCACAGATAGAAGGGAGGCCCAAGACAATATGAAAACGACATAGCCAGCGAAAGCCAAAATCTGACCCGAAACAGTTGTACAGCCAACAGGAGGAAAACAAACAGTCAAGTGACCAGGTAAATCAGGCTAAGGAAGGAAGGAGGAGAGACAACAAGAAATGACCGTGAAGTATGTGAGGAACTCAACAAGAGATTCAAAGAAGTGTTCAAAGAGGAGACAGAAGGCGCTCCATGGAAAGACGGAGGAGGTCGCGGGGCACACCACCACACTGTCCCGCTCCGGACACAGTTGCACACAACGAGGAAGAAGTTGAAGGGCTTTCTGAGTGAGTAGATACCTCAAAGGCAAAATGGGCGCCAGATAACATTCTCCCATGTGTATTGAGAGAGGGAAGCAGAGGCGCTATGTGTACCCCTTAACAACAATATTCAATACATATATCGAACCCCACAGGGAGATTGCCTAAGGCATGGAAGACAGCAAATGTAGTCCCAATCTTTAAAAAGGAGACAGACATGACCATTAAAACTTACAGACCAGTGTTTCATGAATGTATAGTATGCTAAAATCATGGAGAAGATTTCAGGAGAAGAGTGGTGGAAACACCTAGAATGCAACGATCTCACAACAGCAGCCAACATGTTTCAGGGACGGGGGAAATCCTGTGTCACAAACCTATGGAGTTCTATGACATGGTGGACAGCGTAAGACAGAGAGAGAGGGGTGGTGGATTGCCCCATTTTCTTGGACTGGCAAGAAGGCGTTTTTGACACAGTTCCACACAAGAGATGGGTGCAAAAAAATACTGGAGGACCAAGCAGGGTAACAGGGAAGGCATACAATGGATCAGGGATTACTTGTCAAGGAAGACAGCAGCGAGTCATGGTTACGTGGCGAGGTTGTCAGGTGGCGCACTGGTGACCAGCGGGGGTCCCACAGGGGTCAGTCTAGGACCAGTGCTGTTTCTGGTATATCGTGAACGCCATGACGAAGGAATTAGACTCTGAGGTGTCCCCTGTTTGCAGATGACGTGGAAGTTGATGAGAAGAATTTACTTCGATCGAAGACCAGGCCCAAGAACTACAAAAGATCGGACAGGCTGCAGACATGTCCAGCAATTGGCTCTTGGAGTTCAATCCCACCAAGTGCAAGTCATGAAGATGGGAAGGGCTAAGAAGACCGCGACGGAGTACAGTCTAGGGGGCCAGAGACTACAAAACCTCACTCAAGGAAAAAGATCCTGGGGTGAGTATAACACAGGCACATTCCTGAAGCGCACCTCATCAACCTAATAAACTGCTTTGCAGCATATGGGCGCCTAGCAAACCTCAGAACAGCATTCGACATCTTAATAAGGAATCTTTCAGGACCCTGTACACCGTTGTACGTTAGACCCATAGGTGGAGTATGCGGCACCAGTTTGGGCCTACACCTAAGCCAAGCACGAAAGAAACTAGAGGAAAGTGCAAAAGTTTGCAACAAGACTAGTCCCAGAGTAAGAGGTAATTGTCCTAGGAGGAGAGGTTAAGGGTAAAGAACCTGACGACATGGAGGCAGATGGGAGGATAGAGGGAGGACATGATAAACGACATACAAATTCTGAGAGGAATTGAGAAGGTGAACAAAGGACAGAGGTTCCAGGAATTGGACACAGTAACAAGGGGGACACAGTTGGAAGTTGAAGGACGCATATGAATCACAGGGGGGGTCAGAGTAGTCAGGAAGTGGAATAGTTTGGGAAGCGATGTATTGGGGGCAGGATCCATACATCGCTTTAAGCAGAAGAGGTATGATCAAGCTCACGTTCAGGGAGAGTGACTAGTTATGCGATCAGTGAAGAGGCGGGGCCAGGAGCTCGGACTCGACCCCTGCAACCTTCAACGAGGGTGAGTACAACTAGGTGGAGTACACACACGCACACACACACACACACAAAGTCAGTACACGAAATGATGGACTGCGTAACAACAAAATGCCAGAAATAATGGAAAGACCAGAACGAGCCCCTGGTTTACCCGCAGGTGTTGGGAAGGCAAAAACTAACAGCGCTAGATAATGGAAAAAAGTACAGAAGGCAAAGACCCAGGAAAACAAAGAGTTAGTCGACGAGCCAGAAACGCGGTTGTTGTGCCAGCGGGCAGTTCGAAAACGACATAGCAATCGAATGTCATGTCTGACCTGCGAAAACTGCTTTATAGCTACATCAGGAGGAAGACGACAGTCAAGGATCAGGTAATCAGGCCCTGAGGAAAGAAGGTGGGGCAGCTCACAAGAAACGATAAAGTATGTGAAGAGCTTAACAGGGATTAAGGAAGTATTTACAGTGGAGGCAGAAGAGGACACTGGGAAGACAAAATCAGAGGGGGATCATTAACAAGGGATAAACTAACAAGTGTTGGATGAATACACACAACCGAGGAAAGAGGTGATGAAGAAGCTTTAAGTAAATTTGATTACCTCAAAGGCGGTGGGACCGGACAATCTCTCCATGGGTCCTTAGTGAGGGAGCAGAGACACTGTGTGTGCACTAACCACAATCATCAAAAACAATTTTGAAACTGGGCAACTACCTGAGATATGGAAGATGGCAAATGGAGTCACCCATCTTTAAAGAGCCAGAAACGAGTGCACTAAACTATGACCGGAATCACTGACGTGTATAGTATGCCAAATGATGGAGAAGATTTATCAGGAGGAGAGTGGTGGAGCACCGGAAACGGAACTAGATTATAACCGTGCAGTCGGCACAGATTCATGGAAGGTAAATCCTGTTGCCACAAACCTATGGAGTTTTATGGACAAGGCATGAAGTAAGACATGAGGAGGGTGGGTGGGTTGGTACTGGAACAAGGCCTTCGACATAGATCCTCCACAAGAGATTATTAAGTGCAGAAGCTAGAGTGACATCAGGCACGTATAACAGGAGGGCCACAGCCAAATGGATCAGAGATACCTGACAGGGAGGACCAGAGCGAGTTACGGTACTTGTGAGGTATCAAAGTGGGAAGCCTTTGACGAGAGGGGTCCACAGGGGCGTCCTGGGACGAGCGCTGTTCTTGGTATATGTGAATGACATGACGGAATGGATATAGACTCAAGAAGAAGTGTCCCTGTTTGCAGATGATGTGAAGTTTGTGAAGTTAATGAGGGAGAGAATTATATCAGATGCTGATCAGACAGGACTACAAAGAGACTTAGACAGGCTGGACGTTGTGTTCCAGCAACTGGCTCTTAGAATTTACCCCGCCAAAATGAAAAGTCATGAAGCAATCGGGGAAAGGCAAAGAAAGACCGCAGGACAGAGGTATAGGGGCTAGTGGCAAGACTGCAAACCTCACTCAAGGAGGAGATTAGGGCGTGAGCTTAATACGGAGAACATCTCCGGAAGCACACATTAACCCAGTTAACTGCTGCGGATATGGCGCTGGCAAAACCTGAGAATAGCGTTCCGATACCTCAGTAAGGAATCATTCAAGACTGTACACTGTGTACAACAGGACTCATATTGGAGTACGCAGCACCAGTATGGAACCTCACACCTGGTAAGCACGTCAAGAAATTAGAGAATGTGCAAAAGATTTGTAACAAGGTTGTTTCCAGAGCTAGGGAAATATCCTACGAAGAAAGTTAAGGGAAAATCGGGCCCTGGACAACATGGAGGACAGGAGGGTCAGGGAAGAATGAATAACGACATAAAAAACAAGGGGGCCCTCATTGGAAATTGAAGACTCAGGGGATGAGTCAAGGGATGTTGGATGTAATTCTTCGCCATAGAATTTTTAGGAAAATTGGAATATCTGGCAAGTGATGTATGTGGAGGCAGGAACCATTACATAGTTTTTAAAGACGAGGTATGATGAAGCTCATGGAGCGGGGAGAGGGAGGACCCAGTAGCGGTCAGTGAAGAGGCGGGGCCAGGAGCTGAGCCTCGACCCCTGCAACTACAAATAGGTGAGTACACACACACACAATCACACACAAGCAGGCACGTAAATTACAACACATAAACATTTACTGTGTTTAATATTCTGAGCCTTATATCACTCACACTTGTGTGCACGTTCTCATGCGCATATCTGCGCTGTCTCACACATGTGTGCACATTCTCATGCGCATATCTGCGCTGTCTCACACATGTGTGCACATTCTCATGCGCATATCTGCGCTGTCTCACACATGTGTGCACATTCTCATGCGAATATCTGCGCTGTCTCACACATGTGTGCACATTCTCATGCGCATATCTGCGCTGTCTCACACATGTACTCACCTATTTGTACTCACCTATTTGTGGTTGCAGGGGTCGAGTCTTAGCTCCTGGCCCCGCCTCTTCACCGGTTGCTACTGGGCCCTCTCTCTCCCCGCTCCATGAGCTTTATCAAACCTCGTCTTAAAACTGTGTATGGTTCCTGCCTCCACTACGTCATTTTCTAGGCTATTCCACTGCCTTACAACTCTATGACTGAAGAAATACTTCCTAATATCTCTCTGACTCATTTGTGTCTTCAACTTCCAATTGTGGCCTCTTGTTTCTGTGTCCCTCCCTGGAAACTCCTGTCTTTGTCCACCTTGTCTATTCCACGCAGTATTTTATATGTCGTTATTCATGTCTCCCCTGACCCTCCTGTCCTCCAGTGTCGTCAGGCCGATTTCCCTTAATCTTTCTTCATAAGACATTCCCCTTAGCTCTGGAAACTAACCTTGTGGCAAACCTTTGTACTTTCTCTAGTTTCTTGACGTGCTTTATCAAGTGCGGGTTCCAAACAGGTGCTGCATACTCCAGTATGGGCCTGACATACACGGTGTACAGTGTCTTGAACGATTCCTTACTAAGGTATCGGAATGCTGTTCTCAGGTTTGCCAGGTGCCCATATGCTGCAGCAGTTATCTGATTGATGTGTGCTTCGGAGACATGCTCGGTGTTGTACTCACCCAAGATCTTTCTCCTTGAGTGAGGTTTGCAGTCTTTGGCCACACTAGCCTATACTCTGTCTGTGGTTTCTGTGGCCCTTCCCTATCTTGATGACTTTGCATTTGGCAGGATTAAATTCGAGAAGCCATTTGCTGGACCAGGTGTCCAGTCTGTCCAGGTCTCTTTGAAGTCCTGCCTGGTCCTCATCAGATTTAATTCTTCTCATTAACTTCACATCATCTGCAAACAGGGACACTTCTGAGTCTAACCTTCCATCATGTCGTTCACATATACCAAAAATAGCACTGGTCCTAGGACCGACCCTGTGGGACCCCGCTCGTCACAGGTGCCCACTGTGATACATCATTACGTACCATGACTCGTTGTTGCCTCCCTGTCAGGTATTCTCTGATCCATTGCAGTGCCCTTCCTGTTATATGCGCCTGATGCTCTAGCTTCTGCACTAATCTCTTGTGAGGAACTGTGTCAAAGGCCTTCTTGCAGTCCAAGAAGATGCAATCAACCCACTCTTCTCTCTCGTGTCTTACTTTTGTTATTTTATCATAAAACTCCAGAAGGTTTGTGACACAGGATTTGCCTTCCGTGAATCCGTGCTGGTTGGCATTTATACTCCTGTTCCGTTCCAGGTGCTCCACCACTCTCCTCCTGATAATCTTCTCCATAATTTTGCATACTATACACGTCAATGACACAGGTCTATAGTTTAGTGCCTCTTTTCTGTCTCCTTTTTTAAAAATGTGTGCACATTCTCATGCACATATCTGCGCTGTCTTACACAGATGTAAAATTTCTATTATTTTACACAGGAAATGAGAGGGAAATGTGGAAATTCTTGAGTATAAGTAACTTCCCATTTCTTCACATGAAATGTGAAGATGTATAGAAGCGACAATTGAATTAAACTTGTCTTAGATAAAGCAAAAAAGACACGAACTGTCCTATGGATGGTAAGAAGTCACCAGAAATAATTACTGAACAATTAAAGTCTTTCCCCTTTCTTTTTTTTCATGTTTCACTTTTC
>NC_069497.1:10400095-10456113 GCF_026875155.1 Cherax quadricarinatus | reverse complement strand
AGTTTGATCACACTTCCCTGGATCAAGAACAAGGAAGGTTGACCACACTTCCCTGGATCAAGAACAAGGAAGGTTGACTGCACTTCCCTTGATCAAGAACAAGGAAGGTTGGCTACACTTCCCTGGATCAAGAACAAGGAAGGTTGACTACACTTCCCTGGATCAAGAACAAGGAAGGTTGGCTCCACTTCCCTGGTTCAAAAACAAGTTAGTTTGATCACACTTCCCTGGATCAAGAACAAGGAAGGTTGGCTACACTTCCCAGGGTCAAGAACAAGTTAGTTTGATCACACTTCCCTGGATCAAGAACCTTTTACCAACATCAAGGTACCAGAACCTTCCCTACGTGAAGGTCAGTAATATTTACTTATTCTCTTATCTGTCTCAACTTCTCCCCTCCACCACCACCCCCCTCCCAACATTCTCCCATCCCCCCTGCCACCCCTGTGTGCCCCCTGTCTCAACTTTTTCCCCCTTCCAGCACTACCATGTGTCTTCCCCACCCCTACATCCCCGCCATCCCTGCCACCACCCCTTCAACTTCTTCCTTCTTGCAGCACTACCAAGTATCAACCCCCCCGCCACCCTTGCCATCCCTGCCAACCCAGCAGCCATCACCCCACCGTCACGCCCCCACCACCCCGACGCCATCCCTCACGTCATCCCCCAGCAATCCCCCCACCCTTTCCTCCACTCCCTCCACCCCTTCCTCCTCCCCCACAACCATTCCCCCCACCGCCGCCACACCTTCCTCCTCCCCTTCCCTCCCTCCTCGCCAGAATATAAAAATGTAAACAATGTCGACCATCTTGCAGTTTGAGGGCAGTTTAAGCCCCGCCTTCACTTCCATATACAGCCAATAGGAAGTCAGCTCTTCCCTCCGCCTCCCTCTTACCATACGTCTGGTCACTAATGTTAACTATCAGTACATTCTTATTTCCCAACATTACAATCACTGATACTGTCTGAGAGTTACCTAGAGTCAACACTAAATGAATGATCATACAAAATGCAACAGTGTATCCAGCACCAGTTGTCACACAGTACTGTCTTCTTTATCACTGTCGTGGAGCACAGTCAATATGGCCGGCGGCGGCGCCTCCATCTTGCAGCGACATATATATATATATATATATATATATATATATATATATATATATATATATATATATATATATATATATATATATATATATATATATATATATATATATATATATAATATACATATACATATATATATATATATATATATATATATATATATATATATATATATATATATATATATATATATGTATATATATATATATGTATATGTATATATATATATATATATATATATATATATATATATATATATATATATATATATATATATATATATATATATATATATATAAGTAGTCAACTTTTCTTCTGAGCGACTCCTTCCGGTTTAGGGGGTGCGGCTGAGGCATCCCTTCCGGTTTAGGCGTGCGGCAGAGACATCCCTTCCGGTCTAGGACCTTCTTCTGAGGCATTCCCTTTTCACACCTAGGTGTTACTTCCGGTTTTGACCTCGCCCTCGAGACTACCTCACCCTTGACCCCCCAACCAATACCCCCCCCTTCGCGACCCCCCCTTCGCGACCCCCCTTCGCGACCCCCCGTCGCGACGCGCGCTCGCCCGCGCCCTTCGCGACCCCCGCCCGCGCCTTCTGCTGCGCCTTCTGCAGCGTCGTCCGGATCGCCCCCGCGCCTCGAATTTTTTTCCGATTTTTTTCGAATTTTTTTTGAATTTCATTTTCTTGTGCTCTCCATCTCCTCAGATCAAATTTTTGAGGTTCCCCCTCTCACTTTCACCCCCATCCCAAAATTTCTCGAAATCAAACTCTCCATCTCCTCGGATCAAGTTTTTGGATTTCCCCCTATGGGGTTTTCGAAATTCTCCATCTCCTTGGATCAAGGTTTTTTGGATTGTCCCTCCTTCCACCCCCACCCCCCAATCCCAAAAATTTCAATCAAAACACCCTTGAACACCTTCAAACACCCTTGAACACCTTCAAAACACTCTTAAACATCTTCAAAAAAACCTTTGAACATTTCCAAAACACTATTTGAGTACTCCCAATTACACCACTGAATACTACTAAAACACCGCTGAATTCAATCAAAACACCCTTCAACACCTTCAAACACCCTTGAACACCTTCAAAACACTCTTAAACACCTTCAAAAACACCTTTGAACATTTCCAAAAAACACTATTTGAGTACTCCCAATTACACCACTGAATACTACTAAAACACCGCTGAATTCAATCAAAACACCCTTGATCACCTTCAAAAAACAACATTTGAACACACTCAAAACACCTTTGAACACCTTCAAAACACCCTTGAACACCTTCAAAACACCCTTGAACACCTTCAAAACACCCTTGATCACCTTCAAAAAACAACATTTGAACACACTCAAAACACCTTTGAACGCCTTTGAACATTTCCAAAACACTATTTGAGTACTCCCAATTACACCATTGAATACTACTAAAACACGCTGAATTCAATCAAAACACCCTTGATCACCTTCAAAAAAACAACATTTGAACACACTCAAAACACCTTTGAATAACCTCAAAACACCTTTGAACACCTTCAAAACACCCTTGATCACCTTCAAAAAAACAACATTTGAACACACTCAAAACACCTTTGAATAACCTCAAAACACCTTTGAACACCTTCAAAACACCCTTGATCACCTTCAAAAAACAACATTTGAACACACTCAAAACACCTTTGAACACCTTTGAACATTTCCAAAACACTATTTGAGTACTCCCAAATAAGATTTGACATCTCTAATTTATCTGCACTTACACATTTCATTAAATTACAACTCATCCCTCAGTCTCCAGACTAGGCATTTTCTCGTTTTTACCCTTTTAGTTCATTAAAGTTATTAAGGGGACACAATACATCAGAAAAAAAAGTCACAAAAACTAACTCAAACACTTTACTTTGAACATCCCCAAAACACTCTCATAAATCATTTGAATACTCACAAACACCCTTGAACACCTTCAAAACACCTTTGAATATCGTTTTTAAACTAATTTCATCACAACCCACTTATATCATCTTTTTTCGGTAACTAATTCGACTACACTACCCTCATCAATTACCAACAAATTTTACTCGTTTTAGCTAATGTCGTCACTGTAACCAAGATTTTCACAAAAAAACTCTATGACACCTAACACACACGCACACACACACACACCCCACAACACCCACATTTTTTTCTCGTTTTATCTAATTTCATCAGAAAGTCACAACAACAACAACCCATCGACATTCGACACTATCCAGGATATATTCGTGAAAACTACTCACATCCAGCATCAAAGGGAAACAAGTATTCACTTCATTCGTTAATTTACCTTCGTCTTTCTTAATATCATCTAAATCAGCTGATGTAATAGTACTACTTGCTGTGTCTTTATTACGAAAGAATGCTATTCTTCCCAATGTATCTAATTTTGATGGGGATAAATGCTTAAGCAGTTTAATATAACCCGTATATGAATAAAATGGATTCGATTCTATAAGTTGTTCATTGAGATACAAACACACAGATTTGAATATTGTCTGACTTATAGAGTTCACAAATATGACCTTATCATCATCTCCCAGTGCACTCCCATCCTCATTTGATATATTTATGTTCATTTCCAAGGCCAGACTCGTTAAATCTAAAAAATGACCTTCTGAACTTTGTATTCTAAATTCGAGAAATTTATCAGATCCTTGATTTACTGGTAATACTTCACAGGTGCGTCTAGCTGCTATTGAGGATTCAATAATGGCATGTCCTGGTAATTTTGGGAATCCATCAGTTATGGAATGAGAATAAGTGGGGACGGGGGCGTTGAGTCCCCCCGGTGTAACGTATAGAGCACCAGCCGACATACTAACAATATGACAGTTAACAATAAACTAAAATTAATTAAATATTCCACTTTCTTTTATTATTAAATTTCAATCGTTTCAATCCAATCTTTCTACTTCCTCCGGATAATAACTTCTGACCGACACCTTCAATGTTTCTACACCTCTATTTCTCGCAGAATTTTTCAATGCAATACCATTATTAACATCGTTCAACACATTTTGTCCGTATTGTAATACTCCCGGAGCAAAGGTATTCAATAAGAATGGTATTGCTTTTCTGGCCATCCCACCGAGAAATGACAATAATCCTCCGCCCCTCCCTCTAGCTTTATATAATATGATATCATCTAATCCTCCCCCTTTCACCCTCGAAGTATCAAAGAGTTTCAGGAATGATTCCACTGAAGGAGGGGAGAAACTCGTTCTCATCTTGACGGTTCGTTCAATATTAACTCAACTTGATCATTCACTCTCGTTTTATAGGTCTTAAATGTAGTACACATACAGTAGAACACTTGTCATTATATTGAATTAACCTTCCTTTCTGATCAGCGAGCTTAATACTCACTTGATCAATTATCTTTTTATTAAGTGGTTTGTACATTGTGGGGTCATAATTAGATCTTAATGTATTAATATCAACTACTCCCAAAAGAGATACCAACTGATCGCCAAAATTAATGGGATCAATCAAATCGCTATATATTAACATATAATTAATACCTGATTCAGGATCGGGTGGGTTTACCGCCTTCACACCAGTCTCGTTAAAAATAATCTCTTTTTTATTGGTAAAGACATACAAAATTTCATTACCTGAGAACCCTAGCATATCGCTTCCTTCTTTATCAAATTCCAACCCCACATAAGCACTGGTAATATCAGAAGGTATTATAATTTTTTTTTTCAAGTTAATAACCACTCTGTTTATTCCTGGATGATATGTGAACACAATTGTGTTTTTGGGGATGATAATACCCGTTGTATGTTTAACTGCTATTAGCAGATTTACATTAATATCCTCATTTATTGCCTCTAAAATCCTTGCCATATCACCTCCAATAATTTTGCTCATATCAATTTTATGCATATACTTATTTACTGTAGATTTCTCATATGTAATACATATCTTCAAATTCTTTTGTGGTATATAATGCGTCTTGGGGTAAATTATATTTTTCAGAGCAACCTCATAATCAATTTTATTATCTAATATAATGGGATCATATAATTTATTAATGAAAGCCGCAGGTGTATTGGTGGGAAATAAATCGAGACTTGAATCACTACAGACGTATAGAAGACGTTCAGCCATCTCTACACTCTTATAACACACACTAAATAAAAAACATAACATCACAGAGTTTATATACTCACCTAATATGATATCCACGATGTTTCTCTCCTTGCACCGCCTCCTTTATGTAATAATTGTTTTCTCACTTTTGTATTCCTCACAAAATCAAAATGTATACCTGATATATTTAATAAATGCTTTATTTCTGTTAAGTAACCAGAATCGATTCTTCTCGCTGATTTCACATTATTTTCTGATAAAACATTTAATATTTCAATAATATTACGCCCAGTAATGGGGGTAAGAAGGTCACCATTCTCATCCCAACTCACCAAAGGATTTCTTTGCAATAATACCAACATTGATTTCACATATTCTATATTTCTCGCACTCACTCTTATGTGCATGAATCTTGACAAATCTGGGGTTTTCTGAGGTTTCACCGAGGTGAGAGCAGGTGGGTTGACCTGCCTAGCGGGTTAGTTTTAAACTTGCGTTTAACACCACGCTTCAATGCTTGCACCACCACCACCCCCCTTCTAAAATTCTCATCACCCCCCGATTTATTACTCGAGAGGTTTCCGATTCATAACTGAAGTGGTACAAGATAAAAATTCTTTCATGATTTATTAAAAAATCTCGAAATAATACTCTGCTAGAGGTAATATATTACTAAGAGATTTCCAACCTACTGATACTCTGAAATATTTTTTTTTTACGCTGGAAAACCGATTTTCTTACAAGCTAGTGATTAATATCGTGCTTGTACTATTTTTTTTAAGTATTTTAGGGGTCTAATGTATTTTTATTTTTAATCAAATTCTTGATAATCTCATCTGATTACCAACTTATGTGTGGTTAACGCTCTCGCTTCACACGGTGAGGCCTGGGGTTTCGATTTCCCAGCCAGAAGTAGAAACATTGGACGTGTTTCTTTCCAAACCTGTTGTCTATGTTCCCCATCAGTAAAATGGGTACTGGGTGTTTGTCGACTGGTTGTGAGGTCGCATCTGGGACACTGACATAAGGAGGCCTGTCACAGAACGGGCCGCGGGGGCGTTGGACCCCGGAAAACTCTCTCCAGGTCCAGGTCTACCTCTCCAGGTTGTAATAAACTTTCCGATGATTGCGTGGGAGACTATTAAGTAATGTAATTAATTCTTTAATTTTTCTATATTGATTTTTTCATTGTACCGTCAAAAATCTACTTTCTTTGCCCACGAATTTAAAGTGGAATACTTAAACCTTTATAAGATACCAAAATAATGCGTATTCCAACAATTTTTTTTCGTTTCAATCTCTGTCGATAATATATTCTGGAGGGTGGTATGGCCTGGGGTCAATTCTTCGCGATAAAAATGTTCCTTTAATCTTTTCACCTTTAAATCTTTCAAATTGATATGTGTTTAGGTTGAGGAATTATTAATTATATATATTTTTAAATATTTCATCTGTATTGTGTGTGTGAAAATCCCTCGGTTAAACGCGGATGATTGCTAAGAGTCACTCGTGTTGTGTCTCACAAAGCCTATTTCTTACGATTCGTTTCTTATTGGATCTTCCTATTTTTATAATTTATCACGAATCTGATTCCTTATATCATTCAATGACGTTAATTACCATGTACTTGCAATGGGGTTTTACCGCCAATACCCGAAGTGCGTGAGGATGAATTATACGCATTACTAATTCATTTAACACTTTTGGAATAATTAAATGTATTGGCTACTTGTCCTTTATATCTTGTATAATTTACGTTTCATCGTTTGCTAGCCTCTCTCTCAATGGAAGCTTTTGTTTCTTTCGAAAATTACATGATATAACTTTATTGCTTTCTCTGGTGATAATTCTGTTACTGTTATTAGGAAACTCCATGCTTTATCTGTAAATAATCTCGATATTTTCTTTCGCCTTTTCATTATCCAATTATGTTTTGTAAATGCATGGAATGTGCTCGGTCTCCGTCTTTCTGTTTCATGAGTACCTGACTTGTAAATATATTGAAAAAACATCGATACACACGAGAATGTATTTTATATCCATATTATATCTGGTTAATTGAGTCATATCAACCAAATAAACAGGTTCATATCATCTTGGGTTTAGGAGCATAATTATTTCCTACGAGGAAACTTCTTAGGTTTTTAAGAAACCGTATAAGTTATATGATCTTTCTGAATTAAGATATTTCTGACCTCTTTTCAGGTTATGGTCGGATCGATCTTTTTTAAGCTGTATTTAAACTGTTTACACCAGAGAATGAACGCAGATCAGGATATCTATAAACCCTTTTCATTTAATTTTGCTCGCTCATTGGTATAAATTTCGTAGGAGCCTGCCGTAACACTTTGTCGTTCGCTAATGTAATGCTTCTGGTGTATTTTATGCAAGGTCTATGAATTAAATAACCAAAGGGTGATCGGTTTATAGCAGATTTATATTTATTTACAAATTCCTATTTTTTCCGAAACACTTGTCGCCCTGAATCTATACTTGTCCAAGATCCTCATTTTAATTAAGCAAATATGCGTGGCGTTTAAAGCCATGGTCGACTATATCGTCCTCCGAGAAATAATTTTTTTGAGTATTAAGTTAATGCTTATATTATGATGTCTACCTTTAGTAAAAACATTCGAGAATAATTTCACTGTTACTGCTTTTAAAAATAGATCATCAACAATAATTATTGTATTTCATCAGGTTGATGCATTGACATTTCTGCGGGTCGATAATATCGTTACTTAACTGTTAGATTTATGAGTTATCCTGAATCTTGTTCTATAAGGGATGTGATGTCACCCGCATATTATAATGTTATGAAATTTCTCGTGGTAAACTTTATTAATTTGATGTGGAAAGAACGTTTGCCACTATTCGAATATCCGGCAATGAAATCTTGATGGATAACGAAATATATCTACGTCATTATGATGTGTATGTTGACAAGTTCAACATCTGCCCCTTATTATTTTAAAATGATCTAAAAGCTTCCTCTCTTTAAGGTGAAGGAACTAAAAAAAGGTGTTTTACCATAGAGAGGCGGTCTTGTACATGTAAGTATTAATGGGTTTTTCAAGTTATGTAAATTATTTTAGGCAAATAAGGGGTACAGTTAATGTGGAGCAGGACTGCTCACCAATAATTTAGTTGCTTTAGGGTGGCGATTGACCCAGGTTGTTCTTGATTTTCTTAAATCTACTTGGGTGTGAACCGCATTACATGGGCGCGACTGTTCTGCCTGGTTTGTCGCAGGTGTTATGTTTACCTTGGGCCTGTGAACGCTTTACACCATGTGTTGGGGTGACCCACAATGAGTCTCTCAGTGTGAGGGACAGTTCTTCCATCCGTGACTGACTCTATCTTGCCCATTATTATTTTTTAAAAAATGAACTAAAAGTTTCCTCTCTTAAGTTATAAGGAATCTCATCTTCCAACGGCTGAACCACATATCATGCTGTCTGTCTGACCTGTGTTGGACCCAGGTGTTCGGTATGGGCGATGATTATCTTAAATCTACCTTAGGTATGTGAACCGCATTACACCTTTGTGTCGAGGGGATGGAGGGGGCCGCTGCATATATTAGCTCAATGAGACACCCAGAGCGTGGACTTTGATTCCATCATCATCCCGTGATTGACCTATCTTCCCCACACAGTATTCTTCATTAAGTAATGGACCTCATCTTCCAAGTGAACCGCACATATGGAGAAAGGTAAGTTGTATTAGAAAAATAAAACTCTTGTTTTTAGCATGTTTATTTTTGTTGATGACTACGAGTGAAATTTTGGGTTAATTTTTGTTGAAGCATACGAGTGAAATGTTTACTGGGCTAGTGCGTTATAAGTGGAAATGTTTATGGGGTAGTGCGTTAATAAGTGAAATTTTTAAGGGTTTAATGTGTTAAATAAGTGAATTGGTTTGAAGAGGAGATTGTTAGAAAATTCTTGATAAGAGGTTGTTGTTTGAAAACAGTTTGTTACGTGTTTAGTGGATTTGGGTTAATTTTGTTGAAGAATATGACGTGAAATTTTTTACTGGGATAGTTGCGTTAAGATGTGAAATTCTTAACAGGGGATAAAATATATTCGAAATACTTGGATGCATTGTGAAGAGAAGTTTATCGATTAGAAAGCAGAGTTCGTTGTTAATCGAGAAAGGCGGTGTACAAAGCAATGAAGGTTCTAGTCATTGGATTTTTAAATGGGGGGAAGTGGGCACGTTGTAGATGCTTTATGGAGATGGGCTTATAGTAAACAGGTATGTACCAATTTGTGTCTTTTTGTTGGCTAGTCACTCGAGAAAAGATTTTGTTCTATTCATTGAAATCTTAAATATTTTGGGTTATGAATTGGATGTGCTTGTTTTTTCCTTGTTCATTGAAATCTTAATACGTATTATGTAAAAATTGTGGAAGGTGTGAACCGTCTTACCCCATTACTGACGTAATATTCTTTGAATCTTATTATTTTTTTGGGTTTATGAATTGGATTTCCTTTTTTTTTCCTATGTTCATTGAAATCTTAAAAATTGTGGAAAGGGGGGTGACCTTCTGTACACCCCTTCTGGACGTAAAATATTCATGGAAATCTTAATTATTTTTTGGGTTTTGAATTAGATTTCTTTATTTTTTTTCCTCTGCAGGAAATACACCTGGTAGTAGTTGTGAATCAAAAACTGCGCTTGGTGGTGAGAGTGCTAGTGTTGGTACCTCACAATGCGGAGTTGCGGGTACTTTGTCCCATTAATGATGATGATGAGAGCAACTACCTCGCATAGACGTGTCGGGAAACGCAATATAGTGGAAGATGAGGACCCCCGAAGTTTTACATATATCCAGATTTTAGAGGTAGACATACAGTGAGGAAATATAGTGTTCCTTTCTTATAACGGAGAGTTGAGAATGTTTTTACATGTTTATTGGGTTATTTTATAGAACAGATGCGAAAGATATGTTTGATAGATCGCCTCTAGCAATGTCGCCAGAATCCACCCAATTAGTTGATAGGATTTACGTCAATACATATCGGGCAGCGGTGATGATCAAGATGGACATTTGTGTATAGAATTTAGCGTATTGAGTTAGTAGTGAAGAGGATATATCCGAAGTATTTGATCGATGGGTGGGAACAATATTAGATAGATATGAGTCAGAGTTGCTTGATCAAGGAAGGATCGGGCTGGATACATTGATAAAATCGAATCTTTCAGTATCGAATTTGTTAAAGTAGATATTCAGAGTTAGAAGTGGGATACATTTAGTGGTTTTTACCGGGAATCTGCGAGGGGAAGAGATATGTATTTAATCCAGAGATTAATGATGGGTTATGTGTATGCGTGCTTTTGCGCCTATCTATGTATAAAAAGAATATGTATGGAAAACATTTTCGCAGAGCAGTTAATACTAGAGAGGTTGTCTTAATCATGCAAAATTTCTATAGATGATTTCCCCATTAGCGTGATTATGTTAGGTATATTAGAGGAAGGAAATAAAGTGGCCTTTATATGTTATCAATTAAGAAAGGATCAAATCGCAGTAGGACATTTATGGCTTGTGTAGTTGGGGAATTAGAAATATAGGACATTATGTGCGCGTTATTGTTGAATGAAAGACATTTGGTTTTAATCAAAGAGTTTGATCTGGTATGTTTAGAACGATTAAGGAAGGAGGTTCGTGATGTTAGAAGCACTGAGTCATAGTGGTTAGATATCCGAAGATGGAGTAAATTCATTAGGGTTCTCGTATTCATCCCGGAAGGAACAACAAGGTTACACTTGAAAATTTTTGTCATACAACATTCCAACGAAAATATCGGTTTATTTGATTCGAATGTCATTTTGACACAACTCTCCCGGCAGGTTTAAATTGAATCACGACATAAAAAGCATTGCTTTGTTATATTATATTTGATCGCAAAGGAGAAAAATGTGTGTTTAAAGAGTTATAAGGGGAGGATGTGTTAATCATTTCATTTTAAATGTTAGTGGTGTATGGAATAAAATTAAAGTTTGTAGAAGACAGTTTCATGAAAATAAATATGACCGAGGAGGATGAGTTGTGACATGATTCCTAGAACTCTTGTGTATAGTGGGTAACACCTTAAAAAACCCAGGTTCAAACTTAAACACTAGACCATAATTTTTAATTTCAATATTAATATTGGAAGCCTATTGTGCACGTTGTAATATGCAGTGTAAAGAACTGAGAGAGAAATTATTGATTTTTTGTCATAACATGGTCGTATTATGATTTAGGCAATAATTTTAATGGAATTGAATGTTGATAAATATAACGTTGTATTTCATTCGAAACAAGGATTCATTATTCTTGTATGTAGACTTAGTTTAGGTAGGTTCTGGATTCAATGTCTTTATGAATGGAATCTCTTTTCCACGTTAGCAGAACAACATACCAAGGATGGTAATCCCTGAAATTTACAGAGGGACCAATTCTGATAGATGTGCCTTCGAAGTCTTACCTTTTATTATGTTAGGAAAACAAATTTTGTGTTATGATTATATTGATAGTTTAAAGAAGCTCGATGAAACAAAAATTAACGAGTAAGATCATTTTTTAATTCTTTGAGAAAATAGCGATATCAGCAAGATGATTATGAACATTGCATTTGATTGTAAAGTGTTGTGTTGGGTTAAATGTAAGCTTTAGGTGATTACTTGTGTTATATATCATGAAAACAGATGTTGGTTTGTTAGGCCGATGTCTTCATGGAGTGGCGTAAAACACCAAAGTATTTATAGTAGGTCGTAGTAATTATATTTAGGTATACCATCATTCAGTTGGGATGCATTCCTATGAATACTAATGTAAGATTAGATATGATATATTCCATGAATTATATGGACTTGATTAAAAGGAATCTCAGAGGTGGGTTTACACTGCGAAATTATCAGTATTTCTAAAGAGATAATCCCCTTATTAAACCCTAAATTTTGTTAGTTGAGTGTGGAGATGGGCTCTTATTCTATTTCTAGATTTCAATTCTTTGTTTGCTAGATGCGATGGTTGAAGCTCTTCCACAGTTTGTATCAGAAAATTATCAATGACGAGAAAGTATGCTTCCTCGATGTGGGATTAAGTAACGTTTCCTGCGATGGTTCAAAAGGGATTATGGTTAGAATGTTGTTACCAAGCAATATCCCCCGAGGTAGCTGAGACTCAATGTTGAAACTTCTTTAAATATTATCACATTTCTGAATATATCAGAAGAGATGTATTCCTTATTGTGAATCTATATTGAAAAATGAAGGTAGAAAGATTCCCCAAATCTATGTGAATTAGTGGGCAGTCATTTATCTCCAGAAAAAATTATTTAATCAGTGTAGAAATTGGTTTTCAGGTTTTCGGGAAACTTGGGTTTAGAGGTGAAAAAGTTCATTTACCATTATGAATATAACACAGACAAAATTTTTTAAGAACCTTTCTTATCAAACTAATATTGCACAGAGGAGAACAAGCTACAAGATGTCTATCAAGTCAAAAGCTTTAAATAATAATAACGCCATATATGGGAAATCATGTTGAATAATACTAAAGTATGCTGAGGAAATATAGTTTTATCATAATGAGATGATTTATTAGAAGCGAGAAGTAAGGATCCTTTGTTAAAACAATATCAAAATTTAAATCAAGATAGAGTATATTTGGCAACATTCAATAAGATATATTGGAAGGTTAAGCAAACACTTTATTCGGCTTTCAAATTCTTGAGATATGCTAAAAGAAATTGTATCAGTTTTGTATAAAGTTTTAGAACAGCAATATGGTGGATGATGTAGACTTCTAATATACCGATTCTGATCGTATATTTTTAGATTGAAAATGTAAAGATTTGTACTCCGAGTTAAAAAGTGAACCATTGTTAGGTTATATGGATTTTTTCAAAATTTCAGTCTGAGGCATCCCTTATATGATGATTAGTAGAAAAAGGTGAGCTGGGGTTATTGGAATCTGTAATGTGTGATAACCATATTAGCGAGTTGATAGCCCTCTGAAAGGCTAATAATGTATTGTCAAGAATTGCTGGAAGATCAATACTGTCCAGCAGAGCAAGGGTATTACTTCCCTCAATTTATGTCTTTATTAACACATGCAAGATATAGAATGTTTTATCCCAAATGCAGATAGAGAATTATTCACGTGTAAGTCTATAAGTACGTTAAAAAGGTGAAATTTGTACGGTAAGAATTAATAAGATGAGGTTTGTCAGCTTTGATGATAAAAGATATCATTTGGGAAATATAAGAATCCTTGGCTTATGGAACCCTGATATTTCCACATCTAAACGTAGGAGAATAGAGTTGATTGTATTGCTTGTATAATAATTAATGATAATAAATTGTGTATTAGTATTTTTCCTGAAATGTGTCTTTCTGTTGATGAAATGTTTTCACTATGATGTATATGTGTCCCCTTATTATCTTGAATGAAACTAAAAAGTTCACATTGATTCAGCTTGTATGTGTGACGTCACTGACGGCCGAAGAGTAAACACCTTCTTAGTTCATTTAACATTAATGAGAGGAAACTTTTAGTTCATTTTTAAAATAATATGGGGAAGATGTTTAGACCTGTTTGTAAGCATGCCCACCATTAGGAGGAGTAAATTTTTGAATGCTATAACAGTGGGGGGATTCCAAAAAACTTGATCAGTGGAATGGGAGAATTTTCGAAAAACCCATAGGGGGGAATCCATAAAACTTGATCCGAGGTGATGAGAATTTCGAACACCCATAGGGGGGATTCCAAAAACTTGATCCGGGAAGTGGAGAAGGCATTTCGAAAACCCCATAGGGGGAATCCAAAAACTTGGATCGAGGTGATGTGAGAATTTAGAAAACCCATAGGGGGGATTCAAAAACTTGATCGAGGAATTGGAGAATTTGGATAACCCCATAGGGGGGAATCCAAAAAAAACTTGATCCGGGAGATGGTGGTAACCCCCATAGGGGGGAATCCAAAAAATGGTAATATTCGAGAAATTTTGGGTATGGGGTGAAAGTGAGGAAGTGAGAGGGGGAACCTCAAAAATTTTGATCTGAGGAGGGTTGGGTGCACAAGAAAATGTTATTAAACATTAATTTCGAAAAAATCGGAAAAAAAAAATTCGAGGGCGGGGGCGACCGGATGACGCTGCAGAAGGGCAGCAGAAGGCGCCGGGCGGGCGCGCGGGGGGGCGCGCGCGGGGGTCGCGAAGGGCGGGGCGGGCGCGCGGGGCGGGGGCGCGCGGGCGGGCGGGGCGATAGCGGGCGGGCGCGCGGGGCGCGCGGCGCGCCGGGTGGTTTCGCTTTTTTTTTACGCGAAGGTCGTTCGTTTTTTTTTTTTTTCTTCGTCGCTCTTTTTTTTTTTCGTTTTTTTCGCGAAGGGTGTAGTAGTGGGTATTGTTTGGCGGGGTCAAGGGTGAGGTAGTCTCGAGGGCGAGGTCATGGTCATACCGGAAAGTAACACCTAGGTGTGAAAGGTGACCCTCAGCCGCTGGTCCTAGGGACGGATACACCGCCAGTGATGGGCCTAAAACGGAAGAGACCCCCAGAGGAAGGACCTAAACCGGAAGTTTTTCCTCCCCAGTGGAAGGCCCAAACCGGAAGTTCCTCCCCCCAGTGGAAAAATCCACTACTTATTTATATATATATATATATATATATATATATATAATATATATATATATATATATATATTATATATATTTATATATATATATTTATATATATTACATGTCGTGGGCGAATATGGTAAAAACTGGTCAATTAGCAAGAAACACATTTTAAAATTGAGTTCCCGGTGGCCTGGTGGCTCAAGTTCCCGCTTCACACACGGAGGGCCGGCGTTCGATTCCCGGCGGGTGGAAACATTTCGACACGTTTTTCCTTACACCTGTTGTCCTGTTCACCTAGAGCAATAGGTTACCTCGGGTGTTAGTCGACCGGGGGCTGGCATTGGGGAACAAGGATTAGAGGAACACAATGGAAATAAGTTAAGACAGTCCTCGATGAGCATGACTTTCTTGGGTTATTCCCTGGGTGGTTTAACCCTCCGGGGTGAATATCCGAACGAAATCTTTCTTATCTTATTTACGTTTAAAGATATATTTTTTTCATTAATGTTCATGTTAAAAATTTTAAATTTTTGCACCAAAAGAATCTTAGAAACTTACCTTACCTTATTATAACAAAGAGCAATTTTATTTTAGCAGAACCAACTAAAATATATTTTAATACGTTTACAAGTAATTTAGTATACACAAACACAATTAAAATATATTTTTTCGAGGCAGCTAAGGTTAAAGACTATGTTCTTCAAGGCAACAGTGCTCGCTCACCATCTAGTTTTCCTCATCCTCATATCTGACATTAGACAAGGATGTCAGCCACAGCACGTGTGCTTCCTTTGCAGATGACACCCGATTTCTGCATGACAGTGTCTTCCATTGCAGAAACTGCAAAGGCTCCAGGCGGACATTCAACCACATTCTTCCATTGGGCTGCAGAAAACAATTATGAAGTTCAACGATGAGAAATTTCAATTACTCAGATATGGTAAACACGAGAGAAATTAAATCTTCATCGAGTACAAAACAAATATCTGGACACAAATTGAGCGTAACACCAACGGTTCAAATGACCTGGGAGTGATCAATGTCGGTGGATCTCACCTCAATGACCATAACATTGTATCAATCGCATCTGTAGAAAATGGAGACAGGATGGATAATGAGAACCTTCAAAACTAGGGAGGCCAAGCCCATGATGACACTCTTTAGGTCACTTGGTCTATCTAGGCTGGAATATTGCTGCACACTAAGAGCACCTTTCAAGGCAGGTGAAATTGCTGACCTAGAAAATGTACAGAGAACCTTCACGGCGCGCATAACGGAGATAAAACACCTCAATTACTGGGAGCGCTTGAGGTTCCTGAACCTGTATTCCCTGGAACGCAGGCGGGAGAGATACATGATTATATACACCTGGAAAATCCTAGAGGGACTAGTACCGAACTTGCACACGAAAATCAGTGACTACGAAAGCAAAAGACTTGGCAGACGATGCAACATCCCCCCAATGAAAAGCAGGGGTGTCACTAGCACGTTAAGAGACCATACAATAAGTGTCAGGGGCCCGAGACTGCTCAACTGCCTCTCAGCATACATAAGGGGGATTACCAACAGACCCCTGGCAGTCTTCAAGCTGGCACTGGACAAGCACGTAAAGTCGGTTCCTGACCAGCCGGGCTGTGGCTCGTACGTTGGTTTGCGTGCAGCCAGCAGCAACAGCCTGGTTGATCAGGCTCTGATCCACCAGGAGGCCTGGTCACAGACCGGGCCGCGGGGGCGTTGACCCCCGGAACTCTCTCCAGGTAAACTCCAGGTAAACACAAATTTTCGCTTGTCCTATATGGCAAGATGAGCGTTGCTATTTAAGCCAAGATCACAAGTTCGGCACGACATTATACATATATATATATATATATATATATATATATATATATATATATATATATATATATATATATATATATATGTATATATATATATATATATATATATATATATATATATATATATATATATAATATATATATATATTATATAATATATATATATATATATATATATATAACAACACTGCACTAGCCTTCGCTAGTGCAGTGTTATTGTTATTCATCAATACCACTCGTTCGTGGTCACAATAATATAAAATACTGCTCGTTGAACTAGTACACCAAACAGGGACTAGAATGAAATTAGCCTAGAGTCATCCACACCATTATGTGTCCTTGGGCAGGGAGTACAACATCCAGTTCCGCTGGATGCCTTACTCTTGAGGATCGTATGGTCCAGTGGATTAGGGCGTCATGCGTTTTCGCCCACAATGAGGCAGGCCAAAGAAGCATGGGTTCGAGTCCTTGGCTAGTGAAGTGTTGTTATTGATATATATATATATATATATATATATTATATATATATATATATATATATATATATATATATATATATATATATAATGTGTGTGTGTACAGGTCTAGCAATTTAATATAATAAATTGATGCGACCACTGTCAGCCTCAGAGTTATCTCTGAGTTACCAGACCTTGCCACGTGGAGGCCAGTGGTTCGTCTTTAAGGTCCACCATCCCCCTACCTTCCCCACCCTCGCCTTCCCCAGGTTCGTGTGTCCAGGTGTTGGGATAGTTCCAACTGCTTAGGTATGGAAAGAATGATGAACTCAAAAGGAAAATTGTATACAGAACTCAAGTGGATCATCAAACAAGTCCTACCAGTGTTGCAAGGTCCTGATCCCTCTTGCTCAATCCTCCTGGTTCTTCAGTGATGGTAGATGCTGGTTCCTCTTGTTCCATCTTCCATCTTGTTCTTCACTATTGGTAAAACCCCTTTCCTCTAGCTCAATGAGTCGTTTGTTCAAATCGTGAATATTTTCGTGGTTTCTTTTTGATCTCACTATGATAATTCCTTGTGCTTGTAACCGTTTGATTTTCCGGTATTCTTTCTGTGAATTATATCAAGACGTGAAGAATTTGGTGCTATGTCTAGCAAAGCGTCACTTTGGTTAGTGTATAAATCTATGTCGCTGGGGAACTCTCTTACAATTGCATATACACGGAGTACAGCTGTCAGGTCCGGAAATTTCCCCATTGTCATACTATAGTATAAAATAATATCTTCGTGGTGATATAGATTACAACTGCTGACAATATCCAGGAACGTAATAGCGTGGTAGCCGCAGGAACCTACGTCGTCGCATTGTTTGGCTACGTTAACAATCTTGACAAGGTGTGTGGGGAACTTATTTTGTGTCAGGTACATCCACAGTTCAGGAGGTACGCTGAGCTGCGCAAAATCATTATAAAGCAAAATTCCGTCCATACACCGATATAAAGAAACAGCGTGACCGTAACCTCCAGGATGCTTCATGATTAACACTAAACCCTATCCTCGTTTTAATCTTGACACATTAACAGCCAATTAAAGTCAACCACTATACACCGTTTACCGAATGTCCTTGGTGTTTTTTTTTCGAGGATATTTTTAATTTCATTCGTGTTGAGGACAGCGTGTCTGGTGAAACAGAGGATGGTAGGTGCCAAAATGTACTGAACGTCCATGTCTTCCCCAGTATTCATCTCGTTGGTTTATACTTTACCGAGGAACGAGTGTTGATCTGAGAGTTAACTTTCGTGTATTATATATACCAAGTGAGAATCTAGACACTCACTTGCAGCGAAGGTCAAGACTCAATCTTCTATATAATAATCGCGAACTAACTCAATTATTCTCTTTGACAGGTGGAACATTAATTTAATAGTGAAATTTAATAAAATGTAGTTATATTGGAATAGTGGAGAGAGTGATGTAATGAAAGCGTTGATAGTGATGCAGTGAAAGATGTTGTTGATAATGATGTTAAGAAGGATAGTGTTGATAATAATGATATGAGTGATAGTGATAGTATTGATAGTGATGTAATGAGTGATACTGATAATTTTGATAGTGATGTAATGAGTAACAATGGTGATAGTGATAATGATGTAATGAATGATAGTAACAGTGAGTGTTGATAGCGATTACTTATGGTGATAGTGAGTGATGATTGTGGTGATATTTATGTAATGAGCGTTAATTGTGACAGGATGAAACAGTCCCTCACACCTTCTGGCCTTACTGGAACATTATCACAGTGCAGCAGACAGTATGATTCAGCACGTACTTGTATTACTGGTTCTACACCTGTATATAGCAATCCTAGACATGATCTAGAAATTTTATTAATGGCTGGACTAGGTGCCCGTCACTTTTACAGGATGGAACGACTGATACAGTTACAGATGGCACAGACAGAGGCCTATAGGAAATTGAACTAAGAAGAATTCCAAAGAGAAACTGCTCGTACTGAAAGACAATTCAGGATACATTTAACGTGCAGAAAGCCTTCTCCATGGTTCCAAAGTTCTTTGAAAGCGACTTTGATGCGTTTGAGAACTAGGAAAGTGCTATAAGTTCGCCACGTAAACAATGGGCAACATAATTGTCCACAGTTTTGGCAGGCAATGTGGAAAATTTTTTACATAATTTTCCTAAATTTATAATGTATAAATTTCAATAATGGAAATAATGTGTAAAATGTGTTTCTGGTAATCTAAATTTAATTTGCGAGTGAAGAAAGAACCAAGAGCCGCGGAGAAAGGCGGAAGGGGGGGGGGGGACGCCATAATGGAAAAATAGGGGAAGACGACAATTAAATAATTCAGCAATGTCCCCCATTAAAGAATTGGAATGAATTTTGTGTGAACCACTATAACAGAGTAGTAAGACTGGAAAAACTGGAGGGCGGCGGTGGCTTCCCTGCGACACGCCTTGGATAAGTAATGCTCACCTATTTTGTACAGTAGTTTTATGTTGCCCTTCGTAATTTCTAGCTGTATAGGTAGCGTTAGGATGTGTTCCACATGTGGAAAATGTTAATATTAAAAATTTATTTAATGTGTTCATCATAGGCTATTATAGAGTTAATATCAAGTGTAATAGACCCTACCACATGTTCATTAAAGGGTCACAAACAATTTATACAGTCCACTAATTCAGTTTTATCGGAGTTACTGGCTTTCTTAAAAAATTAATATATAATTAGGTGCTGCTTGGTGTGAGTGTGGTTGAGGAGTCTGGGCATCGAAGGAGTCACAGTTCTGCGACCTATTGTGACTAAAGTCCCACTTGCCTCAGAGGTGTAACTAAAATTTTGGGGAGTAATAATTGTCTTAGTTACATCTTACCCAAATTACATGTATGTAAATAATAGTGAATCTCGTGCATGTAATTTCTCGCAGGGAGAGCTCAAAAATTGTACAACTGCATTGCCCTTCGGCAAGTACATTAATTATGAGACTGTTAAACACACCCACACCTGGGCTATGGAGGCCAACTCTCACACTACTGTTTGACTGAACTACACAATTAATTGCATAATAGGGAGCTAGAACTTCACCATTTTGAATTGCCAGTTTACTGTTTAAGAGGGCATGGCAATAAGTGTGTTATAAACGATGAATAAATTGTAAAATAATTGGTGTAAGCCCCAATAAGATCCTAATAGTTTATACGGCATTGCTATGGTTAAAACCTTTTATCAGAAAGGAATACGCAGTGTAAGTCCTAAAGAAAAATATGCCTTTGGAGAAGCAGGTATAGCTAATGTATCATGCCAAGGAAATACAGGGTATACAGAATCTGTAAAGCCAGAGGTGGAAAGATATGGTTTCATCCCAGTGTAGAGTTATAATCGTATCAGAAGGTTGCAAAGTCGAAGAAAGCACTAACAAGTTGATAGCTATTAATCTTCCACAGAAACATTTCTTAGTGAGCTTGTGTTTGCTTTAACTTCTGATGGATTCAGGGGGAGAATTTGAAAAGGTGCATCAAGATGTACTTCTAAACAGTCAATATTTTTAGAAAGTTTTATTAGAACCACAATTGAGCTGAAAACCAATAAACAGTTTCAGTTAAATGAAAGATATTCAAATTAACCAATAATATCATTGGTCGGAAATCCTTGTGTGACGTGAGCTGGTTACATTACAATACATTGGGCGTTCATCACACACTGACTGCTTACATTCTCTCCGTACCAGCCAAACTACCAGCTGGTTCATAGTAGCAACAAAGGGGATTTAATGTCAGGTTTATAAGTCAAAAAATTTGGTGATTGTTTGCTTAATTGATGTTGCTTCCACACCTGGCCGGATGCAGGCTCTCATTGAGGCTGCTGGAGGATGCATATGTATGAGGAGAAAAGCCAATAGCAGTGAGTGAACTAGTTTTGCTCTCTTGCTTATCAACATGTTGTTGCTCTATTGCAGTTTGTTTATACTGTAAATATTTGTGGAGAAAATGTATGAGTGCTCAAACACTGCCCTTTGTGTTTGCCAAGGCGTTTATTTGCTTGAGGATTGTTCCTTGTCTGGAGACTTGATTTATGTTCAGATACGCCGATTTTTGTTCGTATAACTATGTTCGTAATATGGGTGCCTCTCTGGGGCAATTATTTTATAGTATTGCATTGCGCTTTCTCATTTACATTACTGTTATATTGAGTTTCTGCTGTATGTAGTGAAGCTTATTATTCTTAGTTCTAGCTGGGTAATACCACCTACCTATGTTAGGCATATGGTGATGACATCTACATGTACAGTCCTTGTCCAGCCAATCACTATAGCGCTGCTGGCATATTCATCGCTCTACTGGCACTGAATATTGTCGTACTGAAACTACTGCGCAGCTGCATGAGCTAATTGGATGCAAGGTAACTATTATTCATCCAACACGGCTTCTCAGTGTGGTGTCTCTGCTGGTGAAGGATCTCGTGTTAGTTTTCACTCAACGCTCCGTTGTCATGCTTGTAATTCTGCTGATATTACTCCTGAAATATTTATCCGCCAGTAGCAGGAGACAATTGTCGGTTTACCAGGTTTATCTTATAATCTCTCTGCTTCATTGACACACATGAAAAGTATAATAACATACAGTAAAACGGTATAGCTGAACACAAGTACCTCACAAGAGTAGAGCAAGAGAATAATACACAAAACATCAGTATTGAAGACATTAAGACAGAGTTGTACTGGCCAGGTTGTAACATCAACACCAACATTAAGACAGAGTTGTACTGGCCAGGTTGTAACATCAACACCAACATTAAGACAGAGTTGTACTGGCCAGGTTGTAACATCAACACCAACATTAAGACAGAGTTGTACTGGCCAGGTTGTAACATCAACACCAACATTAAGACAGAGTTGTACTGGCCAGGTTGTAACATCAACACCAACATTAATACAGAGTTGTACTAGCCAGGTTGTAACATCAACACCAACAATCCCTTTTGTCCAGAGAGTGACTCTCCCAGTTTCCAGATCTTATTTTCTTTTCCTAGATTTTTTTTTGACGTGTTTGCGAATACTTTTGTCAATATAGTGAAGGAGAGAGAAGTGAAGACATGAAAAATTAAAAGTGAGAGAGAGACTAACATTTAACAATGCACAAGAGTGTTTTTTGCAATATCCAGTACAAGATTCTCTCAGTTGTTACTTCCTTATATCTTCACATTTATCATTAAGAATATCTACAAAATACTATATAATAACATTCTCCATCCCGATTATTCAGAATTCAATTAAAATATAAAACATAATTTAAATATAATTTTAGAAGCTGTGTGAGACAGTACAGATATGTGTGACATAGTGTTGGATAATATGTATTAAAAGAGTGCTGGGAAAATTGTGTTTATATATATATAAAATATATTATATATATATATATATATATATATATATATATATATATAGATATATGTATATATGTACATATATAATATATTTTTATATTATATATATATATATATATATATATATATATATATATATATATATATATATATATATAATATATATATATATATATATATATATATATATATATATATAATATATATATATATATATATATATATATATATATATATATATAGCAAAAAAACCCAGGGAAAAGAATAATAAAATTTCCCAATGCTTTTGACTACTCGCATTATAAAAGGAACAATCATTTTTCCAACTAATGTGAGTAGCCACAAAGCCATTGGAATTTCATTATTCTTTCACAGTGGTTGTTTTGCTTTTCTAAAATCCCTTTTATGTGATTTTTTCATTTTGAAATTTTATATTACAAAGGCTGCTGCTGAATCCCCAAAATTTTCCCCAACCTGTCCTGGCGGGCGGTGCCCGAGGCCATCAGCCCTTTTCTTTGGTGCCCTTTGGGTCCCTCAAAAAAGGGAGGCAAAATCAGCCCTTTGCAGGGGTAACACCCTTCGGCGCCTATCCCCAAGGCTGCAGTAAAAAGGGGTAGTCAAGAGTGCGCATGCTGAAAACCAACTCAGCTGGGGTTTTTCGGCGTTCAACGGGGGCTGTGAAGCACTGCCCACGCAGCCGGTAAACAAAACTGTTATGAAAAAGCCTTGGTCAAATTACTTGCCAATGCTTTCAACTAGTCAAAAGGGGATGCGCCTCCAAGCATTTTAGAAATTCCCCTCTCTTTCCCCTTCAGAATCGTGTTTAGTGTGATTTCCCAAAACTATTTTTTGGGGGGACCAAAAATTGACTGTGTGAGGGCGTGCAACGGGGGGACCCTCTCCCCCCTTTCTATTTTGTTTGGGTCATAAAGGCACCTCCAGCGAGCTCAATATCTGGTTCCTGACACGGTACCCAGCTGGCAAAACGAATCTCTCCTGGAGGACATCATAAAATTAAAAAACGGGGAGAAACCGGGGCCTTTTTTTTAAAACCCACCAAATGTGAAATGTTTCTACCAATCACATTGATCCAGAAAATTATACCCTTTTACCAGGGCACGAGCCATTGATCCAGCCAATACACCTCCCCGGGGCTCCTCTTGGTCCCAAAGCCATCGATCTGACCTAGGGAAAAAAATCTCGACCTCCCGGACATGGAAAGCAGGGGTGAAAGACACTACCTACTCCCAGGTGCCCGCAACCCCAAAACTTACCTATTTTGAGATTCCCCCCAGCCTTTAGCAGTCCAAAACTTTCAAGGGAAAATGACTCTCTCCTGAACCATGCAGAGAGTGTATTGAATCTTTCCCTTTACATGGCAGTGGGTTTCAAGCCCACTTCCGGGCAGGCTTGGAGGGTAGGGAGTACCCGATCCCCCCAATTGCTCTACCAGCTTTCCTATCCCCTTTTCCCTTTCATCAAACGATTGATAAGACAATTCTTCCTGACACCCCAGTGATCAGCAGGAATAGAAGACCCTAGCTATTCAGGCCCACGATGGGAGACTCTTGCTGCTCCACACCAAACCCCGTGCAGCACTGGCCACAAAAAGTAAAACTGGGGGTGCCCAATTGCTGAAAAGGTGCTTTTCCACATGCTCAGGGCTGAACATCGATAGGGAGATTGCCCGTCCCAGGGTGTGATGCACCCCACTCCGGGGACTTCTCCAAAAAAGTTCCCCAAACGGGAAAGGGAACGCGACTCGACCCTAAACCCCCGATTGCGTGGCCTCTGCGCCTTGCGCCCCAAATTTACACAGAATATATTGATTTTCGGCGAAGTGCAAGCAGACCAATACGGTTCTGGGCTTAAATGTTCCAAAACAAGGGGGGCATGCAAGACACAATGAGGTCAACACTCAAAAGAGAACCCTTTTCACGTGGATGCCCTGCCCAGAGGGACCCCATCATTCAAACAAAAAAATACCCACAACCCCGCAAACCGCCCCGACGGGATCACCATCTATCCTTGGAAGAATGGCAAGCTCTTTAGCATGGGACTATAAACCCTTTTGTCCACACTGGCTGACACCTATATCCATCACAGTGTGGGGGGGACAGGGAGGGGCTGCTGACCACAGGAGGAGTACAAATCAGCAAGTACAGGGACAAATTTGCCAACAGTATCAATTTGTCCCAGTGGGATCAGAGACCTTGGGATCATGGGGAAAAAATGCCCACACGTTTTTCCCTTTAAAGAATTTGGGGGGCCAGACTCATCGACACCACCAGGGACCCAAGGGCAGCCATTTCATGTTCCAGCGCCTCAGCGTCGCCATCCAGAGGGGAAATGCTTGCTGCGTACTTGGCTCACGTCCAGCCCCGGAGGAGCTGGAGAAATTTATCACTTTGATACATTGTGCCATTGTATTCATGTTTATGTTTTTTTTCTGTAAATGTATTTTGTTTATTAATAAAATGATTGCACATAGAATAAAAAATATATAGGGTGTGGTAGGAGAAAGAAAATAATTCAAACAGCCTCCTGGGAGAACACTTGAGTTTTCATCAGAGGTACGATTTATTGTCTTCTCTGAGTATGAGGCCGTATCCCCATTCAGCTATAGAGGTATATTATATATACTATATATATTATATATATAATATATATATATATATATTTTTATATATTTATTATATTTATATATATATATATCATATATATATATATAGTATATATATACAGAGAGATGAGAGAGAGAGAGAGAGAGAGAGAGTCGGACCAGAGAATGTAGTGTGTGTGGGTGTGTGTGTCTGTACTTGTGTACTTGTTATTTTTGTTTTGGAATTAAAATTACTGTTGCAACATGTTGGGTACCTTTATTGTAGACGTTTCGCCATCCAATGGCTTTATCATACAAAATTCCAGGAATAATTTGAAGGGCAGTAGAAAACTATTATACAGAAGATGAGGCAATCAGTCCTCAGCCTTGGAGTTGCGTGCAAAGAAACACCGTGTAGTATTACTTTGGGACGTTCAGTGACTTGCATATATATAAGTAGACGAACTACATACAAAGAAAAGGCAACTGATAACTTTTTTTGCATCAGATTTCTTGGTGGGAAGACAGAGTCACATACGGATACAGTATAAAGCAATAAGCGAAATACAAACAAAAATAACGAACAGGCCTTTGTCCTCTGACTTGTTTCTGGTACAGTTCACAACTGTCTTTGTCCCTGACTTTGTTTCTGGTACAGTTCACAACTGTCTTTGTCCCTGCCTTTGTTTCTGGCTACAGTTCACAACTGTCTTTGTCCCTTGAACTTTGTTTCTGGTACCAGTTCACAACTGTCTTTGTCCTAGCCTTTGTCTTTTGGTACAGTTCACAACTGTCTTTGTCCCTGCCTTTGTTTGCTACAGTTCACAATAGTCTTTGTCCCCTGCTTTGTTTCTGGTACGCAGTTCTCAAATGTCTTTGTCCTGCCTTGTTTCTGGTACAGTTCACAACTGTATTTGTCCCTGCCTTTGTTTCTGGTACAGTTCACAACGTGTCTTTGTCCCTGACTTTGTTTCTGGTAACAGTTCACCTGTGTCATGTGTCTGCTTTGTTTCTGGTACAGTTCACAACTGTCTTTGTCCCTGACTTGTTTCTGGTACAGTTCCAACCTGTTCTTTGTTCCCTGAATTTGTTTCTGGTACAGTTCAAACTGTCTTTTGTCCTGAATTTGTTTCTGGTACGTTCACAACTGTCTTTGTCCTGACTTTGTTTCTGGTACTAGTTCACAACGTCTTTGGCCCTGACTTTGTTTCTGGTACAGTTCACAACTGTCCTTTGTCCCTCGGACTTTGTTTCTGGTACAGTTCACAACTGTCTTTGTCCCTGACTTTGTTTTGGTACAGTTCACAACTGATCTTTGTCCCTGACTTTGTTTCTGGGTACAGTTCACAAACTGTCTTTGTCCCTGCACTTTGTTTCTGGTACAGTCACAACTGTCTTGTCCCTGCCTTAGTTTCTGGTACAGTTCACAAACTGTCTTTGTCCCTGACTTTGTTTCTGGTAACAGTGCTTAACTGTCTTTGTCCTGAACTTTGTTTCTGGTACAGTTCACCAAACTGTCTTTGTCCCTGACTTTGTTTCTGGTACAGTTCAAACTGATCTTTGTCCCTGCCTTTGTTTCTGGTACAGTTCACAACGGTCTTTGTCCCTGCCTTGTTTCTGGTACAGTTACAAACTGCTGGGACGCAGTCTTAGATTAAAATTGAAAGTAATTGTTTAATTTAAATAGAATATTATGTTTGTTTATTTCCTCGTGATTATACCAAGCAATGATATATGTCGGAAATTGTGACTGACAGAGTGATGGAAAAGACAAAAATATAAATATAAATAACTGGCTGTGCGTTTAGAAAGAGGGACGGACATGTGTGCATAAACATAATTTTGCAAACGTTGAAAAACAGAAAAAGCGAATTTGTTACAAAGACATTGTGTTTGGTTGCTACAGTTGTTAACGTACAAGTAAATAAAAACAGCAGTTATCAGGAAACTGTTGTTTTATTCACTTGTACCTTCGCCCACGTCACTTGTACCTTAGCCCACGTCCACTTGGACCTTAGTCCACGTCACTTGTTACCGCTTAGCTCACGTCACTTGTAACTTAGGTCCACGTCACTTGTACCTTGTCCACGTCACTTGATACTTTAGTCCACGTCACTGTACCTTAGTCCACGTCACTTGTACCTAAGGCCCACGTCACTTGTTACCTTAGCCCACGTTCACTTGCTACCTTAGGCCCACGTCACTTGTACCTTAGCCCACGTTAACTTGTACCTTCGCCCACGTCACTTGTACCTTAGTCACGTCAACGTTGTACTTAGCCCCGTCACTTGTACTTGCCCACGTCACTTGTTTACCTTAGCCCACGTCATATTTGTACCTTCGCCCACGTCACTTTTACCTTAGCCCACGGCACTTGTACCTTCGCCACGTCACTTGGTACCTTCGACCACGTCACTTGTACCTTCGCCCACGTCACTTGATCCTTCGCCCACGTCACTTGTACCTTCGCCCACGTTCACTTGTACCTTAGCCCACGTCACTTGTCCTTCGCACGTCAATTGTACCTTTAGCCACGTCACCCTTGTTACTTAGCCCACTCACTTGTACCATTAGCTCACGTCACTTGTACCTTAGCCACGTTCACTTGTACCTTAGCCCCACGTCACTTGTACCTTCGCCACGTCACTTGTACTTAGCCCACGTCACCTTTGTACCTTCGCCCACGTCACTTGTACCTTCGCCCCACGTCACGTTGTACCTTCGCCACGTCACTTGTACCTTAGTCCACATCACTGTATTATTCACAGCTGTATCGAACAACACTGCTGAAATCGTTGTTTTATACCGTGAAGGTCGATTTTATCAATAAGGAGATTTTATTTTAGTGTGGATGAGAGAGTGATGGTTCCTGTGAAAATGTTAAGTGAAAAACTTTTGGGAATTGTGAGTCAACAGCAACTTGTTTGGTAAACATACAATACCATTGTGGGAGACACTGATGTGGAGATGTTGTAGCAACTACAGGAGCCCATTAAACATTGACCGCTAAACAATTTCTTTATTTCCTGAGCAAATTAATTTAATTTAAGCAAAAGTGAGAGAAAATATGTAGATATGCGCGTGTGTGGACAGAGTTGGATTGTAAGATAGTGTACGTGTGTGATGTGAGAGAATTAGATGTTAGAGAGGGAAGAGAGAAAATACTTGTGTTGTGGTTAATGTGTGCATGTGATGCGCTGTAGTATGGACCTTGTGGTTTAGCTCTTCTTCTTGATTATGTTAATAATATGTGCAGTGTGTTCTGTTATGAATGTACTTGTGAAACTTTCATATTTACTTGTGACGTTTCTAGTGCCTTGAAAATGACGCGAACTGCAACAAAAAAAAAAGCTTGATTAATTTTTTGTAACAGATTTCCTTGTGGGGAAGACAGAGACACACACGGACTCAAACAATTTATACACAGTAACACTTTTGAAATACAATGTACAGCGCCATAGTGAAAACAAAACAAAAAATTACTTGAACACATAATGAACATAAATAGAAGTCCCGAGATTTTCACTAAGTAACCTCACTGGTGGCCGGAGTTGGGAGGCAGCTTGTGTTGTCTAAGCTGACTACTGTTCCAGGCTGTCTTGGTGGGTGGAATTAAGGACGCTGTTCTGTGTGTCCTCCTGTAATTCCACCCACCTGGAGCAGTTCGGCACGTAGGACCAGCTAGACAAGACCAAGTTACCATCCACAAGGTCTATGGGGAGGGGCCAACACATCACAACACACACGCACACACACGCCCACCCAAAACCACACACCAAACCTCCCAAACCACCCACGTACCCACCCAACCACCCACCCAACCCACTCGCCCACCTGGGAAAGTGATAAGGAAGGGTTCATCCTGAGGGGACACAGAGATGGACTTTGGACCACACGCAAGACTAGGGGAAAGCATCAAAAACACGGGAGTGGGAGTGTGGAAGGGTTGGACATCAGAGGGCCACGGATGGAGACTGGAAATATAAACCACCCTGACTATGACCACGCCTATGACCACAGTTTACATCATCACCATATCTCACAACAAACACACCTCACTATAACCTCACCTCACTATGACAAAACCTCACCAAGATCACACCTGGGAGCTTCATTCTGCGGCGACACAGATGGACTTCTGGAACACGGAACAGGGGAAAGCACCCAAAACGACTGTGAAGGGTTTGACATCCGGGGGCCCACGGAATGGAGGACTGGAAACTTGAACCTCACCTGACTATTACCATTTCCTTGTCTTTGACCACACCAGACTATGAGAACACCTCACCTATAGTGAGGTGATGACCTAGCCTATGCTAATTACACTGGGTCAACAATGTTTTGAAAGTTCTATTGCTTCTAAATGAGATTAGTGAATGTCTTAGGGTATTTTCATGTCATGCAATCCAGATGTCACCTTGATTTTATTTTATTATAAAGTGTAAATATGTGTCTCAGTATGCTTAACTCTAATCCGGACCTACTCTCTGTTTTTGCTTGACGCTTATAGTGGGCTGCTGAAAATGGTTCAATTTTCAAAGTTCTGTTGGTAAAAAAGTCTAAGTGTGAGCTCAAAAAGTGGATTTTAAGTGACATGTTACTCCATGTTCTTGTAAACCATGATGAGGTTTCCACCAATTCTTCACAGTTGCTTCCAGTTTTATGTGTAGTTGTGGTAGCAAATTTTGTTGGGTTCAATGAGGGTGGATATGTTAAACATTATTCATCCCAGGCTTGCAATGATTTGACGGTGTTGGTGACCAGTGGGAACTCTTGCACGACCTTTCCCACTCACATAACAAGAAGCTATAAAAAAGCACCTGAACTTTATCTCAAAATATAAACCACCTTCTGTGACTGCTGGAACAATAATGAAGGTCAGTGAGACTGAGTGTGGTAAGAAACACACTGCCACAAGCCTGTTGGAACGTGTTGTGACACGTAGGTGTATAGTGAAACCAATTTTAACCATGATATTCATAATCAATTGTTAATTGCTACTCTAGTCTCGGAAGCATTGTGGTTGTTGATCAGTGTTATATGAATGAATATGTCAAAATTGTGTTTGAACGAGTGATGGAAAAGAAGTGGCTAGAAAAGTACCTCATAATAATTATAGACAAAAGCGTACAGTACAGTAACACAAAAGAAAAATATGTAACACAAAGAAAAGTACATTAATATTACATCCACAGCAGTACAGCAGTGTAACACAGTACCACACAAGAACAAAACAATAAAATAAATTCAAAAGATTTTTTTTTTTTGCTATATCCAGTACAAGATTCTCTCAGTTGCTACTTCCTTATATCTTTACTTTTAACATTAATTAAGGATATCTACAAAATACTAGGTAACAACATTCTACATCTCGATTATTCATGAATTGTCTAAGAAGACGAACGTGTGTTTGACCTAAAACCATATAAATAGGTAGATGATAACTTTTTTGCAGCAGATTTCTTGGTGGGAAGACAGAGTCACATACGGACACAAATATAAACAATAAGTAAAAACAAAATAAAATAACGAACAGCCTTTGTCCCTGACTTTGTTTCGGGTCGTTCACAACTGTCTTTGTCCCTGTCTTTGTTTCGGACATTCACAACTGCCTTTGTCCCGACTTTTTTTTCTGGTACAGTTCACAACTGTCTTTGTCCCTGTCTTTTTTTTCTGGTACAGTTCAAACGTCTTTGCCCCGACTTGTTTTCGGGTACTTTAAAAACAACTTTTTTTTGTCCCTGACTTTTTTTCGGGTACAGTTCACAACTTTTCCCTGACTTTGTTTCTGTACATTCAAAACCCTTTTCCCTGATTTTGTTTCGTACAGTTCACAACTGTCTTTGTCCCTGATTTGTTTCTGGTACATTTTCAAAAACTGTCTTTGTCCCTGATTTTGTTTTTGACAGTTCACAACTGTTTTGTCCCTAAATTTTGTTTCTGGTACAGTTCACAACGTTTTTGTCCCGACTTTGTTTCTGGTAATTCACAACTGTTTTTGTCCCTGATTTTGTTTCTGGTACTTCACAACTGTCTTTGTCCCGACTTTGTTTCGGGAACATTCACAACTGTCTTTTCCCTGTCTTTTTTCTGGTACGTTCACAACTTTTTTTTGTCACGACTTTGTTTCTGTACAGTTCACAACTGCTTTTGTCCCTGACTTTGTTTCGGTACATTTCACAACTGTCTTTGTCACTGACTTTGTTTCTCGTACGTTCACAACTGCCCTTTGTCCCTGATTTGTTTCGGGTACAGTTCAAAACGTTTTTTGTCCCTGACTTGTTTTGGTACAGTTCACACTGTCTTTTCCCCTGACTTTGTTTCTGGTACAGTTCACAACTGTTTTTGGGTCCCTGACTTTGTTTCCTGTACAGTTCACAACTTCTTTGCCCCTGTTTTTGTTTCTTACAGTTCCAGCTGCTTTGTCCCTGACTTTTTTTCTGGTACAGTTCAAACTGTCTTTGTCACTATTTTTGTTTCGGGTACAGTTCACAAACTGTCTTTGCCCTGACTTTTTTTCTGTACAGTTCCAACTGTTTTTGTCCCGACTTTTTTTTCTGGTACGTTCACACTGTCTTTGTCCCTGACTTTTTTTCTGGTACAGTCCACCTGTCTTTGTCCCTATTTGTTTCGGGTACAGTTCACAACTGTCTTTGCCCCTGCCTTTGTTTCGGGTACAGTTCAAAACTGTCTTTGTCACTGTTTTTGTTCTGTACAGTTTCACAACTATTTTTGTCACGACTTTGTTCGGTACATTTCCCAAAATATCTTTTTCACTACTTTGTTTCTGTACAGTCACAACTGTCTTTGTACTGACTTTTTTTCTGGTACATTCACAACGGGTCTTTGCACTGACTTTGTTTCTGGAAAGTTCACAACTGTCTTTGCGCTGATTTTTGTTTCGGGACGTTCACAACTATCTTTGTCACGCTTTTTTTCTGGACAGTTCACAACTATCTTGTCAGATTTTTGTTTCTGGTCAGTTACAACTGCGGGACCATCTTAATAAAATTGAAAAAAAATTGTTTAATTAAATAAAATATATGTTTCGTCCCCATTGAAATAAAATATGCAAAATTGTGACGACAGAGTGATGGAAAAGACAAAATAAAAATAATAAAAACTGGCTTGTTTAGAAAGCGGAAGACATTTTTGCATAAACGTAATTTGCAAACTTTGCTAACGTACATTACCCACGTCCGTTTTATTCACAGCAGTGTCGAAGATACTGCTGTCTCCATCCGGGGGCCCCCCGGGATGTCAACCCTTTTCCACAGTTGTTTTGGGTGCGTCCTTGTTCCGTGTCTCCAAATCGGGTGTCCCCCTCAGAGAACCCCGGGTGTGGATCATGGTGAGGAGTGGTTATTGTGAGAGGGGCATAGTGGGGGTGGGTCGTAATGTGGTCATATTTGAGAGGGTGGTCATAGTGGGGTGGTCGTAAATGTGGTAAAGGGGAGGGGTAGTTAGGGAGGTCAAATGACTGGGGTCATATTAAGTATCCTCAAGTACCCTTTTTTCCAAACCACACTAATTCCCCACTCATCAATCCCTTTTTTCCAAAACCACACTAATTCCACTCATCAAGTACCCTTTTTTCCCCAAACCACACTAATTCCACCCAAAAGCCCTATTTCCAAACCCACACAATTCCACCATCAAGTACCCTTTTTTCCCAAACCAACAATTCCACTCATAAAGTCCCCCTTTTTCCAAACCAACACTATTCCACTCATCAATACACATTTCAAACCAACACATTTCCACCATCAAGTACCCTATTTAAAAACCAACAAAAATTTCCCCCATCAAGTACCCTTTTTCCAAACCAAACACTTTTTCCCACCATCAGTCCCTTTTCCCAAAACCAAAACTATTTCCCTCATCAAGACCCTTTTCCAAACCAACACTATTTCCACTCCAAGTACCCATTTTTCCAAACCAACACTTTTTCCACTCACAAGACACTATTTCCCAAACCCCAACACTATTCCACTCATCAGCCCCCTTTTCCCCAAACCCAACACTATTTCCACTCACAAGAAAAACCTTTTTCCCAAAACCAACCATTTCCCACTCATCAAGTAAACTATTTCCAAACCAACCCTTTTTTTCCACCATAAAGTCCCCTTTTTCCCAAAACCAACACTATTTTCCACCAAAAGTCCCTTTTTCCAAAACCAACACATTTCCACCATCAAGTACCTTTTTCCAAACCAACCCTATTTCCACTCATAAAGTACCCTTTTTCCAAAACCAACCTATTTCCAATCATCAAGTACCCATTTCCAAACCAACACTATTTCCAAACCATAAAGTAAACTATTTCCAAACCAACACTATTTCCACTCATAAATACCCTTTTTCCCAAAAACCAACCTTTTTCCACTCATAAAGTACCATTTCCAAACCCAACCTTTTTCCACCACAAGTAAAAAACTTTTCCAAACCCAACCTTTTTCCCCTCATAAAGCCCTTTTTCCAAAACCAACACTTTTTCCCTCATCAAGTACACTATTTCCAAACCAAAACTATTTCCACTCATAAAGTACCCTATTTCCAAACCAACCCTATTTCCACTAAACAAGCACACTTTTTCCCCAAACCAACACTATTTCCATTCATCAAGTCACTTTTTCCCAAAACCAGCTTCCCTCAACTTTCTTCATACGGAAGTTTTCTAATGCAGTATTAATTTTATCATTCTCTCGAATTTTTTCAACCCAATTTTTATATCCAGAGACCAAGGTGAGCGCGAAATCTTATATAAATCCCAGTAATCCTTTGCTTTTTTCCCACCACTTAGTCACTGTTGTTATGGTCAAGGTTGCGCCCCAAAACCCAAACCCAATCCTTTTCGCATTAGTACGGCTAAGTTCCATTTTTTTTTTTTTTTATTTATAACATTGCACAACACAAAAAGGTATAAAGTATAATAAAATAGCCATGTAGCGGCTATAGGCAAAAAAAAAAATCTACAAAAACACCCTAACACAGAAAACAATCCATCAACTTTGTGAACAGCACCAAAACACAACTCTCAACTTAACTTGAACTGCTATTACATAAATAAGACTCCGTACTGCAACACAGTTGACACATCACAATATGACCATAAGGTAAACTTGACCTAGTAATACACAATATCTCCTCAGCCAGGTGGATAAACAATCACTGGATTAAGTTACCTTAAAACCATCCGGGCTTGAAAATCGTTCAACGATTTTTTGAGTCATCCGGTTTAAATTTTTCTTTAAATCCCGAAAAAACTTTCGTACATAATAAATAACCTTTGAACTCTATTTTAACATCATGAAATAAACAAATTTTAAAAATATTCACACAGCAATGAATCCGCCAAAATTTAAAACAACAAGAATATTTCCCGTTATAAACATTTTCCGTGCCCCCACTTGTTGCGGTCGCATTTCTACAACAATAAATGCCTATATTGCGCGTGGGGGACAGTACGACCACACGGACTACAACTTTCCACACGTTCATCAAAATATGCTCACCTACGCCTCACCGCACACTGAAAAACGGGCAAAGACCCCCCCCCCCCCACTTATACATTACCACACACTCCTACCCTTAAAGTTACTAAGGACGTATAAATGGATACATCCGTGACCATAAGAAACTGGACATCTCCACAGGTGCTGCACCTACTTCTATACATTATTCCCTCACCATCACGCATACAACACACACGCAAACTTTGAAAATCCATCAAAACCCCAGGGGGGCGACGTTTTTTCTACCCCACTTCCCACCCACAGTATCATTTCCATTCGTACCCCCTCCCCCGTACTTTGCAAGTCAAAAAATCCCCTAAGTAAGTTCCCGTACCCTCTAAAAAAATCCCCTCCCACAGATTTCCCTGTTACGCGTACTTTTTATGAATTTTACCGCTAACACCCCCCTTTTTCACCTCACAACTAGTTTCCCCCGCAATCCCCACAAATATATATATATATATATATATAAAATATATAAAAAAATATATATATATTTATATATAAATTTTTTATATATATATAAAAATAAAATATAAAATATATATATATAATATATATTTTAATTCTGCCAAAAATTGTAAAACTGTAAAATTAGCAAGAACTCATTTAAAATAAAGCCTTTTCAAAATTTTCCTTAACTTTTTAAGATAAATTTTCTTTAATGTTGAGTACAAATTAAAATTTGGCACCAAAAGGAACTTAAAAACTTACCAAAACCTTATTAAACAAACGCAATTTATTTTGCCTAACCCAACTAAATATATTTTAGATTTGTTTACAATAATTTAATACTAAAAAAAAACACAGTGAAATATATTTTTTTTTTGTTAGGTTCAAAAGATTTGGCGAAATTATTGCTACACAAATTTTCACTTGTCCCCATATGGCAAGATGAGCGTTGCTATTTAACCAAGACGCAAGTTCTGCCCATTCGGCCGACATATTTTATATATAAATATATATATATATTATATAAATATTTTATATATAAATATATTATATATAAAATAAAATATATTTTATATATATATATATATATATATATATAATATATATAAAAATATAAATATAAAATATATAATAGATGGGTGGTAGGGAGTGGAATATTCAACGGCTTCAGAAAGAAATCCAAAATTCTCCTTTAAGCCTTTTTATCCCTTCTCCCAGGGTAGGGGCCCACAAATTTAAAACCAGAGGGGGACCCCATTAAAAATAAATATAAAAATATATATATTATAAAATAATAAATATAAAATATTAAATATAAAAATTAATATAATATATTATAATATTGTGTAATTTTTATATAAAAGTTTAAAACACTTGTGCAACATCTGGGTTTTCTTTTTGTAGACGTTTCCCATCCAGTGGGTTTATCATACAGACTTTGGGCATAATAAGAAATCAAAAAACTAATACAAAGATGATATATAAAAATCAACCAAATGACCCCAACCCTAATGACACTCTCATGCCCAACCCCCCCCGTCCAGACTTAGCGCTCTCAGAACAGAAATTCCTTTACCCCCCATCCATGAACACCCCTATGTACACCCCGTACACGCCTCAGTCCTTCACAAAAAAAAATTTCTACATGAAAAGCCGACTCCTCCCCACCATATTCCCACACACCCCCATCCCCAACCACTCGCTATCCCGTAAACCCCACCCACGGCAAAATGCCGTGCAAAAAACGATACATTTCGTCACGCACACAGTTTGTAACCTCACCTACTTAAACCCATCCCAAATTTCTTCCCCATGTATACATGGGGGAAAAATTTCCTCCACAGCGCCACAAACCCCCCCCACTAAAAATCTACAAATCTCACCATTTTTACCTTCCCCGGATTCCCAGCCCGCTATTTCCCCCAAAAAGGTTTTACAAATCACACAACCAACTCCTTATACATTCTTTCAATCTACATGGTTCTGACCAACCCCCTCCCCACCCACACCCTTTCCCCCATCACCTCCCTCTTAATGAAGCACATTTTTACCCCCCTTTTTAAAAAGTCCAGCAATCCCTCCCCCCGACGCACAGGGCCCCACACATAGCAGACATGATCAAGTAACAGTGATCATGCACAGAGGTAACGGGAACATGAAAAGCAGCAATGGAAATTTCAAACGTACAAGAAACAGCCGAGGGGGGGAAGAGGAGAACCAACTGTTGTAACTCACCCCTGTGGCCATTCCATAGAGGCGGGTTTTCCGGGGAAACCCACTTTTAGGAGGAAAAAGTGAAAAATTACTATTTATTTTTTATGTTACCCTCAAGTTTGTTTTCTGAACGAGGGAACCAAGGTTGTGAAACTGGAAAATAGTAAATTCCGTTTTTTGGAAAAAAAATTTTTTAAAGGGTAAAAAAAAAAAGAAAGGATGGAGGCGGGGGAGGAGTAGGGCTGCTATAATTGTTTCTATTTTTTACGAATAATTTCAGAATAAATATAAACAGGGGACTATGTCAGGAGGCTGTAGTGGGAATAACACCACGTGGTTACGTCAGGGAGGCTGAATGGGGAAAAAACCCCACGGGGGCTACTGTCAGGAGGCGGAGTGGGAATAACACCACCGGCTACTTTGGGAGGCTGGATGGGAAAAAACACCACTGTGGCTACTGTCAGGGGGCTGGGGTGGGAAAAACACCACGGGGCTACTGTCAGGAGGCTGGAGTGGGGGAAAAACACCCCTTGGGTACTGTCAGGGAGGCTGGAGGGGAATAACAAACCACGGGTTACGTCAATGAGGGTGTATGGGAAAACACAACTGGGCAACTGTCAGGGAGGTGAGGAGAATAACACACTGTGGCTACTGTCAGGGAGGCTGAGTGAGAATAACAACACTGTGGGACTGTCAGGGAGGGCTGGAGTAGAATAAAAACACGTGGCACTGTCAGGGGGCTGGAGTGAGAATAACAACCTGTGCTACGTCAGGGAGGCTGGGGTGAGAAAACAACACGGGCTACTGTCAGGGAGGCTGAGGAGAATAACAACACTGTGGCTACGTCAGGAGGCTGGTTGGGAATAACACCACTGTGGGTCTGTCAGGGAGGCTGGGGTGGTAATAAAAACCACTGAGGCTACTGTCAGGGGAAGGCGGAGTGGGAATAACCCCACTGTGGCTACTGTCAGGGAGGCTGTAGTGGGAAAAACCCCACTGGGCTACGTCAGGGGGGCGTAGTGGGGAAACACCACTGTCAAATGCAGGGGGGCTGTGTGGGGTAACACCACTGTGGGTACTGTCAGGGAGGCGTAGTGGGAAAAAACACAACTGTACTACTGCGGGGGGCTGGGGTAGGAATAACGCCACTGTGGGTACTGTCAGGCAGGGTGGGGTGGAAAAACGCCCCTGTGCTACTGTCAGCGAGGCTAAGTGAGAATAAAATTGAAAAATAAATAACAATTAATAACAATATTATTAGTAAAATTATAAATTTTTTGCGACCACTGTAAGCCTCAGAGTTATCTCTGATACCAAACCTTGCCACGTGGGGCCAGGGTTTGTCTTTAAAAGGGCCTCCCCCCCTCGCCTTCCCCCGGTTCATGTGTCCGGAATCCATCCGGGGGCCCCCCGGATGTCCCCCTTCCTCACTTCCTAAGGGGCACCTCGCCCCTCTCCTCCTCCTCCTTCTCCCTCTCCCCCTCCCCTCTCCTTCCGCCTCAGCCTTTTCCCAGGGCCATGTATCCAGGAAAACCCTCCGTCCGCCGCCGGAGTTTTTCCCTTTCTCACTTCCCCATTTCAGTCTCACCAGCCTGTATTCTTGCTTTCCCAAAGGGGTTTGTGTTCCAGGAAACCATCCGTTTGGGCCCAATTTTCCCCCTTTTCACGTCCCCCAAAGGGCGTCTCAACAACAACCTTCCCCAAGCTCATGTATCCAGGAATCCACCGTTCGTCCCGGATGTCCCTTTCCCCACTTAAACCAAGGTCAGCAGTTAGGCAGGCCTTCCCCGGATTATGTCTCCAGGGGTCCACTTGTTCACCTGAGTGGACTTCCTTCCCACTTCCCCGAAGTCAGCTGTATTCTTGCCTTCCCCCGGGCATGAACCGGAACTATCCGTCCACCCCCGGAGTCCCTCTTCTTCACTTACCCAAGGTCCCCAACTGCTAGTATTCATGCCCTCCCCCGGTTCATGTTCCAGGAATCCATCCGTTTTGCTTCCCGGAAAGTCTCCCCTTCCCCCTTACCCAAGGTCAGCCTCAACAAAAACCTTCCTCAAGTTTCATGTATCCGAAATTTTCCGTTCGCTCCCGGGGTGTCTCCCCCCCCCACTTACCTATGGTAGGCGGGGCCTTCCCCCCGGGCATGTCTCCAGGATCCACTTTTGGGCCCCCCTCAGGTGGGGCTCCCTTCCCCCTTCCCCAGACAGCGGTTGCCCCCCACCCCCAGTGACTTCGCGCGGGAAACTTGTCTTTTCTAGCTGACTACTTTCCGAGCGTCCAGGGTTTGGGAATTTCTGAGGGGACACACAGTAAACGTTCCATTTAATTTCACCCACCAAACGCCTGGGGCAGCAGGCCTGGTAGACGAGACGAAGCCGCACACAGCTCGGCCACCGAGAAGAGGCAATTAAGAACTGTTTTTGGGAAAACCTTTTATATTACACAAGAATTTAAACTTTGCGAGATTTTTTATGCTTATTTTTCATTTTTTAAAAGCATTTTGTGAGTGTTTTATTTGATGTGGGTGAATGTCCAAAGGTTGAAGAACTTTTCCACCTCCATCAAACTGTATTAAAAATTCACAGGTTTCATTTTTTTTTATTTTTGGGGCTTTTTTTTATTTGAACAGAAAGGCTAACGCCAAACTACCAAATTATCAGTAGTTCACATACATTTAATGCTGGGTTTTCGGGATTCGACGACAAAAATTTTTTTAAACATTAAATAAAAAGATGGGCACATTTGTGACACATGGAAGACTGTGTCATTTTACATATTCTTTATATAATGTAATGTTACTGTTATTGTATTTTATGTGTACATGTTGCGGATGTGTGTATGTTACATGTTACGTTATAGGTGCGTGAATGTTGTGTGTAAGGGTGTTATTTTACTTTTTCCGTGTATAGGGGTCATTGTACATGTTTGTGTGGGATGGGGTTATGTGTATAGTTTGTGTAAGGGCAGTGCATTTATTGTATATTGTCATTAAAATGTTCTGGGTTGTGATGTCATATGTACATGTTATTTTGTAAAAACGAGTGTATTGTTTGCGGAATGTGTATGAGTGTATGAGTGTCACATATTGTTTATATCACATATTGTGTATGAGTGTCACATATTGTGTATGAGTGTCACATATTGTGTATGAGTGTACATGTTATTGTGTATTGATGAGTGTCAAATGCGAATCTCTAAATCTCCTCCAAGAAAACTGTAAACAAATTACAATAATCTCTGTTTCTCGTGATTCGTAGATGACTTTGAAGGTCGCAGATGGAATCAATGGCAAATGCATGCATGTATACTTATATAAACGCACAGTAAGTATGCATGTATGTATGCATTTATGTATGTATGTATGTATGTAAGTGTGTATGTATGTATGTGTATGCAAACCATACCCCCGGCCGGGATTGAACCCGCGGTCATAGAGTCTCAAAACTCCAGACCGTCGCGTTAGCCACTAGACCAGCTAGCCACAATAAGATTCATCCAACTAGGTATATTTCTACACCATAGGAAGGTTAGCTTTATCAAACCTCGTCTTAAAACTGTGTATGGTTCCTGCCTCCACTACGTCATTTTCTAGGCTATTCCACTGCCTTACAACTCTATGACTGAAGAAATACTTCCTAATATCTCTCTGACTCATTTGTGTCTTCAACTTCCAATTGTGGCCTCTTGTTTCTGTGACCCCTCCCTGGAACATCCTGTCTTTGTCCACCTTGTCTATTCCACGCAGTATTTTATATGTCGTTATCATGTCTCCCCTGACCCTCCTGTCCTCCAGTGTCGTCAGGCCGATTTCCCTTAATCTTTCTTCATAGGACATTCCCGTTAGCTCTGGAACTAACCTTGTCGCAAACCTTTGTACTTTCTCTAGTTTCTTGACGTGCTTTATCAAGTGCGGGTTCCAAACAGGTGCTGCATACTCCAGTATGGGCCTGACATACACGGTGTACAGTGTCTTGAATGATTCCTTACTAAGGTATCGGAATGCTGTTCTCAGGTTTGCCAGGCGCCCATATGCTGCAGCAGTTATCTGATTGATGTGTGCTTCCGGAGACATGCTCGGTGTTATACTCACCCCAAGATCTTTCTCCTTGAGTGAGGTTTGCAGTCTTTGGCCACCTAGCCTATACTCTGTCTGTGGTCTTCTGTGCCCTTCCCCTATCTTCATGACTTTGCATTTGGCGGGATTAAATTCGAGAAGCCATTTGCTGGACCAGGTGTCCAGTCTGTCCAGGTCTCTTTGAAGTCCTGCCTGGTCCTCATCAGATTTAATTCTCCTCATTAACTTCACATCATCTGCAAACAGGGACACTTCTGAGTCTAACCCTTCCATTATGTCGTTCACATATACCAAAAATAACACTGGTTCTAGGACCGACCCCTGTGGGACCCCGCTCGTCACAGGTGCCCACTGTGATACATCATTACGTATCATGACTCGTTGTTGCCTCCCTGTCAGGTATTCTGTGTGTGTGTGTGTGTGTGTGTGTGTGTGTGTGTGTGTGTGTGTGTGTGTGTGTGTGTGTGTGTGTGTGTGTGTGTGTGTGTGTATGTGTGCGTGTGTGTGCTCGCGCGTGTGCGTGTGTGTACTCACCTATTTGAGGTTGCAGGGGTCGATTTCAAGCTCCTGGCCCAGTCTCTTCACTGGTCGCTACTAGGTCACTCTCCCTGAACCGTGATCTTTATCATACCTCTGCTTAAAGCTATGTATGGATCCTGCCTCCACTACATCGCTTCCCAAACTATTCCACTTCCTGACTACTCTGTAGCTGAAGAAATATTTCCTAACATCCCTGTGATTCATCTGTGTCTTCAACTTCCAACTGTGTCCCCTTGTTGCTGTGTCCCATCTCTGGAACATCCTGTCTCTGTCCACCTTGTCAATTGCTCTCAGTATTTTGTATGTCATTATCATGTCCCCCCTATCTCTCCTGTCTTCTAGTGTCGTCAGGTCGATTTCCCTTAACCTCTCCTCGTAGGGCATACCTCTTAGCTCTGGGACTAGTCTTGTTGCAAACCTTTGCACTTTCTCTAGTTTCTTTACGTGCTTAGCTAGCTGTGGGTTCCAAACTGGTGCCGCATACTCCAATACGGGCCTAACGTACACGGTGTACAGGGTCCTGAACGATTCCTTATTAAGATGTCGGAATGCTGTTCTGAGGTTTATTAGGCGCCCATATGCTGCAGCAGTTATTTGGTTGATGTGCGCTTCAGGAGATGTGCCTGGTGTTATACTCACCCCAAGATCTTTTTCCTTGAGTGAAGTTTGTAGCCTCTGGCCCCTAGACTGTACTCCGTCTGCGGTCTTGTTTGCCCTTCCCCAATCTTCATGACTTTGCACTTGGTGGGGTTGAACTCCAGAAGCCAATTGCTGGACCAGGTCTGCAGCCTGTCCAGATCCCTTTGTAGTTCTGCCTGGTCTTCGATCGAATGAATTCTTCGTCATCTGCAAACAGAGACACTTCGGAGTCTATTCCTTCCGTCATGTCATTCACAAATACCAGAAACAGCACTGGTACTAGGACTGACCCCTGTGGGACCCCGCTGGTCACAGGTGCCCACACTGACACCTCGCCACGTACCATGGCTCGCTGCTGTCACCTGACAAGTATTCCCTGATCCATTGTAGTGCCTTTCCTGTTATCTCTGCTTGGTCCTCCAGTTTTTGCACTAATCTCTTGTGTGGAACTGTGTCAAACGCCTTCTTGCAGTCCAAGAAAATGTGTGTGTGTGTGTGTGTGTGTGTGTGTGTGTGTGTGTGTGTGTGTGTGTGTGTGTGTATACGCTCTCGTGTGTGTATATATGTGCGTGTGCTCGTGCGTGTGTACTTACCTATATTTTCTCGTAGTTTTCAACACTTCAGTAATTTGATTTCAGTGTTTGGAATTTTTCGCTGTAACATTGTTTTACATTCAATCTTTCATCACCAACAATCCTTTTTTTTACGGTGCCATAAAAAATTTCCCCAGTCCCCAGCTGTAAAATTAAACTAAGTTAAAATTTGCAACTACACAAACTAAAAAACATTTTTTTTTGTTCTTCTAAAAGCGCATTATTTTATCTAAGTATTTTTGGAAAATGTGAAAAATTTTCTTTACGGCTCTCACGAAAATTTTCAGAAATTCTTTCCGCTCAAAGGGCCAGACGGAAAATCACAAAATGTTTGGAGTTCAAAACACAACACACATTTTAAACCTTAACAAAAAACCCCGGGGGAATTCAATGGCCACACACAGATGAGTATTTTCTGTTACCCTTTAAAGAAAACAAAATATACTTTAAGACACATTCAAAACCAAAGTTAAACCAAGATAAAAAAAAAACACTCCTTTTCACAGCACGCCAGAGATAAAAAGATTACGTTTTTTAAACACACTAATCCCAGAGAAACATTGACACTTTGCTGTACATTGTAACACCAGAGATACAATGATTACCCCTGTTTATAAATACAAAATCCCCCCAAAAATAAACAAATATAACACATAAATAAAAGGATCAAATGAAAAACAATGGTGTGGCGGGCTGGGAGGTTTTTTTTTTTCTGGCTGGCCGGGTTTACGGGATAAAAAGGATCACATGTAATAAAAAGGGAGGATACAACATTTCTTTGTGACTTTCCCTTTATTATATATGGGCAGTGCGGCAGGGATTTAAACCCTCACAACACCATATCAAAACTCTTTAACACTGCTAAAAAGTTCTTCCCCCCACATAAACCCTCAACACCCCTTAACCCATTGTTTATGGGGGCTTTTTCTTTTCCCTTACCCCCATTTTTTACCTCTTTTCCCACACCATTTAATTTTTGTTTCTGCGCTTCCCGTGAAAATTCGGGATTCTTTATTTACTTCTCTCTTAAAAAAAACCAAAAGGTACAAATATACTTTTATTTTTTTTCACTAGAATTCTTATACATCGTACGAAATTTTTTGTTGTAAAACATTTGCCCCCAAAATAGGGCATAATAATACTAAAAATACACTGTTTATAAAATAGAAAAACCCCATTATACATAAAAACAAAACTGTAAATACATAGAAACACCAATAACTACCCCAAACTGCCCAACATATTAACCCATAAAACTTACACCAAACTTTATACAGGCTTTTACAAAAAAACAGAAAGATGCAAAAAATTTTAATTTTTAACAATAAAAACCCATGGCAAACCAAAAATAAAAGAAAAAAATTTAAAAAAATTTGGGCCTCACCAGGTGGTTTTTCCCCGGGAGGGGAATTTTTCTTTTCTTCTGGCTGGACAACTACGAAGTCTCCCCGGGGTGGATGAATTTACACAGCAACAGATTCTGTGTGTCCCTCTCTGTAAGTACACCCGTCTGTTTTTAAAATAAATATTCAAACTTTTGTTCTAATATCATATATGGGAAAATGCCCATGGTGGGGCCCTTATTTTGAAGATTTTAAAAAGTTCCTCTTTGGGGAAATCCCTTGGTTTTTGGGGTTCACACCCTCTCAACGTCCCCCCCCAAATGTACTATAACAGTTCCGTTTTTTTTCGTCTAATACGAAGCTTTTTTTTGCCGAGTGATGGTGAGTGTACAGAAATTTTAATTGACATTTTTTAAACAGTTTTTTAGGGGTTGTGGTAGTTTTGACCGATTTTTAAACACATTGTTAAAGTGTTTTTTGAGTTTTTTTGATAATGCAGAGTACACAAATTTCCCATTGTTAAAAATACTGAGTGGAAAGGAAAGTGTACATACTTAACACACTTTGACACAAAAGTTATGACTAAACCAAGTTACTGAACAAAGATCAACATAGATAAAAACATTGTTCCATCAAAAAACTGTCCTCCCAAACAATGCCCTTTTCTTCCCCTTTTTTAAATTTGCACAAATCATCACCTTTTTTTTTAAAACTTTAAAAATTTTGAAATTTTAATATAGAAAAGGGAAAGTTTTTTTTGTGTAATTATTGAAATTTTTTTCCCAAGTCGCACAAGGGAGTATAAAATGCCCATTTTTAAACTCTTTTCCCTCGAATTTTTTGGACTTTTTAAAATTTAAAGAATTAATGTTTTGCTGGCACAGGAAAATACACTCAAATTAAAAACACTTAAAAACAAATTAAATGAACTTTAAAAGGGGGAAAACATGTTAAATTTTCCACTACAAACATTTTATTTCAAACTGATCTTGAAGTTCAATTTTTTTCGGGTGATCCCAGAAAATTTTGTTGACGACAAAACAAGGGTTCCCCTTGCCTAAAACACATAGTACGATAATATTACCCTAAAGTACCAAATATTAAAAATTCGGGACGAAATACACTGTGTAAATGAACATTTTATAATGGTAAAGAAAATAAATTTTAAATAAAGTTTTAACTTAAACCCATCTCAGAACTGTTATAATTTTGTTTTAACTTAAACAATTTTTAAAAAGTTTTTCCTTAAAACATTATAACAATGTTGAGACGGGATCAAAACACAACTCAGCACTTTTTAAACATTTAAAAAACGTTTTCTTCCCTCCCCTTACACTCAGTACTCATAACCTGTTTTTAACGGGGTTCTTCCTCACAATAACCTCAGTAATCTTAACACTGTTATAAAACGTGTTTTTTCCCCTCCCCTATACATTTCAGTTCTCTTTAAAACATGTTTAACGTTTTTCTTCACTCACATTTACACTCAGTAATAAATTAAAACTTTTAAAAAAACGTTTTCTTCACTCACATATACACTCGTTCTCTTTAAACCAGGTTTAACGGGTTTTTAAACTCACAAAAATACACCCCCAGAAAATAAATTAACACTTTTTAAACGGTTCTTCCCCTTCACATATACACCAGTACTCATTAACACTGTTATAACGGCCCTTAAAATCCAAAACCCACTCAGAAACTCATTAACGCCTGTTATAACGTGTTCTTCACTCACTACCCCCTCAGTAATCATTAAAAACTGTTAAAAACGGGGTTCTTCCTCAAAATACAAAACCAGTAATCATTAAAAATTTTTTTAAAAACGTTTTTCTTCACCCCACCCCTCTCCACTCATTAACAGGTGAACGTGTTTCTTCACTCAAAATACAAAACTCACTCCCCTTAAACACGGTTAAAACGGGGTTCTTCACTCACACTCTCAGCCCCTTTCCAGTGTTAAAAACTGTTTTTCCCACTCACACTCTCAGCACTCTTTAACACTTTTTTAAAACGTGTTTTTTAAACTAACATTACACCTCACACTCTTTAAACAGTGTTAAAAACGTTTTCCCTTCACTCACAAAACACTCAGCAACCATTAACACTGTTTAAACGTTTTTTCACTCACACCTCAGCACTAAATTAAACTGGTAAAAAAGGGTTTTTCCTTCCCACTCATTTTACACACTCAGCACTCTTTAAAACAAGTGTTATAACGTGTTCTTCATTTCACATACACACCCCACCTCATTAACACTGTTATAACGTTTTTTCCTCACATACACACTAAACCAACCATTAACACTTTTTTAAAAACGTTTTTCTTCATTTCACATACAAAATCACCTCTTTAAACCACTTTTAAAGGTGTTCTTTTCACCACATAAACACTCTTTAATCTTTAAACACGTTATAACGGTTTTTCACCCCCACATACACCCTCGGGGAAACCCATTAACACGGGTTTTTAACTGTTTCCCCACTCCATACACACTCAGCACTCATTAACACTGTTATAACTGTTCTTTAAACACCATACAACACTCAGTAATCATTAACACGTTAAATTTTTTTTCTTCATCACATACACCTCGCACTCATTAAAAACTGTTAAAACGTTTTTCCTTCACACAAAATACAAAATCACACTCTTTAACACTGTTATAACGTTTTTTTCACACCCCTACCCCACTCAGAAACATTAACACTGTTTTTAACTGTTCTTCACCACATACACACCAGTAATCTTTTAACACTGTTATAAAGTTTCTTCAAAAAACATTTACACTCAGTAATCTTTAAACAATGGTATAACTTTTTCCTCACTGAAAATTTTTTAAAAAAACCTAACAGATTCTTCATATGGGGGGCACCATAGTTTGGTTTTTAAAATTTGGGTTTAAAAATTTTCTTTCAGAGAAAACTTCTTCTTTTCTGCCCAAATTTGGGATTCTTGATCAAAGGAAATGAACCCCCCTTTTTTTTTATAACAAAGTTTTTTACCTCTCACCCCCAAATTTTCCTCCCCCTTAACAAAAAAGGGGTTTAAAGGGGTTCCTCTGAGTGCCTATGTGACGTCACAGAGAAAAGGCGAGTTTTAAAATTTTTCAATGCAGCTTAACTCACTGTTAGGGAACTTTTTTTTTTCCATTTTTGTTAACGTCATTTTGAACTGGTGGGAAAAGCCTGCTAGCCAGAGCTAAAGGGTTTAAATTTCGGTCTTTCTAAAACTGATTGGTCATTCAATTTTGAGCCATAAAATATTTCATTTTAAATAAAAAACGTGTGGAGCATCAAATAAACACACCCCCCCAACACCCCTTCCCCCTTCTAGGAAAAACACTGCGGAGCTGAGAGTCTTCAAAATTCTGTTTTTTGTAAAGGGTTTTACAGTTGGGTTTAAACTTAAATTTTATCTGCAAAAAGTAAAACCTTTATGATCTATTTTGAAACTAAAAGTACCTTTGTTTTTTGGTTTTAAAATTTCGTCCCCCTTGACTGGACTGCACTGACCTTTACGTAATAACACAACCCGCTACTAAACAACCCAAAGGGAAAAAGCTTGGGTTTGTTGGGGTGTACCACAAAGAATATAACCATCTTTGGGACTTTTTTTTCAAAAACAAAAACACTTTTAAATTTTATTTTTTATTTTTTATTCGTGGGATTAAAAGTTTCCCCTGAGAACCAACTTTTGTCATCCCAACATTCCAGGGGTTAAAAAAAACTCCCAAAGAATACTGAGGCTGCAAACTTGAAACCCTTTTCTATACAACCCCTTTTGCCCCTTTAGAAATTAAAAAAAATTTTACTCGATTAAGTTGATGCTTTGATGTTTACTTTTTACTTGGGTGTTGTGTGTGTGGTTTTGGGGTGTGTGTGTGTGTGTGTGGGGGGTTTTGGGTGTTTGGGTGTGTTGTGGTTTTGGGGGTGGTGTGTGTGTTTGGGGGTGTGTTTTTAGTGTGGTTGTGTTTTTGTGTTTTGGGGTGTGTTGTTAGGGGGTTTTGTTGTTGTGTGTGGGTGGGTGTTGTTGGGGGTTTTGTGTGTGTTTTGTGTGTGTGGTTTGGGGTTTTGTGTGTTTTGTTAGTGTGGGGGGTGGTTTTGGTTTGTGTGTGTGGGTTTGTGGGTGTGTGTGTGGGGGTGTGTATTTTTGTGTTTGGGGTGTGTGTGTGTGGGGTGTGTGGGGTGTGTGTGTGTGTGTGTGTGTGTGTGTGGGGGGGGTTTGTGGGGTGTGTTTTGTGTGTTTTTTGGTGTTTAGGGGTGGTGTGTTTTGGGGTATGGTGTGTGTTTGGTTTTGGGGGTGTTTAGGGTTTTGGTGTGTTGGGGGTTTTTTTGGTGTTGTGTGGTGTGTGGTTTTTGTGTGTGTGTTGTGTTGTGTGTTGGGGGGTGTTGGGTTTTGTGTGTGTGTTTTTGTGTTTGGGGTGTGTTTGTGTGTGTGTGGGTGTGTGGGTGTGTTGTGTGTGTGTGGGGTGTGTGTTTGTGTGTGTTTTGGGTGGTGTGTTTGGGTGTGTTTGGGTGTGTGGGTGGGGGTTTTTGTGTTGGGGTTAGTGTGTTTTGGGTTTTGGTTTTGGTGGTGTGGGTGTGTGTGTGTGTGGGTTTTTTGTGTGGGGGGTGTGTGTGGGGGTGTGTGAGGGGGTGTTTTGTTTTTATTCCTTTTATCTCATTTTTAAAAAAAAGAAAACTTCTTTATAGCAACAAAAAGAAACTCCTCTTTAAAAACATAAAAACTTTTAATAAAATAAAAATAAAAATTTCCCTTTTAAATTTTCAACTACTTTCCCAACAACTTAAAATTCAATTCAAGATCCTCAACTTCTTTTTACATTTTCTTTCTTTTCCCCCCAACGTCTTTTTTTAGCTCTCCCTTCTTATCAACTTGTATGACTTTATTTTCCCTTTTTCAACCCAAAAATTGCTGTTAAAATTCTATTTTTTTCAAGGATTTCTTTCCTTTTTTTGGGGAATTTCCGACCAAAGGGTTTTTTCCAAATTTTCCCCCTTTTCCCTTTTTTCCATTTTTTAATTTCCTCTAGAACAATCGTCGGTTTTTTCATCCATTGTGGGTCTAGTTTTTGACTAATACCTTCACAATGAATTTTTGGGAAAGAATCAAAAAGGGTTTTTTTTGGGGGTGGGGTTTTGAACCCCCGGTTTCCCTTTTTGCGTCAGAAAGCTTTAAAAAAAACCGGGCCGGGGGGAAAGTTTGGAAAAGTAATAAAATTGGGTATTTTCTACAATATTTTTGCCCGAGGGCATCAACTGAAACTAACCCGATGAATGAAAAATGATTGCATGAAGCATGACTGAAGTGATTCCCAATTTTGAATACTAACTTGACCTAGTGGTGTTGTTAGACTTTGATGATGGTAGTGAATTTCTTTGTAGTGAAATTTTTGTGAAGTAGATAAACCCAACCTAACCTAACCTAAAATTAAACCCAAACCCAACCCAAACCCAACCTAACCCAACCCCAACCTAACTTAACCTAAACTAACCAACCTAACCTAACCTTTTCCTTAAAATAAACCCACCTAACCTAACCTAAAACCCCATCCTAACCGAACCTAACCTAAAACCCAAAACCCAACCTAACCTAACCCAAAACCCAACCTAAAACCCAACCGTCCACCACTCCCCACCCCTCCCCCCCACTCAAACCCCCTCCATCCCCTTTCCCCCACACTCCCCTCCACCCCCAACAATTTTTTCCACCACCCCCCACAAATTCCACCAATCCTCCACACAAAACCCCCCCACCCCTCCACACTCGTCCGCAACCCCTCCACATCCCAACCCCTCCCCACACCTCCACCCCCCTCCACAGTCCTCCACACTCCACCACCACCCTTCCACAATCCCCCCACCATGGGTCCACACTTTTTCCACCCCCGCCAAAATTTCCCACCACCCCCTCCCACTACAAACCTTTATCCCTCCCAGTCCTTCACCCCCCTCCAACTCCACCAAAAACTCCTCCACCACCCTTGAACACTCCCCCCTCCCCCCCTTTTCCTTTAACACTCCCCCCCCACCCATTCACACTTCTCCCACCCCCCCCCTCCACACCCCAAAACCTCCCTTCCACACCCTCCACCCCCCCCCTATGCTTCTCCACACTCCTCCCCACCCCCCACACTCCCTTCCATCCCTCCCACACCCCTTCAAAAAAATCCTCCACCTTATCCCAAACCCCCCCCACACTCCCCCCACAACAGCTCCTGACCCTAAAAAACCACCGTTCACAACTCCTTCCCCCCCCTTTTCCCCTTCCCCCCCTCTCCCCTTTCACCCAAAATCCTCCACCCCCTTCCCCTTTAACCCACCCCCCTTTCCCCCCCAAACTCCCGGCCCCCCCACCCCCCCCACCCCCTCCACACTCCTATACACCCCCCCACCCCCCCAATTTTTCCCACCCCAACCCCCCCCCCTTTCCCCCAACCCCCCCACTCCCCCCCTCCACACCTTTTGGGGGGGGGGGGGGGGGGGGTTTCCCCCCTTTTGGGGGGGGGGGGGGGGGGGGGGGGGCTCCCCAAACCCCCCCCTTCCACCCCCACCCTTTACAAAACCCCCCCACTCCTCCACCCTAAACCTCCACCACCCCTTCCACAAAATTCCCCCAAACCCCCCTTTATCCCTCCCCAAACCCCCCCAAATTTCCCCCCTCCCCTTTCCCCATTTTTTTTTTTCCCCACCCCCCCAAACTTCCCCAAACCCCCGCTTTCCCCCCTTCTTTCCCCAAACCCCTCCATTCCCCCTCATCCCCTCCTTCCCCCACCCTCCCCCACTCCTCCACACTCCTCCCCCCCCCCAAAATTCCCCCTCCTTTCCCCCCTTCCCCCCACCACCCAAATAACTCCCTCCTCCATTCAACTCCTTAAAACCCAATCCACACCCTTTCCCCCCCCCCCCCCCACAACCCCCAAACCCCCCCTCCCACTTTCCTTCCCCCTTTCCTTTCCCCCCTTCCCCCCCACCAAACCCCACCCCCCTCCACAAACCCCCACACTCCTCCCAATAACCCCTTTTCCCCACTCCCCCCACCAACCCAAAAACCCCTCCCCCCCACTTCCTCAATACCTCCACCCCCTTTTAAAACCCCCCCCACACCCCTCCCCACCCCTCCCACCCCACCCCTCCACACTCTCCCCCAAACCCCCACACTCCTCCCCCCCCTCCCACTCCCCAAAACCCCCACCTCCCCACTACCTTTAACCCCCCCCACCCCCTATTCCCCACCCCTTAAAACCCCTCCCCTACCGCTCCCCACTTCCCCCACCAAACCCCCCCCCCACACTCCCCCCCCCCCCTCCCCTCCCCCCCCACTCCTCCCCCACCCCTCAAAACTCCTCCCCCCCCACACCATTCCCCCCCAAAACTCCTCCACCACCGTCCTCCCCTCCACAAAACCCCCCCCCCGCCCCCTTCCCCTTTCCCCCCCCAAAACTCCTTTACCTCCCTTACAAGGGTTTCCCCCACCACCCCCCCCTCCCAACCCCTCCCCCCCCACCCCTTTCCCCAACCCCCTTTACCCACCACCCACCCCCCCCTTCCCCCATTCCCAATCCCCACCCCACCCCCCCAACCCTTTACAATCCCCTCCCCCCACCCCCTCCTTCGTCCCACACTATTTCCCCCCCCCCCCCCACACCCTCCCACCCCCCTTTTCCCTCCACACTCCTCCATTACAAAAACCCCCTCTCCTCCACCCCCCTTCCCCACTTCTCCACCCCCCCTCCACACTTCTCTCCAAACCCCCCGCACTCCTCCACCACCCTCCCCCACCCTCCCAAATCCTCCACCACCCATCCACACTCCCCCCACAACCTTTCCACACTCCCCCACCCCCCCCCCCCAACTCCCCCCACCACCCTTCCAAAACCTTCCAAGACCCCCCCCACAAACCCCCCACCACCCCTCGGCCCCCTCCAATACCCCTTCACACCCTCCATACTCCTCCCCCATTTCCACACCCCCCCTCCTCGCCCCACTCCCCCACTCCTTCACACTTTCCCCTCCCCTACACATTTCTGCACCACCCCCCACATTTCTCCACCCCCCATCCACCTCCCCCAACCCCCCCCACCCTCCACACTCCTCCACCTCCAATCACCCTCCTCCCCTCCCCTGCACACTCCTCCAAAACACACCTCTACACACCTACAACCCCACTAACAAACACTCCTCCACCCCCTTTCCACACTCCTCCTCCACCCCTCCACCCCCTCCACAACCCCTCCACCTCCAACACTCCTCCACCACCCTTCTACACCCCTTTCCCCCTTTTCAAAACCCCTCCTCCACACCCATCACACTTCAAGGCCCCCCCTCCACATTCCTCCACTACCCCTCCACACTCCTCCACACCCCTCCTGCTTCTCCATCTCCTCCCATCCCCCACATTTATCCCCCAAACCTTCCACATTCCCCAACACACTTTCACACTCCTCTCCCCCCCTTCACATTCTTTACAACCCTTTTTCACCCTCCTCTACAAAAACGCCCACACTCCTCTGCTATCCCTCCACTCTCTCCACTATCTCGTCAAGGCTCCTCCACTACGCCACCTCCCTCCCCAATACCATCATCACCCTCCTCAATCCCCCACAATCCCCATTACCCTTTACCTCCTCCACCCCTCCTCAAACTCCTCCACCACCCCCACACTAATCGTAAACCTGCCCACACCCTCCACCCCCCTCCGCACTCGTTCACTACTCCCCACACTCCACAGCACCCTCCCCCCATGCACACTCCCCACACTCCTCCACCACACCTCCCCACCCTCCACAAACCCATCCACCTCCACCACTCCTCCCACCCTCCTTCCCCACCACATTCTCCACAACCCCCCCACACCCTCCACTACCCCTCCCATCCCCCACTCACCACCACCCTTCCACTCCTCCCCCATCGCTCCACACTCCTCCACCACGCTTCACACTTCTCCTCCCAACCCACCTCCTCCACCACCCTTCCACGTCCCCCCACCCCTTCCAACTCCGACCCCCTCCACACCCTCCACCTCCCCCACCTCCCCCCACACTCCTCCACCACCCCTGAAAAGGGCCCCACAATCCCCCCACCCCCCAATCCCTCCTTCCAAAATTTCCCCACCCTTCACCCCCCTCCACCTCCCTTTTCCCCCCTCCCCTCCACACTCCCCCATCCCGTTTACACTCACAACCACCACCCCCCACTCCTCCACCACAATCCACACTCCTCCACCCCCCCTTCACATCCTCCACCTCCCCTCCACACTCACCACCACTCCCCACATCCTCCACCCCTCCCACACTCCTCCCCCCCTTCTCCACACTCCCCCCACACCTAACAATTTTTCCACCACCCCTCCCCCCACCCCCTCGACACTCGTCCACCCCCCTCCCCCCCACCCCACATTCCACACTCTTCCCCACGGTCCACACCCTTCAAACCCCCGCTCCACACTTTTCCCCCCACCCCTCCTCTCCTCCAACACCCCTCCCAGCCTCCACCAACACCACACCTTCTACACTCCTCACCTACCCTCTACAAATTCCCCCCACCCCCACATTATCCGCCTCCTTTCCCCACTCCACCACAACTTCACTCTCCTCAAACCGCTTCCCCCACTTCTTTCCCAACCCCAACCTGCACACCCTCCATTACCCCTCCACATCGCCACCCACCGCTCCACACTCCTCCACCACCCCTCCTCATTCCCTTCACACTCCTCCACCATCCTTTTAAAATTCCTCCTCCATCACTCCACAATCCTCCACCACCCCTCTTATTCCTCGACAACACCTCGACACTCCTCCCCTCCCTCCACACCTTCCACCCCCCTCAATCCTTCTCCACCCTCCTCCCCCTCCCCTCCACCTTATCAACCCCCTTTCCACTCGCCTCTACCCCCACTCCACTCTCCCTCCACCTTCACATCGCAAACCACCTCCCCCTCCTATACAACCCCTTCACACTCCTTTCCCCCACCTCTCCACACTCCTTCACCCCTGTCCACACTCCTCCACCACCCCTGCAAATCTCCCCCACCACCCCTTCACACTCATCCACCCCCTTTCCACACCCCTTCACTACCCCTCCCACCCCCCACACCTCCACACTTCTCCCCCAACCCTCCACACTCGTCCACCACCCCCCCACACTCCCCACCCACCCTCCACACCCCCTCCACCTTCCCTTCACACCTACACGCCTCCACAAACACTCTACTCTCCTCCACTTTCCTCCTCCATACTCCTCCTTTACAATTTCACTCCTCCCTCCCAACCCCCCACACTCCCCACCTGTCCCACTCCTCCTTTTCCCCCCACCTCCACACCCCCCTCCACTCTTTCCTCCACACTCCTCATTACAAGACTCTCTCCTCCACCACCCCTCCACACTTCTCCTTTACACCCTCCACACTTCTCTACCAACCTCCAACTCCTCCACCCCCTTCCATATTTCTCCACCACCCTTCCCCTTTCTCTACCCCCCTTTCACACTCCCCACCACACCTCCCCACTCCTTCACCACTTTCCACACTCCCTTCTCCATTTGCTCCCACCTTCTCCCCCACTTCCTTCACCACTCCCATAAACCCCTCCACACTTCTCCAACCACGCTTCCACACTTCTCAAACCCCCCCTTCCAACCCCTTTTCTAACCACACCTCCCCACTCCCTCCACCACCCATCCACCTCCTCCACCACCCATCCACACTTTCTCCCCACCTTCCCACACTTCTCTACCCCCCCTCCACACTCCTCCACCACCCCTTCACACTCCTCCACCACATTTGCACACTCCTCCTATATCGCTTCACACTTCTCCACCACTCCTTCACACTTCTCCAATACCCCTCCACACTTGTCCACCACCCTTCCACACTCCTCCACCACCCCTCTACACTGGAAATATAAACACAAATGCAGTATAATGTGATCCTTTATTGACAACGTTTCACCCACACAGTGGGCTTTTTCAAGTCACACACGGATCTACCTGGGGTTGGAAGGTACGGGAGTATTTATAGTTCAGAAGACAACACTCAATACAGAAGAATCCTGGAATCATCGCTTATCTCTTAACCAACAATTTCAACCAGAACAATGGTTTCTATAATATAGCTGAACCACTCGCCAAGAAACTTCTTCATCGCTATCCCACATAAGAACATAAAACACTGCAGAAGGTCTACTCACAACTTGTCCAATATCCCCGCCTAGCTACCCAAGACTCTATAACCCCACCCGGTAGATCATTAGATGCAGCATTCTCCACCTGACCTCAACATTCTGACTATAAATACTCCCGTACCTTCCAACCCCAGGTAGATCTGTGTGTGACTTGAAAAAGCCCACTGTGTGGGTGAAACGTTGTCAATAAAGGATCACATTATACTGCATTTGTGTTTATATTTCCACTGTGTCGGTATTTTATACCATTTATTTCCACCCCTCTACACTCCTCTACACTCCTCCACCACTCCTCCACACTCCTCCACACTCCTCCAGCACCTTTCCACACTAGTCCACTACCCCGCCACACTCCTCCAACACCCGCCACACTCCTCCAACACCCGCCACACTCCTCCAGCACCCGCCCCACTCCTTCAACACCCGCCCCCACTCCACCACCACCCCTCCACACTCTTTCCCCCACACCTCCACACTCTTTCCCCCACCCTCCACATTCCTCCACCACCCTTCCACACTCCTTCACTACCCCTCCACACTCCAAACCCCTCCTCCACATTTCTCCACCACCTCAACACCCCCTTCACTATCCCTCCACACTCGTCCACCACCCCTCACACTTTCCCCACCACTCCTCTACTAATCCTCCACTATCCCCCCCTCAACTCCTCCATCAGAAGTTCACTATCATCCACAACCCCTCCACACTCCTCACCACATTCCAATTCACCACCCCTCCACACTCCTCCACATTCCCTCCACACTCCCCATTACAGACACTCCCTCCACCCCCCTAAACACTTCTCCCCCCCAAACCCTCCA